>CAXKVI010000001.1:109209693-109362930 GCA_964058755.1 Campiglossa producta | reverse complement strand
GCCAAAGTTGACCAACTTAGAAAAAACACGAAAAAAATGTGTTTGTGGGGCAAATACTAACACTTTTACCACTAATTTCCGGTCGGTGTATATATCGTTAGAAAGTTCTATATCTCTTCTATCGAAATCGGGTAAGAAAATAAAAATCGGTTTATAAACACCTAAGATACAGGGTCATAAGGGTGCAAAGGTACGAAAAACCGGTTTTTGAACCCTAACCCAAGATTTTGAGTGTCCGGCAAATTTCTTGTACGCAGTTCTTCTTATCTCATTGAGATCTACCAGAAAAATGCTCAGTGTAATCAAGAGTATTGGGTCTGTTGGATCACATATACATTCAACAGTTGAAACAACAGCTGTTATCGTGCAAATTGACAACCGGTGGTCTAAACACCAATTGTATCAACTGTAATTATTGGCAATATTTAACAGGATGGGGATGTTAAATGAAGAGAAGCGGACGTCTGTTAAACTTAATGAATTTTTCGTCAAATCAACCCATAAATCTGTCTACTTGACAAGATTTCCATCAATTCAACCATCGTTGGTGTTAAAGGTACTGTTGATATAACTGTGATTTATTCTCTGAGTGTATTGTGTCAAAGACTGAAGCCCATCGTAGACAAACTGATTGGACCTTATCAGTGTGGCTTTAGACCTGTACTGCGTTTCCGTAACTCAATTCGATCGATCGTCTCGACTGAAATAGTCAATTTGATGTCATATTACTATACTATATTACACTTTTTTTTTTTTGGTTTCTGTAAAAAAAATTTAATTTTTTCGATTTATTTTCTCACTTGCTTTTTAGGTTGTTTACGCGGGCTACCTATCGATTTGGTTCTCGCACGTAAATAAACAAAACAACGAATTAGTTCAAACATTATAATAATATTTATTAAATAAATATAAATAAGTGGCAAATGAATTAAGTGGAAATTATTTGAAAGTATTATTGTGAAAATAAATGGGCTTACCTTCGGTAACTTGGCTGCGGGCTTGTTGGCGTGCGGAAAAACGTGATTGACTATAAACGGAAAAATTTACTTTGAACCTAACTCCGTATAATAGCTTTCGCTTATCCGGAGAGGGAAGCACTGTTACCGGTAAATATAAAGTGAACTATAAAGTGAAAAACAATCAAAGTTTAGCGTGGTAATTGCCAAATTTCAACACTCACTTGCGAAGGGTTTGTGTCACTTTGTGTTCGCACACAATTCACTGTGAGATAGTAAAATAAGCATTTCAAAGCATATTTAACACTTTCACTTAATTTTTAATGCTCTAACATCAAAGATATTTTAGTTGTTTTTCCACTTACGCATGATTTTTTTGGAATAGTGGAGTACTATCAACATATTACACAAAATAAAATTGTTCACGCTCACCCGCGTTCACGATCAAAAAGATGTGTATGTGGGGCTTAACTTCTTGCTTCATGCGTTACCTGTGAATAAAAGAAAATGTTAGAAATGGACGTGGGTTGATTTTAGTGCACATTACTTTTTGAAGGCCGAGCTGTGTAATTTTATTGCTGATGGGCCCCCGACACCACCAAGCCGAATATGGTGGCTTGTGTCAGGAGGCCACCTACGGTTGACGGTGGTGTGCCGGCAACCATGATACTGGCGTACACGTCTGCGCCTAATGTGAGCCGGACTGGTGAAGACCGGTGGAAATCTGGATCCGCCAGCTTCATAAATTGGCATGGCGCTGTTACTGACGGATCCAGTGTTGCTGTCGGACTGAGCCGGGAATATTGGGCCAACACGGTGGCCTGGGTCGTTATTTCTCTATTCACCCCATACTTCCCTCGCAAAACTAGAGTGCATTTGGTTACATACTTCGTGCCGAGGCGTTCCAAACCCAAGTCCCTTGCTAGTCAGGCGGTGTAGCTTTCTGGCGAGCAGAAGAGCGTCATGACGAGCGGGACGGACGCGGTGCCCCTTCGCCAAGGCGCCCCCTGATAGTGCGGTGCGATGGGCGGAAAGGACGAGTCTCCGCGCCATCCCCGCGTTGGATAAGCTGTGGCCTCTCGTGCCGTAGTAGAGGTCGAAAACGTCGTGGCTCCGAGCCGAGATGTTGCGTTGGCATCTGCTTATCACAACCAAATCCATTGGCACATGCACCTATTTATGTAATTTTCAACGTCAAATAGATTTTATACCAATATATGCGGCAAGCATTAAACGTTCAAAATCCAGTTCCCCATCGCCTGCATGCACATGTGGTGTTAGTATCAAGAAAGAAGCATATGCAACGCCTACACCTTCACCACCACCACCAATGCCAGCACCAGGACCACTATCTACTGCTGTGCCAACTTCAACTCAATCTGCAATACCTCTACAAGTATCAACAACAGCTACGTCAAGTCATAGTAGCAGCGTCGCAGCGGCATCATCGACAACTTTAAATGCCAATTTGAGTAACATGCAACCAATGTTGAATGCAATTAGCATAAAAAAAAAAACAAATCAAATCTTTCGTTTCTATTTGATATTTCGAAGTTTGTTTCGTTTCATTAGCATCAAAAACCAAAATCAAAAACTTTTGTTTCTGTTTGACTTTTCGGAGTTTGAGTTTCGTTGCGTTAGCCTCAAACCAAAACCAAAAATTTTTTTTTTATCACTTTTTGTATGGAAAAATATACTCTAACCCCAAAAAACCAAAATTAGTAAAATCTTTCAGATTTGGATTCTGATTACAACGAAATGAAAGGGTTTTTTTTGTCGAACTTGATTTTCCCCATGTAAGGATATCTTGTGGACAAACTTGACCAGGAGACGAGTAAAGTGACACATGTCATCATCATCATCATTTATTGGCGCTTAACCGCCTAAGCGATTTTGGCCGTCGCCTATCAAAGCACGCCAGTCATTCCTTTTTAGCGATAACTGACGCCAATTGGAAACCCCAAGGGAGTTCAAGTCATCCTCCACCTGTTGTTTCCATCTCAGTCGAGGCCTCCCCCTTCCTCTGCTGCCGAATTCGGGTGACGATTGGAAAACCTTCTGGGCTGGAGCTTCTTTGTCCATTCGCATGACGTGACCCAGCCAGCGGAGCCTTTGGGCTTTAATTCGCTGGACTATGGTCAGATCTGCGTAAAGCTCGAACAGCTCATCGTTAAATCTCCTTCGATACTCGCCGTCGGCATCACGGGAAGGACCATAAATCTTCCGGAGAACTTTTCTCTCAAATACTCCAAGGGCCATCTCATCTTCTCTTGACATTGTCCATGAGTCTGAGCCATACATCAGGACAGGTATGATGAGAGACTTATAGAGCGCGATCTTTGTTCTTCGAGAGAGGACTTTACTTCTCAATTGCCTACTCAGTCCAAAGTAGCACTTGTTCGCAAGAGTGATTCTCCGTTGGATTTCTAGACTGATATTATTTTCGGTGTTAATGCTGGTTCCCAAATAGACGAAGTCCCTCACAGTTTCAAATTTGTAACTATCAACAGTGACGTGGCTGCCAAGGCGCAGGTGCGCCGATTCTTTCTTTGATGACAGCAAATACTTCGTCTTGTCCTCGTTGACCGCAAGACCCACTTTTTTCGCTTCTTTATCCAGTCCAGAGAAGGCAGCGCTTACGGCGCGGTTGTTAAGGCCAATGATATCAATATCATCGGCATACGCCAGCAATTGCACGCTCTTGTAAAAGATTGTACCATTGCGGTTTAGCTCTGCTGCTCGAATTATCTTCTCCAGCATCAGGTTGAAGAAATCGCACGAAAGGGAGTCGCCCTGTCTGAAGCCTCGTTTGGTTTCAAATGGCTCAGAGAGGTCCTTCCCGACTCTGACGGAGCTGTTAGTATTGCTCAACGTCATTTGGCAAAGCCGTATAAGCTTTGCAGGGAAGTCAAATTCAGACATGGCGGCATACAGGCAACTCCTTTTTGCGCTGTCAAAAGCGGCTTTGAAATCGACAAAGAGATGGTGTGTGTCGATTCTTTTATCATGGGTCTTCTCCAGGATTTGGCGTATCGTGAAAATCTGGTCGATGGTAGACTTACCAGGTCTAAAGCCACACTGATAAGGTCCAATCAGCTGGTCTACGATGGGCTTCAGTCTTTCACACAATACGCTAGAAAGAACCTTATACGCGATATTAAGAAGGCTGATTCCGCGGTAGTTGGTGCGGTTAGCGGGATCGCCTTTCTTGTGGATTGGGCAGAGCACACTTAAATTCCAATCTGGAGGCATGCACTCGTCTGACCATATTCTGCATAAGAGCTGATGCATGCTTTTTACCAGCTCTTCGCCTCCGTGTTTGAACAGCTCGGCGGGCAGTCCGTCTTTTCCAGGCGCTTTGTTGTTTTTCAGCCGGGATATAGCTATCCTCACTTCATCATAGTCAGGTGGTGGGACGACTTTTCCATCGTCAGGGATTGGGGTATCGGGTTCGACGTCTCCCTCGCAATTTAGCAGTGAGGAGAAGTGCTCCCTCCATAATTTAAGTACACTCTGTACGTCGGTTACCAGGTCGCCATTATTGTCCTTACAGGAACTTGCCCCGGTCTTAAAACCTTCCGTCATCCGCCGGATCTTTTCATAGAATTTTCGGGCATCATTCCTGTCAGCCAGCATCTCAAGCTCCTCACACTCACGCCTTTCGGCCTCACGTTTCTTTTTTCTGAAAAGGCGTCTCTCTTCCTTCTTTGCCTCACGATAGCGTTGCCATACACTGCGGGTTGCGCCCGTTCGCAACGTCTCCCTGTAGGCAGCGTCCTTTTTGTCCGAGGCAGTGCTGCATTCCTCATCGTACCAGTTGTTTTTGCGGGCTCGCTGGAACCCTATAGTGGCCTCAGCGGCGGTACGTAATGAGTGAGAGATATGCTTCCATTGCTCGGTTGCATCGTTAGGTCGAGGATTGCTCTCCGATAGCAGGTGTGAGAGTCGAGTGGAGAAATTGTCAGCTGTCTGTGTCGTGCGCAGCTTCTCGACGTCAAACTTTCCTTCCGTTACTGTGCGCACTTTCTTTGCTACACAGAGGCGTGTGCGTATCTTGGCTGCAACAAGATAATGGTCCGAGTCGATATTGGGACCACGAAGGGTACGCACCTCCAGAACGGTGGAGCTATGTCTGCCGTCGATCATGACATGATCAATCTGGTTTCTTGTTCTTTGATCAGGAGACAGCCATGTGGCTTGGTGTATTCGTTTATGCTGGAACCTGGTACTACTGATGACCATATTGCGGGCAGCAGCGAAATCAATCAACCTAGTGCCGTTGGGGGATGTTATATCATGGAGACTAAATTTTCCAACTGTTGGACCAAAGACTCCTTCCTTGCCCACCTTCGCATTAAAGTCGCCGAGCACGATTTTGATATCATGTTGGGGGCAGCGATCATAAGTCTGTTCAAGTTTATCGTAGAAGGAGTCCTTCTCTGCGTCGTCCGTCTCCTCAGTCGGCGCATAGGCGCAGATAAATGTTATGTTGAAAAATTTCGCTTTGATGCGGATCGCAGCGAGACGCTCGTCCACGGGGGTGAACGCTAGTACTTGGCGGCGAAGTCTCTTTCCCACCACGAATCCTACACCACGCGCTTTGCCGCGTGTCTGGCCACTGTAGTATACGTCACAAGGTCCGATGGTCGTCTTTCCTTGTCCCGTCCATCGCATTTCCTGCAGGGCGGTGATGTCAGCCTTTGCGTTAACGAGGACATCAACCAGTCGGGCAGCGGTACCGTCCCTTGAAAGGGTCCGGACATTCCCGGTACATGCCCTAATATCCAAATCATTATGCCTTATTCGTTTTGCCGGGTCGTCAACATTAAAGGGGGTTCTCATCCGAGGCTTTAATTTATTTTTCATTGTCAAACCAAAACCAAAAATTTTTTTTTTTATCACTTTTTGTATGGAAAAATATACTCTAACCCCAAAAAACCAAAATTAGTAAAATCTTTCAGATTTGGATTCTGATTACAACGAAATGAAAGGGTTTTTTTTGTCGAACTTGATTTTCCCCATGTAAGGATATCTTGTGGACAAACTTGACCAGGAGACGAGTAAAGTGACACATGTACGGCAGGATAATTGGATGCCGTTCGCTATAAGGCAGGTCAAGGGATGCAGACAGACGGCCGCCCACCCGCAAGATGTTACCGCTATCGATGAAGGGGTTGAGAGGCAGGACTTCGATTTTTGTCCCGATGGGTTTCCCGGATTTTAAATTCCCTAATTCCTCCGAATATATTACTCGTTTATTAACAAAAACCAATCGTTTCGTTGAAACGATTGAGATTTTTATCGTTAAGGCACTCGGCAAAATAATTTCATTTAAATAACTAACGATAATGAAATTATCAGAATAAAACCATTTCGCTAATCAACTAAAAAAAGTTGTCAAAATAAATTCTTTTCGCTAATTAACGTTAACGAAACTAATTCATAACGTTGAAACACCAAAAGTATGTTGTTATAGAGCTGGCAATGCCGTCACTCAGCCAAGCACAGTTGCCACTTATTACAAAATATCTAACCCAAATTTATGTGAAAGCAACCAAATTAAAAAAAAAAAACTACGTAGTTTAAACTACTTATATAACTTACATTAGAATGGCCCTTATTCATATAAAAAAGTTAGATTTTTAAGGTGCTTCCTCTTGAAATGCTTATATACATATAAACGAAAATAGTATAAAATAAGGAGCAGCATGGTACAAACTAGTAAATAAGCTCGGTGTTAATCTCATTTTCAACTTTCGGTCCGATATTTAAACATGTATGTATATTAGGGTGATTAAAAAAAAATGTCGACTTGGTCTTACTCCCTAAAAAGTTAGGTATTGATGAGAAAATAAACCTTGCAAAAAATTAGCGCTCCAACCTAAACCTTAGGGGTGGCTATTTTTTCGCATTTTGTATGGGAGAAAATGGCATTTTTTTTTTCAAAGTGAATTTTCTTTTAATTTTAGAATTTTTTTTTTCAAAATATTTTTCCGTACTCTTAAATGGCCGCCCCTAAGGGTTAAGGGCTGCACCACGGTCAACTATACATTTTTATCCCGATTGGAGATGGTTTAGGATATTGTACGAGGATTAAAGTTCAGATTTCCCTATGCAGACTCAGAAAATAAAAGTGTTTTTTTCTTTTTATCTAATACTCGAAATCGATAGCTCTATGTTCGGAGATATCAAAAACAGAATTTCGTTTCGATTCCAAACGCCTAATTCTCCAAATCGATAGTACTATGGTCGGAGATATCACCCTGTAGCATGCCTTAGGCATTTTTGAGTCTCCATATGTAGGGCAGCCTGAATTTTGACCCCTGTGCGACACGCCTTAATCGTTTCCAATTGCGACCGAAATGTGTGTGTAATATCTTCGGCTATAATACTATCGATTTAGGGGCTGAGCCTTTAAAATCTGATATTAAAACTGTCTCCGTACTAGAGGTATACGCCGTCAAATTTGTCGGCGGCGGCGGCGTAAGGCCCATTTTATAGCGGCTACGCCGGCGCGACGCGCCGCCGGCCTGGTGGTATAAAAAAATTGCATGTTGAATTTAAAAACTCCATAATTTCAATTGTTGGGATTTTTATTGAACTGACAAAAAATTTTGGGTACATTTTTTATGTAATGTAAATGAACGTAACTTTAAATGTTTCACATTTTATAATATAATATAGAAGAATACTCAAAACATAACGCATAGCAGTCTTTTAATCAAATTCTTACACTGAAATAACTATGTTACATATTGAGTCTAGGACTAAAATTATGTACATTAACCGAAGGCTTTGTTATGATCACTACAATATGCATGTGTGATTTAAAATATATGTTTATAGTGTAATATTATATCAATTCAGTCTTTGTATACATTGTTAACATAAAAGTAAAGCTATTGTAATGCATTGATAGAAATTTACTTATTTTGTTTAACAAAAAAAATTTGTAACATTTCACTTCTTTGTACAGTTGTTGTTGTGTATATCTTATGTTTATAAAGTTGTATGTGTCTCTTTTCATAGCGAAAAATAATCATTTTAAATATTCTACACAAGACTCGTAGTTGTCATGGATAAAAATTGTTTTGTTAATGTTAAGAGGGCTTAGCTGTGACCGCTTATTTGTGACTGTCAGACCAGCTATAGAAAAAACTCGCTCACTCGGCGTACTTGTTGCAGGATGCATACAACTTTTTTTGCTAGCTTGGATAGCAAGGGCATTGCAGCCGCCTTTTCCCTCCAAAACTCTAAAACATTCTGATTGGAGGACAGACTTAGCAGCAAATGACATTCTGCTTCTAAATTAGAGTTTTTCAAACTCGAAGAATACCGCTTGGCAAGTTTCAATATTTTAGAAGAAGGTGAAGTTTCTTCAGAATCGTTTACACTATTTCCGTTTTTTGATGAATCACCAACAAGTCTTTTATACATCTCTGTCAAAAACTGTACTTCTGTCTTACATTTGCTTTTGCAGTATTCTGTAACACAATCTAATGTGTTAAAACGCGGATCCAGCAGCGTTGCGCATACTAAAATATCAGTTATTGGAAATCTATAGTCAAGTTTACTCTTCATATTTTTTTTTATTTGTTGCAATAAATGATCGTGACAAAATGAAATTATTCTGATTTAAATCAGTGTCATCGTTTTCAGATAATATTGATAATGTGCCATCTTGTAGATATCGAATTTTTAAGGGTGCTGTTTCTCTTATCCACCAAACTGCCATGCAAGTCATTGGTATTATTTATGTTTCTATATACTTCCAAGGACACATCATCAAGGGGATCGAACCCTTCGTCGTAGTCGACCCATGAAGCGTCTTCTGAAGCCAGGAGTTCTTCCAAGTTATCAATTTTTGACAAAATCTCTTTTTGTATGGCATCGGCCTGTAACTTCAGAGTATGTGTTTTGAAGGGCTCGCGCGATTTTTTTGCACTTTAAAATTAGACGATTTATTTCTGGAACGGAATCTTACCCATCTACCGTAAGCAAATTGTGAAGCCCATGCCCAATACAGAAGTGGTTGTCAAGGCTGCCCAAATCGATGGCTTTCTTCATATTACTGCCTTGGTCAGTGACAACGAAATTCGAACCAAGCTTTACGTTAAAGTATTCAGTTACTTTCTCAATCTCCTGCAATATGTTGTTTCCTGTATGGGACTTTGAGACATATTTTGTTTCTAGTGTGAGACTCGACATAGCGAAGTTTGTTGAAAGGTAATGAAAAGTAAAAGTTATATAATTACGCCTACAGTAGTTATCCGTCCATTGGCGGCCGCCGTGGTGTAGCGGTTAAGTGTTCGGCCTTCTACACCAAGTCGTGGCGGTTCGATGCCCCACAAAAGTAACATCAAAAATTATTTAGAAAAAGAATTTTTCTAAACGGGGTCGCCCCTCGGCAGTAGTTTGGCAAACTCTCCGGGTGTATTTCTGCCATGAGAAGCTTCTCAGCAAAAAATTCATTTGCTTTGCAAGTGCCGTTCGGAGTCGGCAAAAAACTGTAGGTCCCGCCAACTTGTAGGAAAGACTCAAAAGCAACACACCACAAGTTGGAAAGAGAAGCTCGGCTAAAAATCTCGTTAGAGGTTATGATAACCTGTTGGTATATCGCCGCCATTAGTTTTTTTTTTTTTTTTTTTTAGTTATCCGTCTATAGATCGAAAGTTAAAGCAAAATGTTCCATCCCAGATATTTTTCCTTTAACGACTTTTAAAACGCTTTCATAAACATCATCTAATGCTGTTGTTGCAATTGTTTTATAATGTGGTATATCATTATCGTTTACTACTACATGGTATTTTTTTAAAAAGTCTTTTATTCCATTGTGTGCAATTGTATGGAACGGTAATAAATCACGTGCCATCTATACGGCTAAGTCCCTTCCCAACATCCATTTAGAATCAGTTGAACTTTTTTTTGGACATTTTTGAAAAAAATTTGTCAGTGTAGATGAAGAAGTATTTTCTCCATCAAAGTTACGTATATTGTGCTCGTTTTTTAAATGACGTGTTAAATTCCCTGTTGAGACGTTCTTGCTGTGTGAAATACAGCTGCTAGATCCATCATCTTTTGCACTTTGGTATTTGTTTCTTTCAGGGGTCAACTGCTAATAAATTAGCTAAAATTATGGGGGAGGACTTTAAAGACGGGGTTTGGCCTCAGGATCACGAATCCGGAAGCGCTTTTTAGGGACGGCCTAAATAAATTACAATCACATGAAAACTTACAACTTTGATCGCAAATATGTAACTCAAAATAATAAAAAAAGCGCTTCCGGATTCGTGATCCTGAGGCCAAATCCCGTCTTTTAAGCCCTCCCGCACAATTTTAGCTAATTTATTAACAGTTGTCCCCTAAAGGAAACAAATACCTGCACTTTTAACACATTTAGTGCACGGCCATTAGTGTGTTGTAAATTAAAAAAAAAAATTTGTAACTTTAGAAAATTATCACAAAAAAATGTTAAACGCGCCGGCGCGCGCCGCCGACGCCGCCGCGCCGCTAAAAAGGCTATTCGGCGGCGGCGCGTCGAAAGTGACTTTTGTCGGCGGCGGCGGCGGCGTTTCCGGCGGCGTATATCTCTACTCCGTACAAATGAGGACCACCCTAATGTAAATAGATTAAGAATAAGGTAAAACATATCTCCATTCGGGCAAAAGTTATGCGCGAAAAACAGTTTTTTTTTTTCAAACTACCAAGGCAAACAAATTCAGAACAAATACAAACAATCCATCAAATTTGTTTGCAAACAATCAACAGTGGCAGCGTTGATCCGAGTACGTAAATGCATACCTGTGCATAAAAGAAAACTAAACAAAACAAATACGATTTCTGGAATTCATGTTACTTATTGGTAAGTTTTGCATTAAATTCTTATTTTATAATGATTTAAATATTTATTTAATCTTTTCATTTTCAGAAAATAGTACCTATGGTCAATTTTAAGTGTTTTTCTAACTGAAACCAAGTGTTGGAAGGAGCAGAGCTATTTGTGGAACACAAATATCGCCTTTTGCAAATGTAAGTAGCACCACTATCTGGGAAGGAACAATTAATAAGAAAATTTTGATTATTTTATTTGATCAATGCTTTAATGCACACACAAAAGTCTCATAACTATTATCATTGCCTTCTCGTCTAGATGGATGCTCAAGATAATAATATGAGGAAGCACCAGCGCAAAAAGTATTGCGGTTTTTCATTACGGACGGCCGAATAAAACAAGCAGGATTGCGGGTGCTGTGATTTGTATGTGATGTTTGTGAAAAAGCATATACATACATACACAGAAGGTGATATTTTGTCATATACGTGGGTACATACATAAGTACATTGCCTTCTCCTCTAGATGGATGTTCAAGACAATGATATGAGGAAGCACCAGCGCAAAAAGTATTGTGATTTTCATTGCGGATGGCCGAATAGAAAAAGCAGGAATGCGGGTGCTGTGATTTGTATGTGATGTTTGTGAAAATGCATGTACATGTACATATATATGTAAAGATCACTTCTTTAGCTCTACGCTTGTTTATAGCTAGAGCCACTTACTGCAGGAAGGTGATATGTTGTCATATGCGTGGGTACATATATAAGTACATACATATGATTTGTTAAATGTTCTTTTTTTTAATGAAATAAAGCTTATGAGACCACTATATGTTTGCGTGTGGAGTCTGCCCCTGGGTAGATACGTACATACATATGTATGTAAATGGTGGTGATGGATTGTGTTGAATAAAAAACAAGTATTTAATTGTTCAAGCTTCAATGATAATTTACATAAACCTTATTTATGTATACAGAGTTTTTTAAAAATATCTTTATCACTTAAATCTAGTTCAGTCTTCAGTTATATTTCACATAAAATTCATTTCATAAATATCGTTTTACTTAAACCTTAGCATAAAAAAATTAATCCAAATCTTATTTCTAATTAACTTTCTAATACTAACATTTCATTTATTATTTAATCTTAACATTAAAATAATCTCTGTGAGCTCATCGCTTAAATTTGACCTGTAGTCATTCACGATGTACCTCAATGTTGAAAATGCTCGCTCAACACTCACTTGCGTTGATGGTGCTGCATGTATTATTTGGGCAAGCTGATACAAAATGCTGTTTGTATGTTTTTTTTGTTCCCAAAAGTCAACTAAGCTAGTTTTGGCGTCGGTGGATTCGTGAAATGTTTCAATAGCCAAGTGAGCTCCTGAAGTGCATGAGGACCACACTCGGGCGAGCTTATAGGGTTTAACAATGCTTCAAGCAAATCCGTACCTGTTTCATTGGTATTATCCTCATTTTGTGATGTAACAGCATCAAAGCTGTCGGCTTGTGTGGACTGCTGAACAATTTTAAGATAAAAAAAAAACGTTTTAATAAAATTTTCTTAATTGTTGAATATGTATAACAATTTTGCAAAAAGTACCTGTGGATGAAGCATGGTGAATTTTGAATGTATGTCTTTCAAATGCTCAAATGCTATAGCCTTCATATGTACAAATTCTTTACTCAGCAATAAACGGTGTAGACGGGTAAATGGCAGCAGCCACTGTTGCGCTTTGCAGTAACATTTTTTTCTTTGTCCGATTGATTTCATTAATATTTTTGAAATATTTGATGATGATTCCGCATTTTTTTACACAGCCAAACACATTTCTAAATATAGTTTTACGAAGTCCCCAAAGAGCAGGTTTTGATTTTGAAGCTTTTCGGTGGTTGCCTTTACAGGAGCAAAGCTGTACAAAAAATCGCCTACAAAGGTCCAGTTGACAACGGTATCCTCTAGGTTATTTTCCACGAATTCTCGAAGAGATTTTAAGCACTTTATTAAATCATAAAAATAGCTCCAACGGGTTGGACAGTCAGCTATTGGTGGTACTAAGTTATTGCTTATAATAATTCGATGTATTGCCGGTGTGCGCAGCTTTATCACTGCTGAGCGACATCTGTCTAAATCGCTTTTCACATTTTCGTGTTTCATTACATCATAAACACTTAACTGTATTGTATGAGCCGCACATCTTATTACCGAAAAAGAATCTGAATTTTACTTTTAATTAAATAATGTAATTAATAATGTAATTAAATACTTACTGAAGTGAGAGGCTATAGAATCGTCGAACAGGGATCTTCAAAAATTGTATCGCACATTATATACTCGTCTTCTTCAGCTGCATCGAGGACAAAGTCCAACGGATTTGAATTTTCTTCATTCTGAGACTCTTTTTGTAAAATATCACCACACTTTATCATATTACGGCCGTTGTCACTGGTGATACTGTATATTTGCCCAAAATTAATCTCATATCTATCAAGAACAAAAAAAAAATATAACTTGAGGATTTTAAAACCAGATGTTCTTGGGCTTACCTCTCTAATGTGTCTAAAATTATTTGTTTTAAATTATCCGCTGAATGTTTTTCATTGAAATTTTTTACGGCTAGAGTTTTAACAATGATTTGTCCATCTTGCAACAACTGCGCATTTATACATACAACGTGTCTATAAAGGCGTTGCGCATTGTCTATTTTCAATGAAAATATTTTATTTTTAAAAAAAACCTTTTAGGTAATTTATTTCGACCTCTCCCTTTTCCTGCAAAATATTTCCTACATTATTCCTATTTACTTTGTTGACGTTAAGTTGTTCGCAAATTGGATCTAATATAGTTTTGAAGGGGCTGGTACTAAAAACTCTCAACGGCACACCGCAATCTGTTATGTAAGGAGCACATAAATTTTTTAAATCGGTTTTAGACATTTTTAACCAGACTTTTCTTGACATCGTTTTGTTCTTGGGTCTGCGCGCTTTGGTTACTGTTCCAAAGAGCTGAATGTTTATGTTGCAAATGCGACTTTAGATTTCCGTGATATGTATATACATATATGTGTATGTAGTCTCTTGTGAAGGGTATTGCCAGCAGAGTTCAATAACAAATTTTTCGCTGATGTATTTCGATAATTTAGTTTTGATAATTTAGTATTGTCAATTACCGAAACCAAATTATTTTGATAATTTCATTTCGTTAATCAACGAAATAAAATTATCGTGATAGTTTTATTTTGATAATCAACGAAACGAAATCATTTTGATAGTTTTCTTTTGTCAATTAACTAAACGGAACAGAAACGTTTCAATAGTTAAGCATCCCTGGATTTAATGTATCCAATTTGCAAGTCTGTGTAAAAACTGTCGAATAGCCAACCAAAGTGAAAAGTTAACGCAATTGATTTTATATTGTAGTGGAAATAATATTTATTAAAGATTGTAAAAAGTACAGTATTTGTATATAAAAAACGATTTTACAACAAATTAATGGACTGTTGTCGCTATCAATAATGACCACAAGCCACCCAATGCAAGTGCCAAATTCGACGAAAGTGTATATATGTGGTTGAAGTGAAATTTTGTTTTTTTACAAATGAGTGAATATTGTGCTATTTATTTGCAAATACATCAACCAAGTGGAAGTGAATATTTATTGGACAAGTAGATGGAAAACCTAGTGAGCTTGGTAGGGGACTCAACCGATAGTCAAAAGACGCTGTGTTTAAAACACGAAAACTTCCACTTACCTTGACTTGCAAATGGATATCACACATTCACTCGCGATACGTTCCAACGTACTCAAAAAAATGCGTACACTAAAATCAACCACTTACCTTAATAAAATGTGTAAACCGATGTGATAATGTGAAAGGAAATGATATTAAGGACTGTAAGATGATGTGCTGCAAGTGTAATGTGATTGGATGATGTGATATGATAGCGTGATTAAAATGGACTGAATATGTATATGATGTGATGTTGTGATGTGATCTTCGATATGACGAGTTAATAGCGGACTGTATATGTGTTGTGAACTCGCTGGATGACTGTGTCGCTGAGTTTATATTCGTTAAATTGCCTTCTTTGCCTTTGTTGTTCAATTTAATAATTTTTTGATGGTTTCCAAATTAAACTTCGCTTCGTACCAATGATATTAATTAAAAAGGGCTTCGATTAGGTGCTGGTTTGAAAAATATCTGGAATGTTAAATTTTTTCCTGGCGCGATAGGAAGTATGGGGTGAATACAGAAGTAACGACCCAGGCCACCGTGGTGGCCCAATATTCCCGGCTCAGTCCGACAGCAACACTGGATCCGTCAGTAACAGCGCCATTCCAATTTATGAAGCTGCCGGATCCAGATTTCCACCGGTCTTCACCAGTCCGGCTCACATTAGGCGCAGACGTGTACGCCAGTATCACGGTTGCCGGCACACCACCGTCAACCGTAGGTGGCCTCCTGACACAAGCCACCATATTCGGCTTGGTGGTGTCGGGGGCCCATCAGCAATAAAATTACACAGCTCGGCCTTCAAAAAGTAATGTGCACTAAAATCAACCCACGCCCATTTCTAACATCTCTTTTATTCACAGGTAACGCATGAAGCAAGAAGTTACTAGGCGCAACGGCCCGAATTAGAAACTTTAAATTTAAGTCACTTCATCTTTGTATTAGCTTCGGGACTTGGCTTCCGGATACGTCCAGAGCTTTTCGGAATTGCTCGGCGCAAGGGGTCCGGCATGTTTAGGCCATAGGCCTAAATATTACGGCACACCCTAGTGCCGGGTAGTTCACTTTATATTTACCAGTAAAAGTGCTTCCCTCTCCGGATGATAGCGAACGCTATTAGTTAGGTTCGAAGTAAACTTTTCCGTTTATAGTCAATCACTTTTTTCCGTACGCCGACAAGCCCGCAGACAAGTCACCGAAGGTAAGCCCATTTATTTTCACAATAATACTTTCAAATAATTTCCACTTAATTGATTTGCCACTTATTTATATTTATTTAATTTCCATTTAATAAATATTACTATAACGTTTGAACTAATTCGTTGCTTGGTTTATTTACGTGCGAGAACCAAATCGATAGATAACCCGCGTAAACAGAGGTAGTGAAAACAATTTTTTTTTTTTAATTTTGAATCGAGTCGAGTGTAACGACATTAAAATCGAGAATTTTGTAGATGTTTTACAGAAACAAGGTATTGGTAAGTCTACCATCGACCAGATTTTCACGATACGCCAAATCCTGGAGAAGACCCATGATAAATTTTGCATGCCGCCATATCTGAATTTGACTTCCCTGCAAAGTTTATACGGCTTTGCCAAGTGACGTTGAGTAATACCAACAGCTCCGTCAGAATCGGGAGGGACCTCTCTGAGCCATTTGAAACCAAACGAGGCGACTCCCTTTCGTGCGATTTCTTCAACCTGATGCTGGAGAAGATAATTCGAGCAGCAGAGCTAAACCGCAATGGTACAATCTTTTACAACAATCTTAACAACCGAACCGTAAGCTCTGCCTATGGATGCGTATCGGTAAAAAAATCAATATTCGATATATCGGCTAAAAAGTATCAGTTGTATCGTATATCCGATAATATCGAATACCAAATTTAACCATTATACTATGGCAGGTGTCACACGATCAATGTAGATCACAAAGAGTTACACGTTTAATATTTAATGCGTTTGTACCTACAAGGAGGGAAATCTATGGATCGAACATCCACAATTATTAATACCACATTAAATAAAAATTGATAATCCTGTCCCATCAATGCATTTTTGATACATCACTATTGAAGTGGTATATATATAAACTATTGATAAATTCTAAATACTTAGTTTAAAAAACAAAATTTCAAAATTGACATCTGGTTTCAGTGGGATTAGGACACTGCTCCTCTGGCATGTTAGCCCAGTGTTCCACCGTTCAGCTACGGCATATTATAAAATGTTTAGAAAAATGTTCAATCTTAAGAAATTAAAAAAATTTATAATCCAAAAAACGCTCCAAAAGGTTTTAATATTGTTAGGTAATCCATAGTGGAAATTGTTGAACTAATATGGTTATGCGTCCCAGAAAAATTTACATTTCGCCCATTTATATAATACGATTTCTCTTAAATTATTACTGTGCAGTATATCGTCGGGAAAAGTGCAAAACCGCACATTCGACATATCTGTCAAACAAGAGATTTGCCTACCAGGGGCTCAGCTGAATATGCAAAATTCCGATATATCGGGGAAAAAATATCGTATCGTCCAATATCGGAATTCACAACATCGATTAAAATATCGAATAATATCGGCTCATGATATCGATATATCGAATATCGATATGATATCGCGCATCACTAGCGCTGCCTTCTCTGGACTGGACAAGGAAGCGAAAAAAGTGGGTCTTGCGGTGAACGAGGACAAGACGAAGTATTTGCTGTCATCAAAGAAAGAATCGGCGCACTTGCGCCTTGGCAGCCAAGCCACCGTGGATAGCTACAAATTTCAAACGGTGAGAGACTTCGTCTATTTGGGAACCAGCATTAACACCGAAAATAATATCAGTCTAGAACCCCGAAACGGGTTGTGCGCTGGGTTTGGGACCCGCCACGTAAAAAACTTAATTCCAATGAAAACAAATTTATCAAAGCCTCGGATGAGAACCCCCTTTAATGTTGACGACCCGGCAACACGAATAAGGCGTAATGATTTGGATATTAGGGCATGTACCGGGAATGTCCGGACCCTTTCAAGGGACAGTACCGCTGCCCGACTGGTTGATGTCCTCGTAGGCGCAAAGGCCGACATCACCGACGGGGCAAGGAAAGGCGAACATCGGTCCTTGTGACGTATACTATAGTGGCCAGACACGCGGCAAAGCGCGTGGTGTAGGATTCGTGGTGGGAAAGAGACTTCGCCGCCAAGTATTAACGTTCACTCCTGTGGACGAGCGTCTCGCTGCGATCCGCATCAAGGCGTGGTTTTTCAACAAAACATTTATGTGCGCCTATGCGCCGACTGAGGAGACGGAGGACGCATAACGATAAACTTGAACAAGCCTATGATCGCTGCCCCCTTCATGATATCAAAATCGTGCTCGGCGACTTTAATGCCAAGGTGAGCAAGGAAGGAGTCTTTGGTCCTACAGTTGGAAAATTCAGTCTCCACGATATAACATCCCCCAACGGCACTAGGTTAATTGACTTCGCCGCTGCTCGCAATATGGTCATCAGTAGTACCAGGTTCCAGCATAAGCAAATACACCAAGCCACATGGCTGTCCCCTGATGAAAGAACTAGAAACCAGATTGATCATGTCATGATCGACGGCAGACACAGCTCCACCGTTCCGGACGTGCGTACCCTCCATGGTCCCAATATCGATTCGGACCATTATCTTGTTGCAGCCAAGATACGCACGCGCCTCTGTGCAGCGAAGAAAGTGCGCACAGTAACGGAAGGAAAGTTTGACGTCGAGAAGCTGCGTACGACACAGACAGCTGATAATTTCTCCATTCTACTCTCACACCTGCTATCGGAGAGCAATCCTCGACCTAACGATGTTACCGAGCAATTGAAGCATATTTCTAGCTTATTAACCAATCCACAAGAAAGGCTCTCCCGCTAACCCCACCAATTACCGCGGAATCAGTCTTCTTAATATCGCATATAAGGTTCTTTCTAGCGTATTGTGTGAAAGACTGAAACCCATCGTAGACAAACTGATTGGACCTTATCAGTGTGGATTTAGACCTGGTAAGTCTACCATCGACCAGATTTTCACGATACGCCAAATCCTGGAGAAGACCCATGATAAAAGAATCGACACTCACCATCTCTTTGTCGATTTTAAAGCCGCTTTTGACAGCGCAAAAAGAGTTGCCTGTATGCCGCCATGTCTGAATTTGACTACCCTGCAAAGCTTATACGGATTTGCCAAATGACGTTGAGCAAACCCATCAGCTCCGTCAGAATCGGGAAGGACCTCTCTAAGCCATTTGAAACCAAACGAGGCTTCAGACAGGGCGACTCCCTTTCGTGCGATTTCTTTACCTGATGCTAAACCGCAATGGCACAATCTTTTACAAGAGTGTGCAATTGCTGGCGTATGTCGATGATATTGATATCATTGGCCTTAACAGCCACGCCGTAAGCGCTGCTTTCTCTGCACAGAGCCAAAAAGTTCACCTATAATCAAAGATATCGACGTCTAAAAAAGCTTTTTGGCCGGGGAGAGCGAGTGGGGACAAATTCGAAGAAATTTGTTCTAGGAAATCTTTTTGATTTTAGCTTGAATTTCTTCTCAAATTTATTGAAAAGGAAATCGGCCAAAAAGAAGGAGTAGGCTTCTTATTTATGAATTTTTTATGTACTTTTGTCAAAAACGTTCAATTGTTAGAAGAAATCTTCTTGTTTTTATGATATATGAGAACATCCTCTTATTTTCACTAGATTCATATTGAATTTATTGAAAAGGAAAACTATTCATTTTTAAAAGATCCCTTATTAATTCAAACTAGGATCGCCCGTGGTCGAAATTCGACCATCTGAAATTTTCTTCAACTCTCTCTTAATATATGTACATATTCCCCGTTCACAACAAAACCAAGTATTGACTCCCTCGTAACAAATGCAAATTTGGATTAAGTGATACCATACAAACAATCTTCACATTAGGGTGGTGCAGCAAAGCAGTACAACAGAAAATCTGACGACAATACCTTAGGATATATCTACAACAGATTTTTTTTTTTTTTTTTTTTTTTTTTATTTATATGTTTATGTCTAAGGTACAGCAGACACTTACTATTACAAATTATGTTAAACTTACATTAATTGTTACATAAAAAATAAGTTTTTAATTTAAATTGCACAAAAACCCGGTATGGGCTTATAATATTTCGATATATAATGGTACTTTTTTTATCGTAACCTTGTGGAATTTTACTTTAAAAAACCATATCGTTAAAAATATAAACTTTTTAATGGACAAAAAACTAAATAAAGAAGTGCTCTGCGAAAAACCTTAGATTATGTAAATTATGTGATTATGTGAATGATGATGGTGTGAAGATGGCGAGGATGCAATGATATTTATTTGATTTGCTACACTTTGTTTTTTTTTTTTGCACAAAAATGAAGGCAAGTGGCAGCTGCCTGGATCGCTGTATACTTATGTACGTTCATGTGAGAGTAATGAGCGCGAAAAAGGGTGGGGACGGTTTTCGAAGCGCAGAGTTTATGCGGGAAGTGTTTGTCGGAGTTTCGATGAATGTGCAATTTGCAAGGTACCGTTTTTTCTTCTTGCTTCACGCATACATATTTTTAGTTTGAAAAATACATTTTCTGCTTAGAAAATATACTTTTCCAATATTTTATTGCTCTAAAAATTTCATACGTGGAAAAAAAATAAATAGAAAAAGCTTAACATATCAAATTATCAAAGTTGGAAAAGTTTTTTCATACAAAAAAGTGGAGCTAAAACGGTACTTTAGTACTTTAGTAAAAGTTCGTGTGGTATTTCCCTCCAAAAAAGGGCGATTAGTCCGGGATTAATCGCAGAGGAATAGTAGACTACTACTTTTTTAGTATCTTTTAGATGGAATGAATTGGTCACATTTGTTCGAGCATGTCCTATGAAGAGACTAATTATACCCTTTTTATACCAGAATGGGTATAAATGTTTACTACTTGCAGGACACCTGACTTCGTTTCGTGTTTGGCGGAGTTTCGATGATTGTGCAATTTGCAAGGTACCGTTTTTTATTCTTGCTTCACGCATACATATATATATATTTGATGTTTGGGAATTTAAACATTTGATTTGAGTAATACCATGCAACGAATCCGCACATTAGGGTGGTGCAGCATATTTAAATGTTTTTTCTTTTAAACAAATTTTTTTAAAGCTATTTTTTGAAAATTACAATTCTGGTCTTGCGAAAAAATTTTTAATTCTATATAACTAACTTCACTTTTTTGTATGAAAAATACATTTTCTGCTTAGAAGATATACTTTTCCAATATTTTATTTCTCTAAAAATTTCATAAGTAAAAAAACTATTTAAAAATCGAAAAAATGTGGTTTCATACAAAAAAGTGGAGTTACTTATGTAAAAAGGTGCATTAGTAAAAGTTCGTATGGTATTTCCCTGCAAAAAATACGATTAGTCCGGGATCAATCCAGAGGAAAAGTAGACTACTACTTTTTTAGTCTCTTTTAGATAGAATAAATTGGTCACATTTGTTCGAGCATGTCCTATGAAGAGACTAATTGTACCCTTTTTATACCAGAATGGGTATAAATGTTTACTACTTGCTGGACACCTATATTCGATTCTCGGTGGAAGCAAAAATTGAAAACTGTTTCTTTTTTTTAATTTTTCGTTTTTATTTTATTTTTTAAGCAAGGAAAATTGAAAAAAATCAGAGTTCTGTCAATTATACTTATACTTGCCAGCGTCTAATTACAGTTTTGCTTTAAATGAGACGATTGGGGATATTTTTCTGGGCAATCTTCAACTGCTTAGAAAATATACTTTTCCAATATTTAACCCCCTAAAAATTTCATAAGTGAATTAAACTTTAAAAAAATCGAGAAAAGCTTAGAACATCAAATAATCAAAGTAAAAGTGGGTATTTGTTTCCTTTAGGTGTCAACTGCTCAAATGTGATGTATAGTGATGTATAGTTCGGGTATAACAGAATGTGGAGATAACAAAATAGCTGGAGAGTTTGGAGACCTATTTTTTCTTTAATAACAAATAAACTAAAAATAATTTTCAAAATTTTTTTTGGTGAGACACCCGATTAGTCCATTCTAAGTTTCCACTATAAATTTTATAGAGATCTATCCATAAATACTATACGAAATTGGGTGGCGTCTGTTTGTATGGGGAGAGTGTTAGCCTATTAATATATAGATACTGCAATTTTTCCAAAGGTAATGAAAACATGCGCCAACTATAATTACTATGTTTCGGCTTGTAGTAATGCTACAGATTTTTTGTTTAACAACATTTGAAAGCTAATAACTCCTGGTCTACATTCCTTTGCATGGATTTGAATATTTTTGTTTTAAGCAAATTTTTTATAAAGCTATTTATTGAAAATTACAATTCCGTTGTTGCGATCAAAATTTTTAATTCTATATAACTAACTTCACTTTTTTGTATGAAAAATACATATGTATAATGGAATTTTGCCAAAGTTAATGAAAACATTTACTAACTCAAACCAATATAGGTAAACATAACTAACTAATTTTTTTTTAACGATATTTTTTGAAAAGTACTATTAGGGTGTTACCATCAAAATTTTTATTTCTAAATAACAGCATCCCATTCTTCATTTACCTCTCTACAAACCAATAAATTTAGAAAATAAACTGGACTTATAGACATTTAAAAAAAAAAAAAAACTACTTTTTTATATAAAAAATACATTTTCTGTTTAGAAATATACTTTTCCAATATTTTGATCCCCTTAAAATTTCATAAGTAAACTGAACTGAAAAAAAAAATTGAGAAAAGCTTAGAACATCAAATAATCAAAGTAAAAAACGTGTTTTTATAATATAAAAAAGTAGAGTTAGTCATGTGAAATTGTCCTTAGTAAAAGTCTGTACGTCATTTAGCCTTAAAAATTGGGATCGTAAAATTGTGGATTTTTACTTATAAAATCATATCATTAAAAAAATAAGCTTTTCTTTCTTTCTAAATTTTTTCATAAAAAACACAGGTAATTTACATACTATTGTTAAAATTTGAAAATTTTCTTTAAAATTTTTTTTTCATAAAACATCAAAAAACGCGTGTTTTTTGTTCTTACATTTTGTAATTTTGAGATGGTGCGTTAATTTCTTGCGTTATTTAGGGAAAAAATTTAGAGAGAATACTCCTAATAAAAAAAAATATTTGTATCTTAAAATGACTTTTAATAAAAAAAGGTATTATTTTGACGCAAACTCCAATACAAATATTTTTTTCTTAATTATTTATCAAGATTGATAATTTATCAAGAAAACAGAATTGGGGTGTTAAAATATGTATATAGGTACAATTTTGTCTACACTGCGCTTTCCCTCATACAAAGACATTTGATGCAGTATTATATTATGTATTATAAGCACTCACCTGTAAAATAAATTCGTTGCAGCTAATATTTAGTTTTTCAATTTTAAAGAAAAATGTTGTGTAACGCTCCAAGTAGATGAAACTAAATCATTAATAAAACATTAAATAAAATGATATAATAATAAAAAAGTTTTAGATATAATTTTATAAATGAAAAATTATTTAGAATTGACCTGAATATTTTTGTCAATATATATCTAATATTGTATTTATTAATATTTTTGTATTTATCATTTTATTTATTAATAAGAGGCCGGATTTTTTCATGTGCATATACGTTTGCGCTTAACTTTTGTATGGAGAGATAATCGCACCACCCTTATTTAGCATACAAAATTTAAAGACATTGTATGGAGAGAGAAACGCACCACCCTTATTTTCCATACGAAATTTAAGCACAGCCTCATATACGCATGAGAAAAGCAGGACCAATATTCACTTTCACTGAACACATAATTTTGTGAACAAACGCATATGCGCTTAATCTATACTTTCACTAAACACTTAATTTATAAATAAAATATTAAATAAAAAAAATATTAATAAATAAAATATTCGATATATATTTATAAGTGAAAAGTTATTTAGAATTGGCCTGGATTTTTTATCAATATATATCTCCTTTTATTTATTAATAACTATTTTTTATTTTATATTTCATTTATTATTAACTAAATAGTTAAACAAATAGCCAAATATTTCCGATAATGTTTACGCACCAAGTAGAAGAAACTAAATGAGCAGAAATTTTTGCCTATTTTTCAATTGTTCGAAGGTAACGGTTAAAATCTCCCCTCATATGTATATACATATATGTATATTTCACGCATCAAGTAGAACAAACTAACCGCGCCGAAATTTTCGCAGAGAGATTGACTATTTCTCTAATTTTCGAAGATAGCGGTTATACTCTTATGACTTCCACTCATATTTATATACATGTACATATATGTATGTTTCACGCACCGAGTAGAAGAAACTAAATGCGCAGAAATTTTCGGCAGAGAGATTGACAATTTCTCAATTTTTCGATAACGGTTATAATCACATGGCTTCCCCTCATAAGTACCTATATGTATGTAAAATGAATTAGTAATAAAATCTTTGAGCTTGCAGGATTGTCTCATATGTGTGTTCTTGTAAGTAAAAGAAATGAAGGAAAGAGATTTGAAGCAAGGAGAGCAAGTGTTTTTCGGAAATTGTTTCACGCATATAAGTAATAAGTCAAATAAATGAGTGAGGGCGATTGTGTCGGAGTTTCGATGACTGCGTAATTAGCAACTTACCGTTTTTTCTTTTTGCTTCACGCATATATACACATGTATATGTGGCTTGGGAGTTCTAATATTTGATTTGATTTGAGTAAAGCTTTCGGCAGAATCAGTCCGTCAATACGTCATGTACGTGACGTACGTCGTGACAAAACGTACGTGCCGCACAGGGATGGCACATAGCGATTGACGTACGTCATGTTGAAGTTCACAAATATGTCAACAAATTAATTAGCGCAAAACGAGAATTATTAAAAAAAAAATTCTAACAAATGCAAAATTTCGGTTAAAAGCATGGAAAATAATTAAAAATTATTTTGGTTAAATTTGTTTTTTTCACAATTTTCACAAACGCGTTGTCACATTGGCGGTAAAATTGATTTTGACATTTGTCACGCAGCTGCCGTTCCGTCAAAATAGAAAATTGGCAAAGGATGCCGGATCCGTTGACTGATACTTTGTCAATCTAGCGTTTTACTTACAAAATACACACATCCTACTCGGCTGTCAGTCTCTTCCTTTTCCGGCAAGTACGTGACGGACTGATTCTGCCGAAAGCTTGAAGCGTTCAGCAGAATCAGTCCGTCAGTACATCGAAATAACTGACAGCAAAGTAGACTGCGAGTGTTTGTATGAGTAACGCCAGATACGACGGATACGTCAAAATAGAATTTGCTCTAAAATTGACGTACGTCACGCAACTGACGTATTGGCGGACTGATTCTGTTTCCCGCTTAATACTACGCAAGGAATCCACACATTAAGAGTAAATGTCGTTACGTCATTTAGCATGAACAATTTTGATCTTAACATTGTGGAAGTTTGCTTATAAAATCATATTGCTAAAAAAAACTTTTCCAATAGGCAAAAAATGAAATCTATAAAGGCAGAAGTTGAGCTGGATTTCTTATGATACATTTACATTGCACCAAATGCATCACTTTTGGCCAAGTTTTTTCGAGAACGTTCATCCGCAGATTGAATTTAGTCACCAAATTAACTCATATTAAATTAAATTCGTCTAATTTGGCAAACAAATTCATTCCGCGGACAAAAATTCTCGAAATAACTTCGCCAAAAGCAACGCATTTGGTGCAGTGTAAATGTATCATTAGCCTTCAAATGGTGTTATAAATGATTTGGCACATTTTGTTATTTTTTTTGGCACACAAATAAAAGCAAGTGGCAGCTACTGGTTTCTGCATATGAATGAGAGCAGAGAGGGGTGGGTGTGGTTTTCGTAGTTTTTAAAAAGTGCGAAATTTTGCGAGGTGGTGATGCCACTCAAAGTATCCACACATTAAGGTAGTGCAGTAAAGTAGTACAACAGAGTTAGGGTATTAATGTATAATACTGCAATTTTTCCTAAGGTGATGAAAACATGCAACAACTGAAATTATTATGTTTCGGCTTGTAGTAATGCTATAGATTTTTTTTAACAACATTTGAAAGCTAATAACTCCTGCTTTACATTCCTGTGCATGAATTTTAATATTTTTCTTTTAAACAAATTTTTTTAAAGCTATTTTTTGAAAATTACAATTCTGATGTTGGGATAAAAATTTTTAATTCTATATAACTAACTTCACTTTTTTGTATGAAAAATACATTTTCTGCTTAGAAGATATACTTTTCCAATATTTTGTTTCTCTAAAAATTTCATAAGTAAAAAACTATTTAAAAATCGAAAAAGCTTAGCACATTAAATTATCAAAGTAAAAAATGTGGTTTCATACAAAAAAGTGGAATTAGTTATGTAAAAAGGTGCATTAGTAAAAGTTCGTATGGTATTTCCCTGCAAAAATTACGATTAGTCCGGGATCAATCCAAAGGAAAAGTAGACTACTACTTTTTTAGTCACTTTTAGATGGAATAAATTGGTCACATTTGTTCGAGCATGTCCTATAAAGAGACTAATTGTACCCTTTTTATACCAGAATGGGTATAAATGTTTACTACTTGCAGAACACCTATATTCGATTCTCGGTGGAAGCAAAAATTTAAAACTGTTTTTTTTTCTTAATTTTATTTTTTTCAGCAAGGAAAATTGAATTTGCTTTAAATGAGACGATTGGGGATATTTTTCTGGGCAATCTTCAACTGTATGAAAAATATATTTTCTGCTTAGAAAATATACTTTTCCAATATTTAACCCCCCAAAAATTTCATAAGTGAATTAAACTTTAAAAAAATCGAGAAAAGCTTAGAACATCAAATAATCAAAGTAAAAATGGGTATTTGTTTCCTTTAGGTGTCAACTGCTAATAAATTAGCTAAAATTATGGGAGATAGCTCAAAAGACGGGGTTTGGCCTCAGGATCACGAATCTGGAAGCGCTTTTTAATATTTTGCTTCTCTGAAGAGATATAATCCAAGTGGCAAGTTTTCATGTGGTTGTTGTAATTTTATTAGGCTGTACCTAAAAACGTGAAAAAAAATGCGTGCCGTGGGTCATTTTTCGATTTTTCGGCACTCAAAAGTAGAGTTATGGTGATTTCGTTTCATCAAAAAATGCGTATTTTTTACACTCTTCAATTTTCCGTTTTCGTTTGCAAAATGAAGGTATAACGTCAAACAGAATATGCTTTCATTTCCTAAAAAACTCACACTTTTTACCCTCTGAAGCTTTGACAGGGTAGTTGGTTGCACTGAAAATCAGCTGACGAAAATTTTATTTGACAGATAAATTTGGTGAAAAAAATTGGATTTTGCAATAACAATTGAATGTGGTTGATAAGCGAAAACTAATTATTTATGCACATAGCATAGCAAACGGGCAATGTTTTTTGTTCGTTTTATCGATATAGCAGTTTCATGTAGAACGGGTACACTTTTATCACACTTCTACAGTATTCTGTGCAAGGGTATAAACATGTTCAACGAAATCAGCATTAGTGTCATGTAAAATTGTTCTTTAGTTAAAGTCCGTACGATATTTAAATTTCGATCTTAACATTGTGGAATTTTCTTACAAAATCATATCGTTAAAAAAATAAACTTTAACCAATAGGCAAAAAGTTAAATATATAAAGCCAGAAGTGAAGCTGGACTTCTTAGCTTACAAATGGTGTTTAGATGCCGAAGATGATATAATTTGGTACATTTTGTTGTTTTTTTGGCACAAAAATAAAAGCAAGTGGCAGCTGCTGGATCATTGCATAGATATGTACGTGTGTGTGTAAGGGAATGAGCGGTAGGTGTGTTTGGGAGTTTTATAAGAGTGCTGAATAGTGATGTATAGTTCGGGTATAACAGAATGTGGAGATAACAAAATAGCTGGAGAGTTTGGAGACCTATTTTTTCTTTAATAACAAATAAACTAAAAATAATTTTCAAAATTTTTTTTGGTGAGACACCAGATTAGTCCATTCTAAGTTTCCACTATAAATTTTATAGAGATCTATCCATAAATACTATACGAAATTGGGTTGCGTTTGTTTGTATGGGGAGAGTGTTAGCCTATTAATATATAGATTTTGCTATTAACGTCACAACATATGTACATACAACGTATGTACATAAAAGTATACCTTCTTCAAATGTGTAATTCGACGCTACCAAGCACAAGTACCCGATAGCATCATGGTAGAGATCTCCGTTCAGCAGTTAATAATTCTTAGTTCGATTCGCGGTGAAGGCAATAAGGCAAGTGGACATGTGGTGAGGCAAAAAGAACAAAGGTGTAATTAGACGTTGGCAAGTTAAGTATACGATGGCATGGTAGTATAGATTAGACTAGACTAGACATCTGGGTTGAGCGTTCATTTTTTTTTAATTTGAAATATTAAAAATAAAATCTTCTTAATATTATGTGATTATTTACTCAGTTTTATTAAAAAGAAACACCCAGTCATAATAAGACGGGCATCTTATTGGAAAAATATCATAGAGAAACCCTTCTGATTTAGAGGGCATTTTATGTGACTTTTTGCTCTGTGTGGGTTGGATAAGGAAGCGAAAAAAGTGGGTCTTGCGGTGAACGAGGACAAGACGAAGTATCTGCTGTCATCAAAGAAAGAATCGGCGCACCAAGTCACCGTTGATAGCTACAAGTTTGAAACGGTGAGAGACTTAGTCTATTTGGAAACCAGCATTAACACCGAAAATAATATCAGTCTAGAAATCCAACGGAGAATCACCCTTGCCAACAAGTGTTAGTTTGGACTAAGTAGGCAATTGAGAAGTAAAGTCTTCTCTCGACAAACAAAGATCACGCTCTATAAGTCTCTCATCATACCAGTCCTGATGTACGGCTCAGAATCATGGACAGTGTCAAGAGAAGATGAGATAGCCCTTGGAGTATAAGAGAGAAAAGTTCTCCGGAAGATTTATGCTCCTTCCCGTGATGCCAACGGCGAGTATCGAAGGAAATTTAACAATGAGCTGTACGAGCTTTACGTAGACCCGACTATAGTTCAGCGGATTAAAGCCCAAAGGCTCCGCTGTCTGTGTCATGTTATACGAATGGACAAAGAAGCTCCAGCACAGAAGGTTTTCCTACCGAAACCCGAATTCGGCAGCAGAGAAAGGGGGAGCCCTCGATTGAGATGGAAACAACAAGAGGATGCCTGAACTCTCTTGGGGTTTCCAATTGGCGTCAGTTATTGCTAAAAAGGAATGACTGGCGTGCGTTGATACGAAACGGCCAAAATCGCCTAGGCGGTTAAGCATCAATAAATGACGCAAGCCAAAACTAGAACTGTACATATCCTAGAATAAACTAACCCATCCATTGGCCAAAAAAACTCACTCCTTATAGATAAATTATTATCTCAAAATTTTTAAGTTTTCAAAAATCGTGTTTTTCAGGCTCTAAAACGGACATGTTTCTCAAGAGATAAAAAATTGAATTTCTCTTGGACTCTAATACCTCAACATTTCGTTTTTTTCCTTTCATACTAAGGATCACCGCTGATGGATCTTCTAAACCAATATTAATGTTTTTTTTTTTCAAAGTAAATTTTCGTATAATTTTTGGAACTTTTCTTAAGCAATCATTACATAGTGTTAAAGTTGGAGCTTACAACTTTCCAACAAAAAAATCCGCGTGCAATTATCATAACTCTACCTTCTACTACCTTCAGAAATTAGAAAATAACTTATACACCGAAAGAAAAAAATATCAAAAACCACCGTAAAATTAACATTTTTTGTTTTGCAACTGAAAAGAAAAAATGTCAATTTTATAATTTCGAAAATATCATTTCTACGTGAAATGGATGTGCACAAAAAAAAAACGTTAAAACGTACAGGAAACGTCAAATAAACATGACCATCATGTATTATTGCAGGCATTCTAACGTATAATTGACTACATATACATATGTACATTGAATCTACATTCTAAAACTCAAAATGATATTTTAAATCAATTTATTAACATTTTTTAAATAAACACTTATATACATTTGATAAGGTGACAAATTTAACATTTTTAGAAGCACATAAAATTACTTTCTAGGCAAACTTTTATTATGCATTTCAGATGAACTAAAAGTTCTTATATCTCCTTCGTTAATGTAATACAGATGAAGCATCAATTCCTCTTGCGCTGCTGTTTTCACTTCACTTTTACAATTGTTTTTATGTTAATTATTTTTGTTTATACAGTGCACTCGCGATAATATGAACTAATTAAAATCAGGCCAGTTCATATTTGCAAGATTGTTCATATTTACGAAAGTCTATAAAATTGGTTGAAAAATCCATTTAACTAGTTTTACGGCACCCTATTCTCATTAAAAACAATAAAAGAAACGTCTTTAGTTCATTTCTTTTATAATACAAAGAAAAAAACGTAAAATACAAATAAGAAGAGTTAAATTAAAACGTAAGTAGCTCTAAAATATGAACTTTTGAACCATAAAAAGTGTTCATATTTTGGGGTGTTCATATTTTGGAATGTTCATATTATCGCGAGTGCACTCCATATGTAAATTCCCAGCACGCCCGAACTTGAATGTTAACTATAACGCGGTTAATTTCATTTTAGAATGAAACAATTACATATACAAATGCTAGTATATTTTCATATCGTTTTTACGTGAAGCAGGTTTTTCAAATGTGTTATGAACATGATAAATGTCAACTGCAGCGCGGCTTATGACTTGACGTGAAATGGGTAATGTTAAATAAAACTTTTCGAAGTAATGTATTGTAATGTAACATGACAAATTGATATGACAATGTCATACATGCTAATGTTCATTCAGCCACTTTTGTATCCATTTAACGTGAACCCTGTTTGTTTGATTATTTTCAATATTAATACGACATTTTTTGCTGAAATGTTAAATTGATAAAGCAGAAATGTTAGTTTTACAAGCGACTTTTCTTTCGGTGTATAAATTTTGTACTATTTCAAGGAACACATACATAATATGTATATAATGCCGCAATTAATTTTTAAATATATGTAAATAGTTTAGTAGTTATGATAATTGCACACTTTTTTTTTTGTTGGAAAGTTGGAAGCTTCAGCTTTCAGATTATGGGCCGGTTTCACCAACGCGACTAAGCTAAAACTAAGTTTTGACTTACTTTACTTTTGGGTTTCACCAAATGAGCGACTTGAATAATTTTACACACAACAACCCAGTAAGTTGTTTGGTACATGGTCGTAATTTTTCTTACGTTTTCACTCATCGCACGTAATCCAAAATGGTGTCTTTTGAAAGGAAGTCATATCTTTACGAATGTTAGAAAGAGGCACATGAATAACAGCTGACCGATTCTAATGCTTTTGTTTTTGACGTCTATGCTTTGCTACCACACTTGACAATCTTACACGATATTTTAACTCAGTTGAGAGTTAGTCAGCTGCGAGCTTGGCTAATTTGCGACTTGGCTAAGTTGCATGGTGAAACTGAAAAAGTAAAAAAATAGGCTTAACTAAGTTGAGACCGGTTGGTGAAACCGGCCCTATATATAGGTTGCTTGAAAAAAGTCTCAAAAATTATACGAAAATTTATTTTGAAAAAAAAAAAAATTATATTGGTTTAAGAGATCCATCAGCAGAGACCCTTAGTATGAGAATAACAAAACAAAATCTTGAGGTATTAGAAGCTAAAGGTCAGGACTAGAGTCCATGAGAAATTCCTATTTTTATCTCTTAGAGCATAAAAAATACGATTCTTGAAAACTTACAAATTTAGAGATTACTAGAGTTCGCCCAGTGGTTGAAATGCAACCACAAAACCTTATTTTATTTTGCTACCTTTTTGATATTTCTTAAATTTTCCTTTCTTTTCCATATTTTTATATTTTTGATTTCTATACATTCCTATTCATTTTGCCTTTTCCTCACTCTTTACAACATTCAATAATATAGTTTCAATGTTGATAATTATTTATTCTTCTTAGTTCATCTTCATACGTATTTCTATCCTTTCCTTTGCTATCATTTGCTTTTATTTCCATTCCTTTCCTCTCCTTTCATCTCAATTTATATCTTTTGCTTTTCTTTCCTTTTCTATTCTTCCCTCTCCGTTCTTTTCCTTTTCTTTCCTTTTCTCTTCTTCCATTTCATTTTATTAACCTTCTTTCTTTCTTTTCTGTTCTTTTCTTTTATTTTACTTTCTTCTATTTTCTTACCTGACCTTTCTTTCTATTTCCACTACATTCCTTTTTCCTTTTATTTTCTTTTTCTTTCCTTTGCTTTAGTTTCGTTTGGTTTCCTTTAGTTTCCTTTCATTTTATTCATTTCATTTCTTTTATTTTTTTCTTACCTTTATTTTCTTTCACTTTTTTCCTTAGATTTCTTTTCCTGTCATTTCGTTTCGTTACCTTTGCTTTCCTACCGTTTCCTTATTTTCTTTTTTCCCTTCCGTAAATCCTTTAGTTTTTTTCTTTTAAATAAATTTCCTTTACTTATTTTTTCAGCTTTTCATTACCTTTCTTTCCTTTATTTTCCTTTCTTTTTATTTTCATTTATTTTCCATACCTTCTTCCTCGCTGCCTTTTCTATCCTTTCTTTTTCTCTGCTTTCCTTTCATTGTCTTTCTCTATTTGCTTCTCTTTTCCACTCCTTTACCTACATTACATTTCCTTTCTTCCCTTCTTTTTTTCTTTTCCATTCCTTTCCTTTCCCTACCTTTATTTGATTTTTCTCTTATATTTTCCGTTCCTTACCTTAACTTACCTTTATTTTCCTTTATCCATCCCTTTCCTTTCCCATTCTTTCCTTTATTTTATACTTCTATTTATTTCATTTTGCTTTATTTTTATTTATTTTATAATATTTCCTTTCCTTTTATTTCCAACAAATTTCTTTTTTTACTTTCAATCACTTTTTTAATTCTTATTTTACTTTTTTCCAATTTTATCAATTTTACATTTTATTTTATTTCACTAAGTCTAGCCACGAAGGGCCTTGTGCATGATCTAGCTTATTTGTGCTTTTTCTTCACATCATGTCTGAGCAAGCATTTGCTTCTCCGAATACCCACGCACAGATTTTGTTTTTGTAAACACTGTTTGTACCTACGCTCAATAAAGTGGACGGGCATACCCTCGGCGAGACCTATCGATACATATCAAATTATATATTTTATTTTAGAATTGTGGTTATTGCTAAAAAGGGAGAAAACTGTTAAGCACTGCGCATTTATATATAATAGATTCTTTTATCTTCTATTTTTATACCTTTCATGAACATGAAATGGTATTATAACTTTGGTCCGATGTTTGTAAATATGAGAAGAAGAAGAGATAGACCCATCAATAAGTATACCGAAATGATCAGGATGACGAGATGAGTTGATTTAGCCATGTCCGTCTGTCCGTCTGTCTGTTTGAACGCAAACTAGTCCCTCAATTTTTGAGATATCTGGCTGAAATTTTGTATGTGGCCACCATTTTGTAATATAGGAATCATTTGTCGGAACTGATAAGATCGGACCAGTATAACATATAGCCCCCATACAACCGATTGTTCAGATATAAGGTTTTTTGGCCAAAACTTCCGCAATTAAAAAGTTAGGAACGTAAAATTTTGCAACTCGAGTAATTTCTATTTATGTAGTGTATATAGGGAAAATCAACGAGATCGGGCAAATGTAACATATAGCCCCCATACAACCGATTGTTCAGATATAAGAATTTTTGGCCAAAACTTCTGCAATTAAAAAGTTAGGAACGTAAAATTTTGCAACTCGAGTACTTTCTATTTATGTAGTGTATATAGTGAAAATCAACAAGATCGGGCATATGTAACATATAGCCCCCATACAACCGATTGTTCAGATATAAGGGTTTTTGACCAAAACTTCTGCAATTAAAAAGTTAGGAACGTAAAATTTTGCAACTCGAGTACTTTCTATTTATGTAGTGTATATAGTGAAAATCAACAAGATCGGGCAAATGTAACATATAGCCCCCATACAACCGATTGTTCAGATATAAGGTTTCTTGGCCAAAACTTCTGCAATTAAAAAGTTAGGAACGTAAAATTTTGCATCTCGAGTACTTTCTATTTATGTAGTGTATATAGTGAAAATCAAAAAGATCGGGCAAATGTAAGATATAGCCCCCATACAACCGATTGTTCAGATATAAGGTTTTTTGGCCAAAACTTCTGCAATTAAAAAGTTAGGACCGTAAAATTTTGCAACTCGAGTACTTTCTATTTATGTAGTGTATATAGTGAAAATCAACAAGATCGGGCATATGTAACATATAGCCCCCATACAACCGATTGTTCAGATATAAGGTTTTTTGGCCAAAACTTCTGCAATTAAAAAGTTAGGACCGTAAAATTTTGCAACTCGAGTACTTTCTATTTATGTAGTGTATATAGTGAAAATCAACAAGATCGGGCAAATGTAACATATAGCCCCCATACAACCGATTGTTCAGATATAAGGTTTCTTGGCCAAAACTTCTGCAATTAAAAAGTTAGGACCGTAAAATTTTGCAACTCGAGTACTTTCTATTTATGTAGTGTATATAGTGAAAATCAACAAGATCGGGCATATGTAACATATAGCCCCCATACAACCGATTGTTCAGATATAAGGTTTTTTGGCCAAAACTTCTGCAATTAAAAAGTTAGGAACATAAAATTTTGCAACTTGAGTACTTTCAATTTATGTAGTGTGTAGAGGAAAATCAAGAAGATCGGGTAAATATAACATATAGCCCCATACAACCGGTTGTTCCGATATAAGGTTTTTTGGCCAATACTTCCGCATTTAAAAAGTTAGGAACGTAAAATATTGCACCTTTAGTACTTTCTACATATGTAATGTGTATAGTGTAAGTCAGTACAATTGAACACGTATAATATATAGCCTCCATACAATCGATTGTTCCGATAACTCGGATCCTATTATTTTGTAAGTTTTTTTAAATTATAACAAAGATGTGTAATGTGTATAGTAAAATAGTTAAATTGACACAGGCTGTACTGGGTATCGAACAGTGACGCTTATTCATGAAAGGTATATAGCCTTCGGCACAGCCGAAGACAGCTTTCCTTACTTGTTTTTCTTTGTGTTTAATTTAATTTTATTTTATTTTATTTCATTTCATTTCATTTCACTTCATTCCGTTTCATTTCATTTCATTTCATGTCATTCCATTTTATTTTATTTTATTTTATTTTATTTTACTTTATTTTATTTTATTTTATTTTTCTTTATTTTATTTTATTTTATTGTATTTTTTTATTTTACTTTATGTTATTTTATTTTTTTTTGTTTCCCTCGCGAAGGGTGGATACCTTGCCGCGGTACTAGGGCTTAGTCGATAGCCACGGGGCTACGTTGCCCTTGTGATCATAGCTCCGCATGGCACTACATCACGAGAGCAGCCTAGCCTCGCTGGCGCGATGACAAAGATCTACCCCCTCCCAATCCAGGGTGTTACGCGATACCGTGCCCATTGGACATTTGCAGCCGGGAGGCAAATCGTGGCTGTAGTCGAACGGTGCCTCTCTGATACCGGTACGCCTCAGCGAGTAACCATGGTCTTACCGCGGTATGGGGCTCTGCCGTGGCGGACGACACATTCCCCTTAATCCACCCTTGACCCCAAGCTGGCCGTGTCCGGCGAGGGGTCGTACGAACAAGATGAATACAACTCAAAATTCAAAACTATCAATAACTTCGTTTACTCCGCAGCAGAGGAGAACTATGCTGGAGCAAGAGAAATCACAACGCCGGAGGACAAACTCTATTTCAAAGTCAACTGGGGGACCGACAACGATGGTAACTACGGGTCGGTCATCCTCGAAACTGCTAGCAAGTGAGAGTGACTTGATGAAAGCCAGCACCAGTGCGGCTGCATACGCAGGTAAGCAGAAAACGGCGGATGCTAAACTTCCATCAAGCGCCGCAACGAACATCAACCTCTCAATGTCTGTGGCAATGGTCTCGGGACCTGGCCTCAGTGATCCGAAAGAGAAGGAAGACGCAACTAAGCTTCTATCAAAGGGAGAGACCGCGATGGCAACTACGGGTCTGAACTCCTCCCAAAAGACATCTCCCCGACGCTTTGCGTACTGGGATAAAAGGAAGGCTGCAAGGATCCTGAAGAAATATGAGGGAGCATCGCAGGATACACTATCGCTGAATGAAAGGAAGATGGTGGAGAAAGCGAAAGCTCTGATACCAAATTTCCAAAGGCCCTATGCGCCTAAAAGGCTGAACGGGAATCCCTTCAAACGCCAGAGATCGGACGGAGAGATGGATCCCCATCCGAAGCGGCATCAGAATATCCCAGTAGTGGGCAAACCCAGCTTTGCTGAAGTGACCAAGGACAGGATCCTTATAGGTGTCATTGATCGAGGCAACGACCGTTGGTCCATCCCTAGAGACCGGTGGCTGTATGTCCGGAACGAAATTGGCAGGGCCCTTCTCGACATATGGCGTGAGTCTCCGGGTAGTCCGCCGCGGGGTACAGACGCGGGTTGGCACCAGGGTCAGATTAAAGTTTTCGCGTGTGAGGATGCAAGAACTGTTGCACTGTACAAGGCAGCAGTTGCAAGACTGGGTGAAGTCTACCCAGGGGCAAAAATCGAGGTCGTCGACTAGAAGGACATTCCGGCCCGGCCAAGGGCAAGGGCATGGATTCCTGCCATCCCTGCTGAACCGGAGAATATTCTTGAGATGCTGCAGGCCTGGAATCCGTCTCTCCCGACGCAGGACTGGAGTGTCAATCTGGTCGAGGGTGAGGTTGGGCCTCATAGACAGGTGGTTTTAACTTTGAATAAGGAGGCACTCGAGCCCCTTAAACGGCGCAACGGACGAGTGCATTATGGAATGGGTCAGATCGTGATCCACGTATACCGTGGCGATGCACAACGCGCTGCCATTCCGGCCGCTTCGAAGGACTCGGAAATCGAAGGACCAGAAGAGGAGGCAGGTGTGTCACACGCGGAAAGTATGGTATCCGCCACGTCAAATTGCGAGGAAGCCGTGAACGACTCGGCGATGGAAGATAGCCTAACGGACGCGGAAGACCTCGACCGCACGGTGGTGGAGGGCAATCCGGTGCACACTAACGTTGATGCCGCTTCAGACAGTAGAGATTCCGCCACGCCAAATCGTGCAGATAAATTGTCGTTGAGAGATAGGCCCCGGGACGGGGTAGACCTCCACGACGGTACGACGGTGGTAGGGAAGTCTGAGCGCTCTCATGTTGGTGGTGCTTCAGATTAACCTGCACAAATCTAAAGCAGCCTCAGCTGCCCTAAGCAGTCGTCTTTATAAAGGCGACGTAGACGTGGTCCTTATCCAAGAACCCTGGGTTAATAGCTCAAGGATCTGTGGATTGGGGGCTAAGGGGTACAAGCTCATCCGAGGTAATGAGGAGGGCAAGGTCAAGTCTGAGCTGAACACCTTTCTCTTACCCAACTATTCAAATGGTGACGTTACAGCTGCCAGCTTAACGGTCGGCAGCACCAGCCTGACGATGGCGTCGGTCTACATGCCCTATGACGCCGAAGAACCTCCTCCACAAAAGGAGGTGAAAGATCTGGTGGAAAATTTCTGCACGGGTCATCTTATTATTGGAGCTGACGCTAATGCTCATCACGTCCAGTGGGGAAGCTCCGATATTAACGCTAGGGGCGAGTCTCTGTTTGACTACCTACTAACAACTAACCTGGTGGTTTGTAACGTGGGTAACGAGCCTACTTTTATCACTAAAGCCCGTAGGGGGGTCATAGACCTCACTATTTGTAGCGAAGGCGCTTATGAGTGGGTTAGGAAATGGCGTGTTCTTGAGGAGCATTCATTTTCCGACCACCGGTACATAGAAATTGCCTTAGATTTTTCTGTTGAGCAGCCAGTTATGAAACGCAATCCACGCAACACTAATTGGCAGCTACATAATCAAATATTAGTTAGGGACCTACCAGTGTTACCCCCACAAGCTCCATCATCAGTAGGAGAACTGGATGATCTGGTTGCGACCTTTACAACGGCGCTCTCATATGCCCTAGAGCAGGCTTGTCCAGTGCCGAAACCACGCGGTAAACATAGACCACACTGGTGGTCCTACGACCTGGATTCGCTCCGCAAATCCGGCAGGAAGCAATTTAATAGGGCCAAGAGCCTCGGTACGGAGCCTGAATGGCTCGAATATAAAGTTAAACTGAGGGCCTATAAAAGGGCCCTAAGGCAGGCGAAGAGAACTTCGTGGAGAGATTTCTGCACCGGGGTCGAAAAGGTCGATGATACGGCGAGACTTAGACGAGTGCTCTCAAAAACTCAAACAGCCATTAGCTATTTGCGGAAACCTGACGGATCGTGGACTAGCACGGAAGGGGAAACCCTGGAGCTGCTATTGAATACACACTTTCCGGGGAACTTGCATGAAGCACCTTTAGCATCTGCAACAAATATGGCAGTGAATATACCCATCACGGAGGAAAGGGTAAGGTGGGCGATCAAAAGCTTTGAGCCGTTCAAGGCTGCTGGGCCAGACGGGATTTTCCCCGTACAACTCACAAACACGTTGGAAACATCGGCTAAATGGCTGGTATTTCTCTTTTCAGCCTGCCTGGCTCTCAACTACATTCCGCACTCCTGGAGAAGCGCCAAGGTAGTCTTTATTCCTAAGGCTGGGAAGGCCTCACACTATGAGCCTAAGGACTACAGACCGATCAGTCTCTCGACCTTTGCACTCAAAACCTTCGAGAGGATAATTAGCGATTATCTCTCCTCTACTATTGATAGCAACCTTATCTCTAGCTATCAACATGCATACACCAAAGGTAAATCAACGGAAACTGCGCTTCACAGCCTTGTCTCTGTTATTGAAAAATCGTTGTATGAAAAAGATTACTGTCTCGTGGCCTTCCTAGACATTGAAGGTGCCTTCAACAATATAAGCCCGGAGGCTATTAACACCGCTCTAACTAATCTGGGCATAAGCAGGTCTCTTATTGGACTAATTGATAAGCTACTAAAGGGAAGGAAAATAGTTTCTACACTGGGCACAGTTGATTTCTCACGCTATGTCACAAGAGGAACGCCTCAGGGTGGTGTTCTCTCTCCGCTTTTATGGAACCTCACTGTAAACTCGTTGCTACGAGACACAAGCTGGGGGGGGGGCGGGAGGATAGTTGCATATGCAGACGATTTAGCTATTGCATACAGGGGCAAATTCCCACAAACCCTGTGTGACTTGATGCAAGTAGCACTGCGAGCAGTTTCCTCGTGGTCATCTCGCTGCGGACTTAATATCAACCCGGGAAAAGTGGAGCTTGTCCTTTATACTAACCGGTACAAAATACCAACGCTAAGCCTACCAGAACTAAATGGCGTGCGCCTGAACTTAGCTGACAAAGCCAAATTCCTAGGCACAGTTCTAGATAGAAAGCTTAACTGGAAGGAGAATGTCATCCAGCGCGAGAGGAAAGCGTGCATTGCACTTTACACCTGTAAAAGAGCCATTGGCAAAAAATGGGGGCTCAGTCCCAAAATCTGCAGATGGATTTACACTGCGATAATCCGGCCAATTATGCTGTACGGAGTCGTGGTATGGTGGCCTGCGCTGAGCAAGGCAGCCAACCTAAACCTGTTAGGTAAAGTCCACAGATCTAGCATGATCTGTATAAGCGGCGCGTTGAGAACAACGCCCAACGAAGCTCTCCAGGCCATTCTTGGCATTTTGCCACTCGATCTGGAAGGGTACCGGGCAGCGGCAGCATCGGCTCTGCGTCTAAGGGAAACTTCCGGCTGGGGCGCAGGCACTACTGGACACTCCGGTATTCTGGATTCTTACAGCTTTCTCCCTCCGAGCACGGACCGTTGTGCAACCACAACAGTCGGAGATAGCTGGTTCAGAATAAACATTCCCAGCAGGGAAGACTGGGAGAGGACGGATCGGTGTCCTGCTACTAATGGCGGCATTTCCATATACACCGACGGTTCGAAGTTGGACGGCAGAGCTGGAGGAGGGATTTATTCCAAGGATCTGGACCTTGAGCTTTCCTTCAGACTGCCTGATCATTGCAGCGTCTTCCAGGCTGAGGTCTCAGCAATTATGGACGCTGCGGCTTGGATAGGGCAACACGCTATCGGACAGGATATCGTTATTTTCAGCGATAGCCAAGCGGCAGTCAAATCCCTTGGCTCTTACTTGTTCAACTCTGAACTGACGCTCAGCTGTCGTCGATCTCTTCAGGAGATGGCCCAACAGAACCGCGTGAGCCTCACATGGGTCCCGGGACACAGGGACATTGAGGGAAACTGTAGGGCAGACGAACTTGCTAGGCAGGGCACGACCAAGCAGGTTCTTCAGGATAAAGAACGCTTAGGTATGCCCTTTGCCACATGCAAGCTAATGCTGAAGGAGCATACACTCCGACAAGCCAATGAAAGATGGCTTTTATCGCCAGGGTGCCGAGTATCCAAACAATCCTGGCCAAAATGGGATATTAAAAGATCTAAATATATTTACACCCTAAGAAGAAGGGATATATCTATATTAATAGGGGTTTTAACCGGGCACTGCCTTATTGGAAGGCACGCAGCAAGGCTGGGTGTACCCTACCGACGATGCTGTAGGAGTTGCAAAGATGATGAGGAGGAGGAAACGGTGGAGCATCTCATCTGCAACTGCCCGGCTTTAAGCGGCGCGAGAAGGTGCTTTTTCGGAGTTCCCTTCCTGGATAGCCTACGCCAGGTAGCGGAGCTGGACATAAAGGACTTGATGGCTTTCATCAAGTCATCTAAATGGTTCGAGGAGGTGTAACGGTGTCGGTTTTAGGAGTGTCAGCCCCGGGATTCTGCTATGTGGAGAGACCCAATAGCACTGGGATTTTCCATATGGCCGGGTCCCGGGACTGACTTTCCTAGTGTTGATGGTATCACAACGGGCCTTTTAATACTGGCCTAGGTGTGCCTTTGCGGCAGCCACTTCTACCTAACCTAACCTATTTTATTTTATTTTGTTTTATTTTATTTTATTTTATTTTATTTTATTTTATTTTATTTTATTTTACTTTATTTTATTTTATTTTATTGTATTTTTTTTATTTTACTTTATGTTATTTTATTTTATTTTATTTTGTTTTATTTTATTTTATTTTATTTTATGTTACTTTATTTTGTTTTATTTTATTTTATGTTAATTTATTTTATTTTATTTTATTTTGTTTTATTTTATTTTATTTTACAAATTATTAATCTTGCCGGCTACAGGTCAATGTTAATTAAAAACACAAAGATTGTTTTTTATCTCCGATATATTTCGGCTACACAACGGTAACCGTCTTCAAGGGCAGACTGTTGACAAACAAAACAAAAAACATTTAAAATTATAATTAAAATCACATTTTTAACAAAAAATATAAACAAGTAATAAAACTCTAAATTTAAACATAAACATAAATATTGGTTACATACATTTTATTTACACGTCTGCACTGCGTGACGTGGAGTTGTGTACTGTCTGTTTGTTTATTCTATTTTGTTTTATTTTTATTTTATTAGATGTTTGTATAGGTGAGCGGAATGATGATCGGTGTCTCTCTTATAGTTCAATCGTATATTAGTTGGTGTATTTATTATATGTTACATCTCCAAAGTGAAACGCTTGCTGTATTGTTGTTCTTGCTGGAGAATCTTTGTGTTGTTAAAATCTGGCTCGTGCCGACTGTTTGCACAGTGCTTTTATTGTGCCTACATATTTACTTTGACAAGGTTCATTGTCATTACCGTTGCATGGGATTTCATATACTACATTGCATTTTTCTAGTAAAGCTACTGCTGATAAAAGGAGCAACAAAACAGCTCAACAGGCAGTGAGCACGGAGCTGTGGTCGCGGCCAGAGCTACGAGCGAAGCGCATCTCGATTGCAGTTGATTCTTCTCAGTGCAAGAAAGATTCGCCTCGTAGGAGTGAGTCGTGGGATCGAATGGTGTTGTAGTTGATTCTTCTCAGTACAACACCCCTAGAAACCTCGTTCTCCCCGCACCAGCAAAAGCCCGCCGCAGTAACGCACCACCGCGAATAGGTGACGCCCGCCCACCTGCGCCGACGTGAACCGCGCCGCAATAGTAGCGACGCGACCATCCTAGCGCCACGCGCGGCAGTGACAGCGAAGCAGAAGTACGCCAGCGCCACGCGCGGCAGTGACAACGAAGCAGAAGTACGCCAGCCCCACGCGCGGCAGTGACAGTAAGCAGAGGTACGCCAGCGCCACGCGCGGCAGCGATATCGACGCACAACGAAGCCGGGACGCCAGCATAAGGCGCAATATCAGGGACGCCGACGCCGTAGCAGAGAGCCGCAGGGCAGAGACGCCGACGTAAGGCGCGGCAGAGTACAACGCACGGACATACTAACGGGATCCGCCTAACGGAACACGGCCGGACCGTTAAGTTACACTACCACAGTCGAATATACAGCATTCAAGCTATAAATGAAGTACAGTTAATTAATATTATAGGATTAAGAATAAAGTTGAATAAAGGTTATATGAAAACGATTTGCGTGGTGTCCCGTATTTACAAATTTATTGTAAGCGAACCCTGGACACGGCGAGTATACCCCAGCAACTAATAAAGAAGCAACGGGGCAACAAGAAAGCTTCGTTACAATTGGCGCCCGAGCAGGGACCCTGCAAATCGTTCAAACATCAGAAGGAACATTCCTGACTACATACCGGAAATTACCAAATGGCCGAACAGATAGACACCACGTGCCTGGACAACGTTTCGAAGGAGCGGCTGGTATCCATCGCACGGGAATTGAGTATCGAGCAGACAGGTTCCGCCCGGGAAATTCGAAAACGGATTTTAGCGTTGGCATCTAAGGCGGCGACGGACACGGAAATACAGGCGAAATTTGCTTCATTGGAGGTCACCTACCAGGGTGCCGTAACCTCCAGTGAGGACGAAAGCGAGACGGGAGGACCAGATCCTCCGGACACAGGCGCAAGTCTACGCAATGGACCACTCAAGCAGACCACATCGGCGTTCCTCCCTCGGGATACGCAACCGACACGACATAACCCTGCATCAGGAGTAACATCAGCTAGCACAAGTGCGACGCCACACGTAACCCAAATGCCAACCACCCATCATCGATCAAGTGCGAAAGTGGTCGGTAAAGTACGACGGGGGTAGAGACCCGTTAGCATTCATCGAGCGCCTAGAAGAATTGTCGGAGGTATACTCGCTAAACATGGATCTTCTCCCAAAAACCATGCCCGAGCTACTAGGAGGCACCGCTCTCCAATGGTATCGCAACAACAACGCGCACTGGGGTAGCTGGACGACTTTCAGACAGGATTTCTTGCGGTTTTTCCTACCAGCCAGGTACTTCGAACGTCTCTAGGATGAGATACGGCAGCGAAAGCAGCACGCACGCGAGAAATTCAAGGACTACGGGCTAGCGATGCAGAACTTGATGAGGCACGCCGGGTACAGCGACGAACAACGTTTGGAAAGGATCTTCCGAAATAGCCACCCGGATTACTTACTATATATATCAAACGCAAGGATTTTGATAACCTTTTAGAGCTCATCACCCTCGCTGAAGAATACGAGGGAATTCACGAGTGTTATCGACGCGCGCCAGAAGGGCCACGCCGGGAAACAGCGAGACACGTCATTGGGGACAAACCGGTAGAGCCACGACCACGACAGGGACAAGCACCTAGCCAGCCGCCGCAGAACGTACAGCGTCACGCATCCCCAGAAACCCGGGCTTTTGACCCAAACAACGTGTGTAGAAGGTGTGGCCAAGAGGGACACTATGCGAGGAGATGTCGAAACACCCGAAAATTTTTTTTGGGAATGCGGGCGAAATGATACACGGACAATTGAATGCTGCCGCCGACGCCAGGGAAACGACGAAGGGCTTCACCAAGGACAAGGCGCGGTGAGCACACGGAAACCAGCGCCGGATCATCAGTAGTCATGTACCAGGAACATGGCCGCCTCTACGCCTTAGCTCAACTCGGCAGGGAATCAGCAGAGGCCATCATCAACACAGGTGCCTCCAGAAGCTTCGTCTAAACAGAACTAGCGGAGCGAGTAGAGAGTTTTGGGAGCGGAGAGATGGTAAGAGTGGCCATCAAAATAACCATGGCAAACGGAGTTAGCACCACCATTTTTGATGCGGTAAGGACAGAAGTACGCCTCGGGGAGACATCACACCACACAGTACTACACGTCATGCCCGGGGAAATTGACGACATTATTCTCGGCCTAGACACTCTGGGGAGCATGGGAGCCACCATATCATGCGGCGGAGGGCACCTCGTGCTCACCAGACCCCTCACACCGCATACATCACCCCCCAGCGACCCGTCACCAACCATGAGAGACGAAACACCATCGGGCTTAACTAACACGAGACATACGAGAATTAACAGAATCAACGGCGCATCCAACAAGGACGAGGCAGAGCGCATACAAGATTTTCTCGCGAAAGAACTCCAAAAATTCGAGACTATGAGCGGAGTAAAGACAGTGGCGGAACACAAGATTATCCTCATCGACGACCGCCCCATCAAACAACGTTACTTCCCACGAAATCCGGCCATGCAGAGCATTATCAACAAGGAAATTGACGAACTCCTCGACAAGGGATGCATCGAGCCATCCTCTAGTCCCCACAGCGCGCCGATTGTGCTTGCCAAGGAGAAGAACGGTAAGTGGAGGTTGTGCGTAGATTATCGGCAGCTCAACGCCCGATCAATACCCGACGCATACCCCCTGCCAAGAATACAACACATACTGGGCAAGTTACGAAGGGCGAAATACATCAGCAGCCTGGACTTGAGGAACGGCTACTGGCAGGTACCATTGGAACCACAGAGTCGTCCCTACACGGCCTTCACCGTACCTGGGCGCGGGTTATTTCAGTGGCGCGTTATGCCTTTCGGTTTGCATTCCGCACCAGCAACATTCCAGAGGGCACTCGACCAGGTCATTGGGCCAGAAATGGAACCACATGCCTTCGCGTATCTCGACGACATAATTGTCATAGGCTCCACGTTGGCGGAACACGTACGCAACTTACAGGAGGTCATGCGACGGTAGCAACGTGCCAACCTCAAAATCAACCCGGAGAAATGCGAATTTTTCAAGAAGGAACTCCGGTATCTAGGCCATGTGGTGAGTGATAAGGGAATCCACACAGACCCCGAGAAAGTGGCAGCTATCAAAGAACTGAAGCCACCAACCAACGTGAAAGAAGTTCGCCAATGTCTAGGCATAGCTTCGTGGTATCGCCGCTTCGTGCCCGACTTTGCGACGATAATCCAGCCCCTCACGGCCCTGCTGAAAAAGGGCAAACACTGGAAATGGGGAGCAGAGCAACAAGAAGCCTTCGAGACCATCAAGCAGAAACTCACGGAAGCCCCCATACTGGCATGCCCAGATTTTACAAAGATGTTCACCTTGCAGACGGACGCCAGCAATTTCGGCCTGGGAGCAGTACTGACACAGGAGCTGGAAGGTGGAGAGCGCGTTATCGCTTACGCTAGCCGAAAACTATTCGCCCACCGAAAAGGAGTGCCTTGCTATCGTGTAGGGAATACGGAAAATGAGGCCATACTTGGAAGGGTACCGGTTCAAGGTGATAACGGACCATATCGCTCATTTGCTGCAACGTCGTCATAACTCAAAAAACCCAAATTTTGAGTTAACATCACTAATATATCGGAAACAATATTTTTGATCAACTGACAAAGTTTTATTACCGAGGTTTTAACATTTCACGCAGCATCGCGATAGAAGCCTTTGCTTTAATTACATATCCCATATAAATATACATTAATTCAAAAACTAAAAATGCGTTTTCTCTGATATCAAATTTTTTGAGTTATGACGACGTTGCAGCAAATGAGCGATATGTCCCTGAAGTGGCTAAATTCGATGGGCATTGGAGCTGCAGCAACACACCTTCGACGTCGAATATAGGAAAGGCAAGCTCAATATGGTAGCGGACGCACTATCTCGACAACCGCAAGAAACCCTGCGATTAACCACGACGACCGAACCGCAATGCAAGTGGTGGCACAAGCGTGTAGGCGATGCAATGCAAGAAGGGCAGCTGTATCGCCATATTTCCTGCCGGTCACACGACGAAGAGGCGGTCCCGTGGAAGTTATTTGTACCCACACCGCTCAGACAGCGATTCCTAAAGGAAAACCACGATATACCCAGCGCTGGACACATGGGCATCCGTCGGACAGTAGCACGAATCGCCAACCGGTATTACTGGCCCGGCATGTTCCGGGATATCAGCCGATATGTAAGCCAATGCGAGTCTTGCCAGAAGTATAAGGAAGCACAACAAAAGCCAGCGGGAAAAATGCTCTCACAGGTAGCCCAGGAACCATTTGCCACGGTATGCGCCGATTTCATCGGGCCCCTACCACGTTCAACGCACGGAAATACGATGCTTTTGGTATTTTTCGACCGTTTTAGCAAATGGGTGGAATTGATCCCAATGAGGCGTGCTACAGCTGACGGGCTTCGCCGCGCATTCAGAGAACGCACCCTCGCAAGATTTGGTACTCCCAAGATACTGATATCGGACAACGGTGTCCAGCTCACCAGCACAATGTGGCAGCGCTACCTCAAGGAGATGGGGATACGGCAACAATTCTCGGCACCGTACACGCCCAAAGAGAACCCAACAGAACGAGCAAACCGGACCGTCAAGCGCATCGTGGCGCAACTCACCAGATCGCAACACAACCGATGGGACGACCTTCTCCCGAAAATCGAGCTGGCCGTGAACACCAGTGTCACTGCATCCACAGGGTACAGTCCTGCGTTCCTCGTACAAGGACGGGCACCGCGACTGCCAGGGGCACTGTTCGACGAGGTTAACATCGGAACCGCCACAGCTACCACCACGGCCGAGGAGAAACACAGCAGAATGCAGGAGGCCTTCAAAATCGTAAGGCAAAACATGGAACGAGCAGCGGTAGACCAAGCACGGCACTACAATTTACGGCGGAGAAAATGGACCCCCGTAATCGGCGAATTAGTCCTCGTAAAGGAACACCACCTATCGAAGGCCGCGGAAAATTTTGCGGCAAAGTTGGCCCCCAAGTATGATGGGCCCTACCAGATCCTAGGGTATGTATCACCAGTGATACTCAAAGTCCGGAAAACCGACGGCGGGAAGGAGAAACCCGTAAACATATCGGAGCTAAAAACTTATGCGGCAGAAACCGCCGAAAGAAATTAAATCAAAATTAAAATAAATTTAAAAGGAAAAATTTTGCCAAGGATGGGAGGATACGCAGGCACCAGTCATTCGATCGCAAACCACCGAGGTGACAACACGCATATTTTGCTAAGATTTTTTTTTGAACAAACCAACAAGCCAACTGACATGGAAAACTACAACGTCAAACTGACCAACAGCGTCAAACGTATGCGCCAGCGCTACGAGGAGGAGGAGGCAAAGCGCCCTAGAGTGGTGCTGATGGAAGGAGCTCCAGGCTCTGACGTCAACCGCAAGCGCGCAGTAACGTACGCCGACATAACGCGCCCGCTGCACCAGAACGCTCTTCAGGCGCTGACGTCAACCGCAACCGCGCGGTAACGTACGCCGACATAACGCGCCCCGCTGCACCAGCACGCTCTTCAGGCGCTGACGACAACCGCAAGCACGCAGTAACATACGCCGACGTCGTACGCGCCACGGCACCAGCAGACATGACAGGCTCCGACGCCAACACCAAGTGCGTTCCAGCACGCGCAACCACTGCAGGGGACGACGACCGCGCAATTTCGCGCGCAGCAGCCATAGAGCCAAACATCGCCGCAGCTTATGCCTCGACACATACAGCAGATGGCGGCAACATTGAACGCGCACCGGTAGGGGCTGACACGGACGCCAACACCGCGCGTAAGAAATCAACCACTACCACACCTTATGCCAACAACAAAGCCAGGCGCACAGCGGAAACAGCCAGGCGAACAACCGAGCTAATGGCACGTACCACGCGCATGACGAGGTGGGAGGAAGCCGCAGCCAGGGTCCACAACAGGCCCGAAACCTCTTTGACAACAGGCACACTAAAACGCATACGAGCAGAAGAAGAGGAAGCACAGATCAACACCGTTGACAACGAACCACGCAAGGCAGAGCAATTACCACCAGTTATCGAGCTCCCCGCAGATGAGGACGTAGCCCCACCGGAAAATAACCCATCGGCTATCATCGAGCTCTCCTCGGACGACGAAGCAGGCACACCGGAAATCCACATTAATTTGGCCCACACAAAACGACCCCACACAACCAGATTTCCAACACCAATACAACAGGCGGTCACAACACGCCTCAGCCACATGATCACAACCAACACAACAAGTGCTAGCAACACAACAAGCCTTAGCAACACAACAAACCCCAGAAACACAACCAACACAACAAGTCCCAGCAACACAGCCAACCGATCAACACAACCAAATCAACAAGTTTCAGCAGAATAACGAGCGATCGCAACATTCCACAGCAACACAGCAACCATGGCAACGCAGCCATCTGAGCTAGCAACACCAAACACGAAAGCTATAAAAGGACCAACAAAACAGCTCAACAGGCAGTGATCACGGAGCTGTGGTCGCGGCCAGAGCTACGAGCGAAGCGCATCTCGATTGCAGTTGATTCTTCTCAGTGCAAGAGAGATTCGCCTCGTAGGAGTGAGTCGTGGGATCGAATGGTGTTGTAGTTGATTCTTCTCAGTACAACACCCCTAGAAACCTCGTTCTCCCCGCACCAGCAAAAGCCCGCCGCAGTAACGCACCACCGCGAATAGGTGACGCCCGCCCACCTGCGCCGACGTGAACCGCGCCGCAATAGTAGTGACGCGACCATCCTAGAGCCACGCGCGGCAGTGACAGCGAAGCAGAAGTACGCCAGCGCCACGCGCGGCAGTGACAACGAAGCAGAAGTACGCCAGCGCCACGCGCGGCAGTGACAGTAAGCAGAGGTACGCCAGCGCCACGCGCGGCAGTGACAGCAAGCAGAGGTACGCCAGCGCCACGCGCGGCAGCGATATCGACGCACAACGAAGCCGGGACGCCAGCATAAAGCGCAATATCAGGGACGCCGACGCCGTAGCAGAGAGCCGCAAGGCAGAGACGCCGACGTAAGGCGCGGCAGAGTACAAAGCACGGACATACTAACGGGATCCGCCTAACGGAACACGGCCGGACCGTTAAGTTACACTACCACAGTCGAATATACAGCATTCAAGCTATAAATGAAGTACAGTTAATTAATATTATAGGATTAAGAATAAAGTTGAATAAAGGTTATATGAAAACGATTTGCGTGGTGTCCCGTATTTACAAATTTATTGTAAGCGAACCCTGGACACGGCGAGTATACCCCAGCAACTAATAAAGAAGCAACGTGGCAACAAGAAAGCTTCGTTACAGGGTATTCGATGGTTTGTGTGCTATTTTTATTTTATCCTTATCGTAACAGTCCGATGCAGTTAGCCTTTCTGATAGTTTCGGAACATATGAAACCGACTTATAAATAGTGGTATTTTTTGGTAAATTTAGCTGATCATTATTTTTGTATCTCCTTAACAATGTTCTAATAATTTTTACTGGGAAGTCGTTGCTCTTTAATAATACTGTCATTTCTTTCTCTATATCTGTATGGTATATTTCATCTGAAGTCTGCATCATCCTACGTATACAGCCCATTGCTGTATTTATTATCATTGACTTAGGGTGCTTGGAATTAAAGTTAATGATTCGTCCTGATGAAGTCGGCTTCCTATACCATTTTAATTTTAGCTGGTTGCCATGTCGCTTTATCACAGAGTCCAAATATACTAATTTCCCGTTTTGTTCCTCTTCGATTGTGAATTTTATATGTTTATTAAAGGAGTTAAGAGCTTTGAGTGTGTTATCTATGTCATTTTCGTTCACTATTGCAAATAAGTCATCGACATATTTTGTGAGTAGACGCGGTTTTTGGTTTAATTTTTGTAAAGTAGTTTCTAGCAGTTTTTCCATTACAATGTCGGCTATCACTGGCGAGGAAGGTGATCCCATAGGTAGACCTTTCAACTGAGTATAAATTGTATCTTTATACATAAAATATCGACTATCCTTAATGCAAAATGTAATTATTTCCATAAGTAGTTTCTTTGGTATTTTGGTAAATTGTTGTATAATTGTCCATTTTTCTGATATAACGTCTAGTGCTAACTGTATCGGTATGCTTGGAAACAGTGAGACCACGTCAAAGGATATAAGTTTCTCGTCATCATTAATGTTAGTGTTATTTATTTTTTCTTTAAAATCCAATGTGTTTTTGATGTTATATGTGGATTCCGCCGTTATATTTTTTAGTAAATCTACAATATATTTGCACAGTCCGTACGCTCGAAAATAATCGGTAAGACTTTTTATAACTTCCTTTGTGCACGTAACTTTTGTCGGATATAACCGGACAAACTTCGTACATGAATCTACAATAACTAAAATATGTTTTAAAACTCGAGATTTATCAATTGGGCCAAAAAAATCAATATGAACGACTTCAAATGGCAAATTGCTTTTTGGGATATTATGAAGAAACCCTTCTTCCCGACCAGACTTTGAAGAAAACGCAATGCACTTTAAACAATTTATCTCTCAAATTTGGAAAATAATAAGTTCTGGAAACTAACTCTACAACCTTATCTATCCCAAGATGCCCTAAATTATCATGATACTTATAAAGAATATGATCTTCCATACTTTCCGGTACATAAAACAAAATTGAACCATAATCCTTTTTCCTATAAATAATGCCATTCCGCATTTCGTAAAAACCGTTTTCTTTAGTTTCTAATATTTTATGCAAGATATACTAAAAAATATAACGGCGGAATCCACATATAACATCAAAAACACATTAGATTTTAAAGAAAAAATAAATAACACTAACATTAATGATGACGAGAAACTTATATCCTTTGACGTGGTCTCACTGTTTCCAAGCATACCGATACAGTTAGCACTAGACGTTATATCAGAAAAATGGACAATTATACAACAATTTACCAAAATACCAAAGAAACTACTTATGGAAATAATTACATTTTGCATTAAGGATAGTCGATATTTTAAGTATAAAGATTCAATTTATACTCAGTTGGAAGGTCTACCTATGGGATCACCTTCCTCGCCAGTGATAGCCGACATTATAATGGAAAAACTGCTAGAAACTACTTTACAAAAATTAAACCAAAAACCGCGTCTACTCACAAAATATGTCGATGACTTATTTGCAATAGTGAACGAAAATGACGTAGATAGCACACTCAAAGCTCTTATCTCCTTTAATAAACATATAAAATTCACAATCGAAGAGGAACAAAACGGGAAATTAGTATATTTGGACTCTGTGATAAACCGACATGGCAACCAGCTAAAATTAAAATGGTATAGGAAGCCGACTTCATCAGGACGAATCCTTAACTTTAATTCCAAGCACCCTAAGTCAATGATAATAAATACAGCAATGGGCTGTATACGTAGGATGATGCAGACTTCAGATGAAATATACCATACAGATATAGAGAAAGAAATTACAGTATTATTAAAGAGCAACGACTTCCCAGTAAAAATTATTAGAACATTGTTAAGGAGATACAAAAATAATGATCAGCTAAATTTACCAAAAAATACCACTATTTATAAGTCGGTTTCATATGTTCCGAAACTATCAGAAAGGCTAACTGCATCGGACTGTTACGATAAGGATAAAATAAAAATAGCACACAAACCATCGAATACCCTAAGGAATTTTTTCAATCAAACGAAATCAGCAGTACCTTTACTAGAAAAATGCAATGTAGTATATGAAATCCCATGCAACGGTAATGACAATGAACCTTGTCAAAGTTAATATGTAGGCACAACAAAGTCAAAACTAAAAACTAGGATAGCACAGCATAAATCCGACTATAAATATTGTCACCAAACCAACAACCACAAAACAGCACTCATGGCCCACCGTGCAAACAGTCGGCACAAGCCAGATTTTAACAACACAAAGATTCTCCAGCAAGAACAACAATACAGCAAGCGTTTCACTTTGGAGATGTTACATATAATAAATACACCAACTAATATACGATTGAACTGTAAGAGAGACACCGATCATCATGCCGCTCACCTATACAAACATCTAATAAAATAAAAATAGAACCAAATAGAATAAACAAACAGACAGTACACAACTCCACGTCACGCAGTGCAGACGTGAAAATAAAATGTATGTAACCAATATTTATGCTTGTGTTTAAATTTAGAGTTTTATTACTTGTTTATATTTTTTGTTAAAAATGTGATTTTAATTATATTTTTAAATGTTTTTTGTTTTGTTTGTCAACAGTCTGCCCTTGAAGACGGTTACCGTTGTGTAGCCGAAATATATCGGAGATAAAAAACAATCTTTGTGTTTTTAATTAACATTGACCTGAAGCCGGCAAAATTAATAATTTGTTTAAGTCTAAAAGGTCGCTAAATATACTAATTTATTTTATTTTATTTTATCTCATTTTATTTTATTTTGTTTTATTTTATGTTACTTTATTTTATTTTATTTTATTTTGTTTTATTTTATTTTATTTTATTTTATTTTATTTATTTTATTTTATCTTATTTTATTTTATTTTATCTTATTTTATTTTATTTTATTTTATCTTATTTTATTTTATTATGTTTTATTTTATTTTGGCGGCCGCCGTGGTGTAGCGGTTAAGTGTTCGGCCTTCTACACCAAGTCGTGGCGGTTCGATGCCCGGAAAAAGTAACACCAAAAATTATTTAGAAAAAGACTTTTTCTAAAACGGGGTCGCCCCTCGGCAGTAGTTTGGCAAACTCTCCGGGTGTATTTCTGCCATGAGAAGCTTCTCAGCAAAAAATTCATTTGCTTTGCAAGTGTCGTTCGGAGTCGGCAAAAAACTGTAGGTCCCGCCAACTTGTAGGAAAAACTCAAAAAGCAACACACCACAAGTTGGAAAGAGAAGCTCGGCTAAAAATCTCGTTAGAGGTTATGATAACCTGTTGGTATATCGCCGCCATTAGTTTTTTTTTTTTTTTTTTTTTTTTTTTTTTTTTTTAATTTTATTTTATTTTATTTTATTTTATTTTATTTTATTTTATTTTATTTTATTTTATTTCTCGGTTGACTTATCACGCCATGTCACAAGGGGAACGCCTCAGGGTGGTGTTCTCTCCCCGCTTCTATGGAACCTCAGTGTCAACTCGATGCTGCGAGACACAAGCTGGGGGGGCGGGAAGGTAGTGGCATATGCAGATGACTTAGCTATAGTATACAGGGGCAAATTCCCACAAACCCTGTGCGACTTGATGCAAGTAGCACTGAGAGAGGTTTCCTCATGGTGCTCGCGCTGCGGACTGAGCATCAACCCGGGAAAAGTACAACTGGTCCTTTTCACCAACCGCTATAAGATACCACCGCTAATACTACCAAAACTGAATAACGTGCACCTGAACTTGGCTGACAAAGCCAAGTTCTTGGGCACAGTTCTGGATAGGAAACTAACCTGGAAGGAGAATGTTCTTCAGCGCCAGAAGAAAGCGTGTATTGCACTCTACACGTGCAAAAGAGCCATTGGAAAGAAATGGGGGCTCAGCCCCAAAATATGCAAATGGATCTACACTGCAATCATTCGACCAATCATGCTCTATGGAGTTGTGGTATGGTGGCCTGCGCTGAGCAAGGCAACAAACCTTAATCTGCTAGGTAAAGTACACAGATCTTGCATGATCTGTATAAGCGGTGCGTTAAGAACAACGCCCAATGAAGCACTCCAGGCCATTCTTGGCATTTTGCCACTCGATCTGGAAGGGCACCGAGTAGCAGCAGCATCGGCTCTGCGTCTAAGGAAACGACCGGCTGGAGCGCAAGCACTACTGGGCACGCCTGTATTTTGGGATCCTATAGCTTTCTTCCGCTGAGCACAGATCGCTGTGCGACCACAACAGTCGGAGATAGCGGTATTAAAATCAACATTCCCAGCAGGGAAGAATGGGAGAGCACGAATCGGAGTCCCGTCACTCATGGCGGCACTTCCATTTATACTGATGGCTCGAAGTTAGACGGCAGAGTTGGGGTAGGGGTTTATTCAAAGGATCTGAACCTTGAGCTCTCCTTCAGACTACCTGATCACTGCAGTGTCTTCCAGGCTGAAGTTTCAGCAATCATGGACGCCGCGGCTTGGATAGGCCAACACACTATCAGACAGGACATTTTTATATTCAGCGACAGCCAGGCGGCCATCAAATCCCTTGGCTCTTACTCGTACAACTCTGAACTGACGCTCAGCTGTCGTCGATCTCTACAAGAGATCGCCCAACAGAATCGCGTTAACCTCATATGGGTCCCGGGGCATAGGGACATTGAGGGAAATTGTAGGGCAGACGAACTTGCGAGGCAGGGCACGACCATGCAGGTTCTTTGCGATAAAGAGCGCTTAGGTATGCCGTTTGCCACATGCAAGCTTATGCTGAATGAGTACACACTCCGCCAAGCCAACGAAAGATGGCTGCAATCTCCAGGATGCCGGATATCCAAAGAAACCTGGCCGAAATGGGATCATAAAAGATCAAGACAAATTTATGCCCTAAGGAGAAGAGAAATCTCCATATTAATAGGCGTATTAACTGGGCACTGCCTCATTGGTAGGCACGCAGAAAGACTTGGTGTGCCCTACCGACGATGCTGTAGGAGCTGTAAGGATGATGAGGAGGAGGAAACGGTGGAGCACCTCATCTGCAACTTCCCGGCTTTAAGTGGCGCGAGAATGCGCTTTTTGGGAGTTCCCTTCCTGGTCAGCCTACGCCAGGTCACGGAGCTGGACATAAAGGACCTGATGGCCTTCATCAAGTCATCTAAATGGTTCGAGGAGGAGTAACGGTGTCGGTATAGGAAAGTCAGTCCCGGGATTCTGCTATGTGGAGAATTCCGTTAATACCGGGATTTTCCATATGGCAGGGTCCCGGAACTGACTTTCCTAGTGTTGGTGGTATCACAACGGGCCTTTTAATACTGGCCTAGGTGTGCCTCTGCGGCAGCCACTTAAACCTAACCCTAACCATTTTATTTGATTTTATTTTATTTTGTTTTATTTTATTTTATTTTATTTTATTTATTTTATTTTATTTTATTTTATCTTATTTTATTTTATTTTATCTTATTTTATTTTGTCTTATTGTATTTTATTTTGTTTTATTTTATTTTATTTTATTTTATTTTATTTTACTTTATTTTATTTTATTTTATTTTATTTTATTTATTTTATTTTATTTTATCTTATTTTATTTTATTTTATTTTATCTTATTTTATTTTGTTTTATTTTTTTTTTTGGTTTTATTTTTTTTTTATTTTATTTTATTTTATTATATTTGATTTTATTTTATTTCACTTTATTTTATTTTATTTTATTTTATTTTTTTATTTTTGCTTCTCTGACTACCTACCCACAGATTTTGTTGTTGTAAACACTTTGTGTAAGCGCCATGAAGTTGACGGGCTCGTGCTTATTATAGTAAACAAAACAACTCTCGTTTTCAGCAACAGCAATCAATGCAAGTTTTCATGACTACACACACAATTGCAATGAATGCAAACCCAACATTGCAAGTGTTCATACCTACGTACATACACACATAACAGCGGCTCTATAAGGTGAATGCGTGTTTAGCATTTCATAATATAATTAATTTTTGGTTTGTTGTCGCACACCCCGCTCGGCGAGACATATCGATACATACCAAATTTTATATACCTTAGAATTGTGGTTATTGCAAAAAAGGGAGAAAGCTGTTATGTTTGCGCATTTATAGGGTTAGGTTAGGTAGAAGTGGCTGCCGCAAAGGCACACCTAGGCCAGTATAAAAAGGCCCGTTGTGATACCATCAACACTAGGAAAGTCAGTCCCGGGACCCGGCCATATGGAAAATCCTAGTGCTATTGGGACTCTCCACATAGCAGAATCCCGGGGCTGACACTCCTAAAACCGACACCGTTACACCTCCTCGAACCATTTAGATGACTTGATGAAAGCCATCAAGTCCTTTATGTCCAGCTCCGCTACCTGGCGTAGGCTATCCAGGAAGGGAACTCCGAAAAAGCGCCTTCTCGCGCCGCTTAAAGCCGGGCAGTTGCAGATGAGATGCTCCACCGTTTCCTCCTCCTCATCATCTTTGCAACTCCTACAGCATCGTCGGTAGGGTACACCCAGCCTTGCTGCGTGCCTTCCAATAAGGCAGTGCCCGGTTAAAACCCCTATTAATATAGATATATCCCTTCTTCTTAGGGTGTAAATATATTTAGATCTTTTAATATCCCATTTTGGCCAGGATTGTTTGGATACTTGGCAACCTGGCGATAAAAGCCATCTTTCATTGGCTTGTCGGAGTGTATGCTCCTTCAGCATTAGCTTGCATGTGGCAAAGGGCATACCTAAGCGTTCTTTATCCTGAAGAACCTGCTTGGTCGTGCCCTGTCTAGCAAGTTCGTCTGCCCTACAGTTTCCCTCAATGTCCCTGTGTCCCGGGACCCATGTGAGGCTCACGCGGTTCTGTTGGGCCATCTCCTGAAGAGATCGACGACAGCTGAGCGTCAGTTCAGAGTTGAACAAGTAAGAGCCAAGGGATTTGACTGCCGCTTGGCTATCGCTGAAAATAACGATATTCTGTCCGATAGCGTGTTGCCCTATCCAAGCCGCGGCGTCCATGATTGCTGAGACCTCAGCCTGGAAGACGCTGCAATGATCAGGCAGACTGAAGGAAAGCTCAAGGTCCAGATCCTTGGAATAAATCCCTCCTCCAACTCTGCCGTCCAACTTCGAACCGTCGGTGTATATGGAAATGCCGCCATTAGTAGCAGGACACCGATCCGTCCTCTCCCAGTCTTCCCTGCTGGGAATGTTTATTCTGAACCAGCTATCTCCGACTGTTGTGGTTGCACAACGGTCCGTGCTCGGAGGGAGAAAGCTGTAAGAATCCAGAATACCGGAGTGTCCAGTAGTGCCTGCGCCCCAGTCGGAAGTTTCCCTTAGACGCAGAGCCGATGCTGCCGCTGCCCGGTACCCTTCCAGATCGAGTGGCAAAATGCCAAGAATGGCCTGGAGAGCTTCGTTGGGCGTTGTTCTCAACGCGCCGTCTATACAGATCATGCTAGATCTGTGGACTTTACCTAACAGGTTTAGGTTGGCTGCCTTGCTCAGCGCAGGCCACCATACCACGACTCCATACAGCATAATTGGCCGAATTATCGCAGTGTAAATCCATCTGCAGATTTTGGGACTGAGCCCCCATTTTTTGCCAATGGCTCTTTTACAGGTGTAAAGTGCAATGCACGCTTTCCTCTGGCGCTGGATGACATTCTCCTTCCAGTTGAGCTTTCTATCCAGAACTATGCCTAGGAATTTGGCTTTGTCAGCCAAGTTCAGGCGCACGCCATTTAGTTCTGGTAGGCTTAGCGTTGGTATTTTGTACCGGTTAGTATAAAGGACAAGCTCCAATTTTCCCGGGTTGATATTAAGTCCGCAGCGAGATGACCACGAGGAAACTGCTCGCAGTGCTACTTGCATCAAGTCACACAGGGTTTGTGGGAATTTGCCCCTGTATGCAATAGCTAAATCGTCTGCATATGCAACTATCCTCCCGCCCCCCCAGCTTGTGTCTCGTAGCAACGAGTTTACAGTGAGGTTCCATAAAAGCGGAGAGAGAACACCACACTGAGGCGTTCCTCTTGTGACATAGCGTGAGAAATCAACTGTGCCCAGTTTAGAAACTATTTTCCTTCCCTTTAGTAGCTTATCAATTAGTCCAATAAGAGACCTGCTTATGCCCAGATTAGTTAGAGCGGTGTTAATAGCCTCCGGGCTTATATTGTTGAAGGCACCTTCAATGTCTAAGAAGGCCACGAGACAGTAATCTTTTTCATACAACGATTTTTCAATAACAGAGACAAGGCTGTGAAGCGCAGTTTCCGTTGATTTACCTTTGGTGTATGCATGTTGATAGCTAGAGATAAGGTTGCTGTCAATAGTAGAGGAGAGATAATCGCTAATTATCCTCTCGAAGGTTTTGAGTGGAAAGGACGAGAGACTGATCGGTCTGTAGTCCTTAGGCTCATAGTGTGAGGCCTTCCCAGCCTTAGGAATAAAGACTACCTTGGCGCTTCTCCAGGAGTGCGGAATGTAGTTGAGAGCCAGGCAGGCTGAAAAGAGAAATACCAGCCATTTAGGCGATGTTTCCAACGTGTTTATGAGTTGTGCGGGGAAAATCCCGTCTGGCCCAGCAGCTTTGAACGGCTCAAAGCTTTTGATCGCCCACCTTACCCTTTCCTCCGTGATGGGGTGAATATACCCATGCCATGTTAGTTGCAGATGCTAAAGGTGCTTCATGCAAGTTCCCCGGAAAGTGTGTATTCAATAGCAGCTCCAGGGTTTCCCCTTCCGTGCTAGTCCACGATCCGTCAGGCTTCCGCAAATAGCTAATGGCTGTTTGAGTTTTTGAGAGCACTCGTCTAAGTCTCGCCGTATCATCGACCTTTTCGACCCCGGTGCAGAAATCTCTCCACGAAGTTCTCTTCGCCTGCCTTAGGGCCCTTTTATAGGCCCTCAGTTTAACTTTATATTCGAGCCATTCAGGCTCCGTACCGAGGCTCCTGGCCCTATTAAATTGCTTCCTGCAGGACTTGCGGAGCGAATCCAGGTCGTAGGACCACCAGTGTGGTCTATGTTTACCGCGTGGTTTCAGCACTGGACAAGCCTGCTCTAGGGCATTTGAGAGCACCGTTGTAAAGGTCGCAACCAGATCATCCAGTTCTCCTACTGATGATGGAGCTTGTGGGGGTAACACTGGTAGGTCCCTAACTAATATTTGATTATGTAGCTGCCAATTAGTGTTGCGTGGATTGCGTTCATAACTGGCTGCTCCACAGAAAAATCTAAGGCAATTTCTATGTACCGGTGGTCGGAAAATGAATGCTCCTCAAGAACACGCCATTTCCTAACCCACTCATAAGCGCCTTCGCTACAAATAGTGAGGTCTATGACCTCCCTACGGGCTTTAGTGATAAAAGTAGGCTCGTTACCCACGTTACAAACCATCAGGTTAGTTGTTAGTAGGTAGTCAATCAGAGACTCGCCCCTAGCGTTAATATCGGAGCTTCCCCACTGGACGTGATGAACATTAGCGTCAGCTCCAATAATAAGATGACCCGTGCAGAAATTTTCCACCAGATCTTTCACCTCCTTTTGTGGAGGAGGTTCTTCGGCGTCATAGGGCATGTAGACCGACGCCATCGTCAGGCTAGTGCTGCCGACCGTTAAGCTGGCAGCTGTAACGTCACCATTTGAATAGTTGGGTAAGAGAAAGGTGTTCAGCTCAGACTTGACCAAGATACAGGTTCTGACCTTGCCACCTCATTAGCTCGGATGAGCTTGTACCCATATTTATATATAATAGATAACTTATCTTTACGGAGTGAGTTTTTTGACCGATGAATGGGAAGGTTTCTTCTAGGATATGTACCCTTAATTTTTGAAAACAATTTAGTGCCTACTTAAAACAGTGAAGACGCCAGAGCCAGCTAAAATTGACAAAAAAGGATAAAAATTATGTATTTTCAGTGATAGGTTTTTAATACCAGGTACTCGCGATATGATTTATTATTTCCTTTCAAAAAATCGACTCCCTTTTACCCTTAAAACGCCATATCGAATGTAAGGATACCTCTAACAGAAACATTTTTACAGCTATAATAGGGTAAGCAAAAAATGAGGTTTTTCAAACTTTGAAATTAAACCAGTCCGAAACCAGTGGTTATAAAAATTAAATGTGAGTAAATGTCATCCTTTAGGACCCTAAGGAAGTGTCCCTCAAAGTTTGAGCGAAATCCGAGACTAGCCAGCTTTTTGAATTAGACGTTTTCATATGAGCATGAGTATTAGCAGTAGATGAACTATGCTTTCCACTTCGAATGGCGACGTATGTGGGCCCAGAATATCCAACGGCTTGCGGTTGTCCTAGAATACTGGAAGTGATTTTGATACCAGCATACCAGATGGTATTAATTTATCACGCTCAGCGATTACTCAATCGGGTCAGGCAATTTGATTCTATATTCAATGTGCATGAGAAGAGGTGCTTGCTTATTTGCCGAAGTTACGCCAATAGGGACTCGAGCTTTATCATCTTGTGATCTCTAAATAATGGATTGATGTTTCAGCGAACTTGCTATCTAAGTGACTCTTGTGGGGATCAGTTTGAGCCCGAATGAGCTTAACAGGGACTGTCGATACATGTCTTCGTCCCTCTGTAAAATTAGACTTTCTGGGAATTAAAAGAAGATATGTCCCACTGCGACTAATGTCAAATCCGATTTTACGTAATTCTTGTGTGAGGTCATCAAGAGTTTTTACGCTACGAATAGATTCCGTTCGTATTCTATCATCTGCTACACTCCCAAATTGAGCTACGTCCACAATTGTTTTCAATAGCAATGGTTGATTGCTTTCAAGATTAGGACGCCCCACTGAATCCCTTAGAGACAGTCTTTTTTTATTCCTGGATTTTCATTACAAACGTCTTCTAACTTTCTTTTCATACCATCCCTGTGTTTCTTCTGGACAATTGCGTTTTGAACCTTCCTATTTAAAGCCTGTTTTGCTGTTTTTATATCCTCGTGCAACTTAATGATCTGGTTATCAACTTCAGCACTGCTTGGCATAGTATCTCTGGCAGAATACAAAGCATTTAGATTTTTTTTCGAGTTGAGCAATCATATTTTTCATAGCTTCCTGAGAAAGTTTTGCTCTCTGCTTATCTGCATTTTCATTATTTTTGCTTTGCTGTTGTGATTCATTACCGGGTTTTTTTATCTTCTTCCTGTTTTTTAATATTTGAAGGTGGCTGTATAATTTGTGATTTTTCTGCTGGTTTAAAGGTAGTCGTTGCCTAAAAATAAAAATTTCTGTGGGTTCTGATAAATATATAAATACAAATTACACTGCTCTACACACATTCTGTCCTATGAACCAAATAGAGTACTTCGGAAAGTGGACAAAAAATAAAAATACACGTGTATCGGCGATTTTCATGTACACGTCAGAATTTTTTTTTAGGTACTTTATGTACGTTGTGTATGTTAAAAATTTTCAATTTTTTTGGAAAAATTTTCAGAAAATTTTTGAGTATGCAGTTTTGTAGCCCATACAATTTTACTCAACAATGTACAAGTTAGAACTCCCTAGAAGTTTTCCCTGAATTATCAGAATTTTTCTTACAATGGTGTTGAGTGTTTTTCTCCGTACAAAAGTAAATTTAGTTTGTGACTTGTACGGAAGAAAACACTCAAAACCCTTGCCAAAAAAATTTCTAAAAAAGCAAGTAATATTTTTAGGGAGTTCTAACTTGCACATTCTTAGAGTAAAATTTAAGGGGCTACAAAACTGCATACTAAAATATGTACACGTCAGAATTTTTTTATGTACATACATACATAAAAAAAAAAATTCTGACGTGTACATGAAAATCGCCGATACACGTGTATTTTTATTTTTTGTCCACTTTCCGAAAAAGTCTATTGGTTCATAGGACAGAAAAAAAGTTCGTTTTTGTACTGCAGTGTTATGCATTAAAAACTGCATTTAACTAATGGGTACTAATCTGTAAAGTCGTGAATCGAATCCATATCTTAGAAAAAACTAACACCCTAATACGGCTGATACATTAGCGCAAATTCCGAAACTATATAAACTCTCAAAAATGAAGAAGATTTGAGCAGATTTCAAAAAACGAGCTAACGATTTCACCACTACTGTCATCGATAAATAAGAGAACTACCAAAATTAGGATTTTACCGCTACTGGACACTAGAGTCATCAAAAAATAAACGATCCTCAGCGACATCTAGTTTTAAATAGCAAGTAATACAACCGAAAGAATAGATGGCGCCGATTGTTAATCTTCAATTTTATGTGTGTCAGGGTAAAATTTGGATCTGATTAAAGAAGATTTATTGGAGATAGTCTCCGTGTGTGTATCCATAGCATAAAATGATTTCGTCACTCACCTTGGAAAAAAATTTAGAAGATTGGATTCATTGTTAGTCGCCGCTTGCAATTCTCTTAGATACAATAATATCTAGTTTCTTGTCGGACTTTGGTTGTAATTTATAATTTCGCCACACTTCGTTCACTAACTTTTGTACATTTTGTATTTTGGTACTTGTATGCGATTTTTTAAAACTTTCAAACAGCTTTTGGTATAACTTGGAATTGTCTACTTGAAAGAACATATTATTTGAACAATAAACTTTGGGTAATGGAAGCAACGGCAACACAAATCATAGGTTAGGTTAGATTCAAGTGGCTGCCGCAGAAGCACACCTAAGTCAAGGTATTAAAAGATCCGTTATGATACCACCAACACTAGGAAAGTCAGTCCGGGACCCTTCCATATGGAAAATCCCTGTATTATCGGGATTCTACACATAGCAGAATCCCGGGACTGACGCTCCTAAACCGACACCTTTACTCCTCCTCGAACCATTTAGATGACTTGATGAACGCGATCAAATCTTTTAGGTCGAGCTCCGTGACCTGGCGTAGGCTAACCAGGAAGGGCACTCCCAAATAGCGCATTCTCGCGCCACCTAAAACCGGGCATTTGCAGACGAGGTGCTCCACCGTTTCCTCCTCCTCGTCATCTTTGCAACTCCTACAGCATCGTCGGTAGGGCACACCTAGTTTTCTGCATGCCTACCAATAAGGCGGTGCCCAGTTAATACGCCTATTAATACGGAGATTTCTCTTCTCCTTAGGGCATATTTATGTCTTGATCTTTTATGATCCCTTTTCGGCCAGGTTTCTTTGGATATCCGGCATCCTGGAGATTGCATCCATCTTTCGTTGGCTTGGCGGAGAGTGTACTCTTTCAGCATTAGCTTGCATGTGGCAAATGGCATACCTAAGCGCTCTTTATCCCGAAGAACCTGCTTGGTCGTGCCCTGCCTCGCAACTTCGTCTGCCCTACAATTTCCCTCAATGTCCCTATGTCCCGGGACCCGTGTGAGGTTCACGCGGTTCTGTTGGGCCATCTCTTGTAGAGATCGACGAGAGCTGACCGTCAGTTCAGAGTTGAACGAGTAAGAGCCAAGGGATTTCATGGCCACTTGGCTGTCGCTGAGAATAACAATATCCTGTCCGATAGTGCGTTGGCCTATCCAAGCCGGGGCGGCCGTGATTGCTGAAAATTCAGCCCGGAAGACACTGCAGTGATCAGGTAGTCTGAAGAAGAGCTCAAGGTTCAGATCCTTTGAATAAACCCCTCCTCCAACTCTGCCGTCCAACTTCTAGCCGTCGGTATAAATGGAAGTGCCGCCATGAGTGGCGCGACTCCGATCCGTCCTCTCCCATTCCTCCCTGCTGAGAATGTTTATTTTAAAACCGCTATAACGATCTGTGCTCAGCGGCAGAAAGCTGTAGAATGCTAAAATACTGGAGTGTCCAGTAGTGCTTGCGCCCCAGCCGGGCGATTCCCTTAGACGCAGAGCCGATGCTACTGCTCCCCGGTGCCCTTCCAGGTCGAGTGGCGAAATGCCAAGAATGTCCTGGAGTGCTTCGTTGGGCGTTGTTCTTAACGCACCGCTTATACAGATCATACAAGATCTGTGTACTTTACCTAACAGATTAAGGTTTGTTGCCTTGCTCAGGCCACCATACCACAACTCTATAAATCATGATTGGTCGAATGATTGCAGTGTAGATCCATTTGCATATTTTGGGGCTGAGGCCCCATTTTGTTCCAATGGCTCTTTTGCACGTGTAGAGTGCAATACACACTTTCTTATGGCACTGAAGAACATTCTCCTTCCAGGTTAGTTTCCTATCCAGACCTGTGCCTAGGAACATGGCTTTGTCAGCCAAGTTCCGGCGCACGCCATTCAGTTTTAGCAGGTTTAACGGTGGTATCTTATAGCGGTTGGTGAAAAGGAGCTGTAAGATGGCACCCCATTGGTCGAAATTTGAAAAAGTTTTTATGCCAAATAATTGGTCATAATTGGTCAGCAGGTTTCAGTAATTGGTCAGCCATAGGAAAAATTGTATGCCAATTTAAAATTTTCCAAGGTGGCCGTAAGATGTTGGCACCCCATTTGTCGAAATTTGGAAAAGTTAGTATGCCAAATAATTGGTCAGCCATAGAAAATTTTTAATTAATTTTTTTTAAGTTTTTTGAGTGTTATCGATTAAGATGCTGGCACCCCATTGGTCGAAATTTGGAAAAGTTAGGTAGGTAGGTTCAAGTGGCTGCCGCAGAGGCACACTTAGGCCAGTTTTGAAAGGCCCGTTGTGATACCACCAACACAAGGAAAGTCAGTCCCGTTACCCAGCCATATGGAAAATCCCTGAGTTGTTGGGATTTTTCACATAGCAGAATCCCGGGACTGACACTCCTAAACCGACACCGTTACTCCTCCTCGAACCACTTAGATGACTTTATGAAGCCCATCAAGTCCTTTATGTCCAGTTCCGCGCTCTGGCTTAGGCTATCTAGGAACGGAGCTTCCAAAAAGCGCGTTCTCGCGCCGCTTTAAGCCGGACAGTTGCAGATGAGGTGCTCCACTGTTTCCTCCTCCTCATCATCTTTGCAACTCCTGCAGCATCGTCCGTAGGGCACACCTAGCCTTTCTGCATGCCTACCAATGAGGCAGTGACCGGTTAATACCCCTATCAATATGCAGATTTCCCTCCTAGTTGGCATAAATGCGTCTAGACCTTTTAAGATCCCATTTCGGCCAGGTTTGTTTCGATATCCGACACCCTGGGGATTGCAGCCATCTTTCGTTGGCTTGACGGAGTGTGTGCTCCTTCAGCATTAGTTTGCATGTGGCAAACGGCATATCCTGAAGAACCTGCTTGGTCGTGCCCTGCCTGGCAAGGTCGTCTGCCTTACAGTTTCCCTCAATGTCCCTATGTCCCGGGACCCATATGAGGTTTTCGCGGTTCTGTTGGGCCATCTCCTGAAGAGATCGACGACAGCTGAGCGTCAGTTCAGAGTTGAACGTGTATGAGCCAAGGGATTTGATTGCCGCTTGGCTATCGCTGAAAATAGCGATATCTTCTCCGATAACACGTTTGCTTAACCACGCCGCGGCGTCCAGGATTGCCGAGACTTCCGCCTGGAAGACGCTACAATGATCAGTTAGTCTGAAGGAGAGCTCAAGGTCCAAATCCCTTGAATAAACCCCTCCTCCAACTCTGCCGTCCAACTTCGAGCCGTCGGGGTATATGGAAGTGCCACCATTTGTTCCGGGACACCAATCCGTCCTCTCCCAGTCTTCTCTGCAGATCTGTGCTTAGAGGGAGAAAGCTGTAAGATTCCAGAATACTGGAGTGTCCAATAGTACCCGCACCCCAACTGGAGGTTTCTCTTAGGCGCAGAGCTGATGCCGCCGCTGACCGAAACCCTTCCAGATCAAGTGACAAAATGCCCAGAATGACCTGGAGGGCTTCGTTGGGCGTTGTCCTTAGCGCACCGCTTATATAGATCATATTGGATCTATGGACTTTCCGCAACAGATTCAGGTATGTTGCCTTGCTCAGCGCAGGCCACCATACGACGACTCCATACAGCATGATTGGACGAATGATGGCCGTGTAGATCCAACTGCATACTCTAGGGGTGAGCCCCCATTTTTCGCCACTGGCTCTTTTGCATGTGTAAAGAGCGATGCAAGCTTTCTTCTGGCGCTGAAGAACATTCTCCTTCCAATTCAATTTCCTGTCCAGAACTATGCCTAGAAACTTGGCCTTATCCGACAAGCCCAGGCGCGTGCCATCTAGTTCTGGTAGGCTTACTGGCGGAATTTTGTACCGGTTGGTGAAGAGGACAAGTTCCACTTTCCCCGGGTTGATACTAAGTCCGCAGCGAGAGGACCACCTCGAAACCTCTCGCATTGCTACTTGCATCAGGTCACACAGAGTTTGTGGGAACTTGCCTCTGAATGCAATAGCTAAATCGTCTGCGTATGCCACTATCTCCCCCCCCCCCCCCCGCTTGTGTCACGTAGCAACGAGTTGACTGTGAGGTTCCATAAAAGCGGGGAAAGAACACCACCCTGGGCCGTTCCCCTTGTGACATAGCGTGATAACTCAACCGTACCAAGTGAAGAAGCTATTTTCCTTCCTCTTAGAAGTTGGTCAATTAAACCAGTTAGAGGTCTATCTACGCCCAGATTAGTTAGTGCGGAGTTGATCGCCTCCGGGCTTATATTGTTGAAAGCCCCCTCAATGTCTAAGAAGGCCACGAGACAGTAGTCCTTTTCACACAGCGATTTCTCAATGACAGATACTAAGCTGTGCAGAGCAGTTTCTGTTGATTTACTCTTGGTGTATGCATGCTGATAGCTAGAGATAAGGTTGCTATCAATTGTCGTTGAGAGGTAGTCGCTTAGTATCCTCTCAAAGGTTTTGAGTACAAAGGACGAGAGACTGATCGGTCTGTAATCTTTTGGCTCGAAGTGGGATGCCTTCCCAGCCTTAGGGATAAACACTACCGTGGCGCTTCTCCAGGAGCCCGGAATGTGGTTGAGAGCCAGGCAGGCTGTGAAGAGAAATACCAGCCATTTAGCTGATGTCTCCAACGTGTTTATAAGTTGCGCGGGGATAATCCCGTCCGGCCCGGCAGCCTTATACGGTTCAAAGCTCTTAACTGTCCACCTTACCCTTTTCTCAGTGATGGATATATTTACTGCCAGGTTTGTTGCAGGTCCCCGGAAAATGTGTATTCAAGAGCAGCTCAAGGGTTTCCTCTTCCGTGCTGGTCCAGGATCCGTCAGGTTTTCGCGAATAGCTGTTTGACTTTTCGAGAGGACTCGTCTAAGTCTCGCTGTGTCGTCGACCTTTTCGACGCCAGTGCAGAAATTTCTCCACGAGGTTCTCTTCGCCTGTCTCAGAGCTTTTTTGTAGGCCCTTAGTTTAGCTTTATATTCGTGCCAATGAGGCTCAGAGCCGAGGCTCTTGGCCTTGTTAAATTTTTTCCGGCATGATTTGCGGAGCGAGTCCAAATCGTAGGACCACCAATGTGGCCTGTGTTTACCGCGTGGGTTTGGCACTGGACAAGCCTATCCTAGAGCATTTGAGAGCGCCGATGTAAATGCAGTAACAAGATCCTCCAGCTCCTCTACTGATGAGGGAGCTTGTGAGGGCAGTACTGGCAGGTCTCTGTCTAATATTTCATTGTGTAACTGCCAATTAGTGTTACGTGAGTTGCGCTTCATGATTGGTTGTTCTACAACAAAGTCTAGAACCATTTCTATGTAACGGCGGTCGGAGAATGAATGTTCTTCCAGAACCCGCCATTTTCTGACCCAGTCATAAGCGCCTTCACTACAGATAGTGAGGTCTATGACCTCCCTGCGGGTCTTAGTGATAAAAGTAGTAGTATATCAGAGGATATCACTAACAACAGCAAAGCCACACGCCGACTTCTGAATGTTTGGCTGTGGAATGTAAACATTTTGCAGAGTCGACGTATTCATAATTACGTTCACTTTCTCACGCGCCCCAAATATATAAGCGGCACTAGTTATAGAGTTTCATATCGCCTTACATACGCTAGCCGCATATGTGTGAATGCCCGCGACTGCATTGCTAGCAGCTCCACTCTTAGTACATGTGTGCGTTCGTATGTAACGGCATTACTTGTAGCTGCGAGCTGTATATGTTTGCATGTATGTTGCTGACTGCACTGAATTGTAGCTCATACAGTACATAGAATTAGAGTAAATATGTATCCTAGTAAATAAAAGTTTTAGAGTTAAGAATTATTATAAATAAGCTGAAATAATACTAAATAAACCAATTGCTGCTCTGCCTCGCCAAAGGCAACCAACAAAATTATTTTTATTTCATTTCCAAATACTTTAGTAGGCTCATTACCCACGTTGCAAATTACCAGGTTAGTTGTTAACAGATAATCCAACAGAGACTCGCCCCTGGCATTGATATCGGAGCTCCCCCATTGGACATGGTGAGCATTAGCGTCCGCTCCAATAATAAGATTACCCGTGCAGAAATTTGACACCAGGTCTTTCACCTCCGTTTGTGGTGGGGGTTCTTCGGCGTCGTAGGGTATATAGACCGACGCCACCGTCAGGCGGGTGCTGTCGACCGTTAGACTGATAGCGGTAATATCACCATTGGTGTAGTTAGGTAGGAGAAAGGAGTTCAACTCAGACTTGACCAAAATACACGTTCTGACTTTGCTCTCCTCGCTGGCTCGAATGAGCTTGAAGCCCTTAGTCCCCAATCCGCAGGTTCTCGAGCTATTGACCCAGGGTTCTTAGATGAGGACCACATCCACGTCGCCTTTAGAAAGACGACTTCTTAAAGCAGCCGAAGCCACTTTAGATTTGTGTAGATTAATCTGAAGCACCACCAACATGAGAGCGCACAGACTTCCCTGCCGTCCCCATATCGTCGAGGTTTGCCCCATCCCGGAGGTTGCCTATCAACGACGAGTTGTTCCGATTAACTGCCCGATATGGCGTTGCAGGAGTCCTGCTGCCTGTAGCGTTACATGTTAATCGCTCAGCGTTGGATGCTACTACCGTGACGTCGAGGACTTCCTCGTCCTGTAGGCTGTCCTCCATCTCCGAGTTGTTCACATCACTATCGCCAAGGGACGTGGCGGATAACATGCTTTCCGCATCGGAATCCTCCGCTTCCTCTTCTGGTAATTCGTTTTCCGGTTCCCGCGGAGCAGCCGAGAAGGCAGCGCGCTGAGCATCACCACGATATACGTGGAAAACGATCTGGCCTACGCTGTAGTGTACTAGGCCATTGCACCTTTTGAGGGGCTTGATTGACTCTTTATTTGGAAAAGTTAGTATGCCAAATAAATGGTCACTAATTGGTCATAATTGGTCAGCAGGTTTCACTAATTGGTCAGCCATAGAACATTTTTAATTAATTTTTTTAAGTTTTTTTGAGCGTTATTGATTAAGATGCTGGCACCCCAGTGGTCGAAATTTGGAAAAGTTAGTATGCCAAATAATTGGTCACTAATTGGTCATAATTGGTCAGCAGGTCTCACTAATTGGTCAGCCATAGAAAATTTTTAATTAATTTTTTTAAGTTTTTTGAGTGTTATCAATTAAGATGCTGGCACCCCATTGGTCGAAATTTGCAAAAGTTAGTACGCCAAATAATTGGTCAGCAGGTCTCACTAATTGGTCAGCCATAGAAAATTTTTAATTAATTTTTTTAAGTTTTTTGAGTGTTATCAATTGAGATGCTGGCACCCCATCGGTCGAAATTTGGAAAAGTTAGTATGCCAAATAATTGATCACTAATTGGTCATAATTGGTCAGCAGGTCTTACTAATTGGTCAGCCATAGAAAATTTTTAATTAATTTTTTTAAGTTTTTTGAGTGCTATCGATTAAGATGCTGGCACAGCATTGGTCGAAATTTGGAAAACTTAGTATGCCAAATATTTGGTCACAAATTGGTCATAACTGGTCAGCAGGTCTCACTAATTGGTCAGCCATAGACAATTTTTAATTAATTTTTTTAAGTTTTTGAGTGTTATCGATTAAGATACTGGCACCCCATTAGTCGAAATTTGGAAATGTTAGTATGCCAAATAATTGTTCACTAATTGGTCATAATTGGTCAGCAGGTTTCAATAATTGGCCATTGATAGGCATTTTTTAATATTTTTTTCTAGGTTTTTTGAGTTACCGTAAGTGATATCGATTAAGATGCTGGCACCCCATTGGTCGTAATTTGTAAAAGTTGTTACGCCAAATAATTGGTCACTAATTGGTCATAATTGGTCAACAGGTCTCACTAATTGATCAGCCATAGAACATTTTTTATGACGTTTTTAAATTTTCCAAGGCAAAAGTCATTTACCTCTGCAGGCACCCTGTATACTTAGATTTTCAAAAAACAAATATGCCAAATAATTGGTCACTAATTGTTCATAATTGGTGAGCAGGTTTCAATAATTGTTCATTGATAGGTATTTTTTAATTAATTTTTTGAGTTATCGTAAGTTTTATCGATTAAGATACTGGCACCCCATTGGTCGAATTTTTTTTTCAGAGGAGAAAGCATCGAAAGCCTTAAAGTCAGTGTGGGACTTAAACCAGCACTAAAACTCCTACCGTCATGTACCGATCCCCCCGGTACTAGCGTGAAGTATTCCGTCGGGAGGTGGTTTGAGCAGTAGGCTCAACGTCTGTTGGTCATCGTAAAACGTCCATTTCAGTTCTTGACTGGGGATCTTTTTATAGGAATTTTTCTTTGTACTAGCTGGGAGTGTTATTGAAAAAACGTCAGCCTTGTGCAAGATTATAAAAAATTTGTAATTATAAACTTAGTACATACATACAACTTACTGCATTTGTTTACCAGGAGATAGGATTGACCTTGTTTACAATCCACAACTACGCTTTCCTTACCCTGATAGGTTCGACGGTTGGAACGGCCGTGGTTCCAATCAGTGTTCCCATTTTAGCCGTTTTCCGGCTAGATCTAGCCGTTTTTTTGTCATTTAGCCGGAAAAATTTCTTATTTTTATTTAGCCGTTTTTAGATTTTTTGCCAATGTAGTAAACAATTTTTTTTTGAAATAAACTTAGTTCAACACATCTAACATTTATGATGGCTCAGAGCAAGATATAGAAAATTGTGATATAGAAATATTGTGAAATGTACATACCTACATTTTTCTCACATTATTATTATTATTTTTTTTTTTAATTTATGTCATGAAAGTATATGGGTATTTCCAGCGTTACGGACGTTCCATGCTGGCACACTATTTTAAGTATAAAACCTATAGTAGGCTTTAGATCAGAATAATTTGTTTTTATAATATGTAGCCTTCGTACTCATCTATCCAACGCTATCAACATTTTTTTCTAGAGATGCCAAATTACCACTCAAGAAGGGTTTAAATCTGCCGTTCGGACGTTCCTAAAACGTACCTTATATTTGAGGTGATATATGATTTCCCTAAAATTCTGCGAATTGGTTAGTGCTACAAAAAATTTATATATACACGATTAATAGAGGAATAAACATGGACTTGTGCTGCATTAACAGTATCTTGCTGGAGAAGTTTTTTATTGGACAAATATCGATTTTAATTTTGTCGGACGTTCCAGTTTTTTTCCAAAGGAAAACATAAACTTTTTTCACAACAAAAAAAATATTGAGGACATATTTTATTGTAATCGATATATTTAAGCAGAAATTTACATTACTTGCACATTCTAAACACCACAATAACATACATTAGGTTTTCTTATCAATTGCCAACTTTTGAGGGAATAATACCCAACAAAAATTTTTTTTTTTTTTAATCACCCTAATACACATACATAAATTAATATTTTTCTATGTAGGGCTGGGTCAAGTTGCTTCCTAACCGGATTGACCGATCATATCCAAATTTGGCATACTAACTTGAAGTTTTCTATACAATTATCTTGAGAATTTTTTTTTTTCGTTCGGACGTTCCAGTATTTTATACACTTAAATTCGGGAATCATTCCCATTTGGGGAAAAACTTTTTTACCACCGGAAAGAGCATCAGAATCTGTGTTTTGGGGAAAATAATTTGAATGAAATTTAAAAGGTATGTATGTTTTTTTTTACTACAAAGTTTATTTTGCGTCCGAACGCTTCAAAAAAACACTTCTTTTGCATTCACTTTATATATGATTTGGAGTAGTTTTCCAGATGTATCTATTATAAGTTACATAGGACCGACTTATGGCTAGATACTTGTAAAAGTAATTTTTTGCCAGGCCTTTTTGTAGGAATTTCGCAGATGTATTTCAAAAGTCATAACTACTCAGCTACAAAAAAATCATTGATGATAGTAGGAAACACCTAAGTTTTGTCAGAAACGGTGTTCCAATATCTATCAAAATTTGCAAGGTGATATGAGACATACGTGCCTACATGATGGTATCAAAAAGTTTGGCCTAGATTTGTGAGGACCAAATATGGCCACAAATTTGGCCCACACAAAATAAACAGCAACCACAGCTTGTACCGACACACAACCGATCACCACAACATGGTCGCACAACATGGTCGAGCCAACACACAACAGTAACATCAAACAAGCCAACTCCAACACGAAACTTCACAACAAGTCGATAGAGCACAGCAAAAGCGAACCACAACAACCAGCTACAACACAAACCTACATGTAACACAACAAGTCGTAGTAACACCGTCACAACATGAAGTCACACGCACAAGCAACTATACGATGAAAGATGTATATAAGAAGCAACACAAGAAGACAAGAGTCAGTTAGCACGGAGCTGCGGTAGTGACAAGACCTACGCTGGATAGTGATAGCTAGTAAATAGGATTTGCCAATATTAGACATCACAATCCGGAGTAGGCGCGGACTAAGTCGTACTTGAGGTGTGCTGGATTTGCCCCGCCCATTATACGCTTAAGGCCGTGATAACCTGTCCTACCACAGTCAGCCGTGGATACGCACATTACCGGCGCGAGTGAAGTGTGAACGCGAGTACAGTCGCGACAGTGTAGCAGTGGGGCGACGTCAACGCCAGCAGTACAACGCCGACAGAGCGACGTCAAGCGCCCACAGAGCGACGTCAACGCCAGCAGTACAACGCCGACAGAGCGACGTCAAGCGCCCACAGAACGACGTCAACGCCATCAGCACAACGCCGACAAAGCGACGTCAACGCCAGCAGCACAACGCCAACGCCAATACGCGCAGTCAACCAACAGCAGTTAACCGCCGACACCGTGACGTCAACGCCAGCAGCACGACGCCAGCAGCACAGAACCACGCTAGCAAGGGGGATAACGGGACGCGGCGAACCGTTACCAAGTCAAGAGACCCGTTATCACGCCCGACGTGTAGACACCAAGCCCATAATACCGGCATAGACAGCACAAACGTTTGAAATATTTTGAATTATTGAAATATAACTGTATTTAAGTTAAGTAGAATTAAATAAAGTTGAGAATACGACTTGCAAAAGGGCCCCAAAGTATAAATTTATTGTACAAGGACCCTGGACACGGCGAGTATACCCCAGCATCAGATAAGAAGCATAGGGGCGGGGAAAAGCTTCGTTACAATTGGCGCCCGAGCAGGGACCCTGCAAGTCGTACATCCAACTAATCAGACGGAAAATTCCTGATAAAAATCTACAGAATGAGTGAGCCACTTGATACAACGTGGCTGGATAACGTCTCCAAAGAGCAACTGGTATCCATTGCGCAAGAGCTGGGTACCGAGCATACAGGCACCGCCCGTGAGATCCGCAAGCGCATAGCGACATTGGCTTCCAAGGCACCCACCGACACGGAGATACACGCAAAATTTCTGCTAATGGAGACCACATACAAAACCACAGAGGACACGTCAGACGAAGAAGATGAACCGAAGACACCGATCCCACCGAACCTCGGTGAGGGAGCCGGTAGCGCACCGCAAGGACCACCAGAGAGGGGTTTTTTGACGATCCCAACGCGAACCATGCAACCCCCACATCAGTACCCACCATTAGCAAATGCCGTACCCAACAATTACGCGATAGCCCACGGCGATCAAGTATCGGGCCTGGCAATCGCACCTGTCATCGATCAGGTACGGAAATGGTCAGTAAAGTACGATGGTGGACGGGACCCCCTAGCATTCGTAGAACGGCTGGAAGAATTGGCCGAAGTATACATGGTAAACAGAGACCTCCTCCCAAAAACCATGCCCGAATTACTGTGCAACACCGCCCTCCAGTGGTATCGTAACAATAACGAGCACTGGGGCAACTGGGCGGCTTTCAAGCGAGACTTCCTACGATTTTTTTTACCGGCCAGATATTTCGAGCGTCTAGAAGACGACATACGACAGCGGAGACAACACGCACGGGAAAAATACAAGGATTACGTGTTGGCAATGCAAAATTTAATGCGGCACGCCGGGTACAGTAGCGAGCAACGGCTGGAAAGGATATTTCGCAACAGCCATCCGGACTACCTACTGTATATCCGCAGACGAGATTTTAGTAGCTTAACGGAACTCCTCACCCTCGCGGAAGACTATGAGGGAATCCACGAAGGATACCGACGCACGTCCGAGGCACCGCGACGCGAAATGACGCGACACGTAATTGGCGAGAAAGCAACAGTCCCAAGAACAAGCCATTCGCCCCACCAGCAGCCACTACGAGCCATAATTCCGGACACTCAACGCCAACCCCCAGCTAGGACACCTAACAACGGATGCAGAAGGTGTGGCCAGGAAGGTCACTACGCTGACAGGTGTCGAAATCCGAGAAAGTTATTCTGTTGGGAGTGTGGCCGGCAAGATGTACGAACAATAGAGTGCTGCCGTCAACGTTCGGGAAACGAGAGAGGGATTCACCAAGAACAAGGCGCGGTGAACCCACAGGACCCAGCGCCGAAGTACCAGTAACCATGCGTCAGGATCGTGGTCGTCTCTACGCCCTAGTCCAACTTGGTGGGCAACCAGCGGAGGCCATCATCGACACCGGAGCCTCACGAAGTTTCGTATCAACCGTCGTAGCAGAGCGCATGGTAAGTTCAGGAAGTGGAGAAAGAGTAGCCGCGGCCCTCCAAATAACAATGGCCGACGGCACCAGCAGCGAAATATTCGACGCCATAAGGACCGAAGTACGCCTCGGGAAGTCATCACACCGCACCATTCTACACGTAATGCCCGGTGCCATTGATGACATCATAATCGGCCTGGACACACTAGGCGGCATGGGAGCAACAGTATCCTGTGGAGGAAGCCGTATCGTTTTGGCCGACCCATTTGGGCAAAACGCAGCCACACCACGTGTAACCGTACCACAAGCGACGGAAGATAGAAAAGAACCTGTTACGATGAACACTGGTCCACCCAAGAAGACCGCAAAGAAACGCTCACGAGGAACAGGGGGAAGCCAAACTAGAGGTGAGAAGACCGACAGGACAACTCCGGGAAGCCTCATCACACAAACCACCGAGAACAGGGCCTGCTCAAGCTGCCTCCCCAACCACAACCTGGGCCGGTTGATAAAGTCAACCCGCTCAGCTTCCAACAATGAAAATAACTGCATCACCTTCGAGTGTTCTGAGACATGGCAAATGTTGCCCGAAAATCCAAACCACGTAACACCACACAGCCAACGAAGTATCTGTAACCAAATCCGGAATGTACACCAAAACCACTGCGCGACGGCTTTCATCACACCCCCCAGACAAGGTCATAATGCCGGGGGCATACACAATACCAAACCTCAAGGCGAAGCAGACCGCATACGTGAGTTCCTGGCTGAAGAACTCAAAAAGTTCGAGACGATGACCGGGGTGACTAACGTGGCCGAGCATAGGATCAATGTGACGGACGACCACCCCATAAAGCAGCGGTACTTCCCACACAATCCAGCAATGCAAGGCATCATAAACACTGAAATCGACGAACTCCTGGCGAAGGGGTGCATCGAGCCATCTCGCAGCCCACACAGCGCACCGATCGTGTTAGCCCGGAAGAAGAACGGTAAGTGGCGGTTATGCGTAGACTATCGGCAGCTCAACGCCCGATCAGTACCCGACGCATACCCCTTGCCAAGGATACAACACATTCTAGACAAGTTACGGAGGGCGAAGTACATAAGTAGTCTAGATCTTAAGAACGGCTACTGGCAGATACCCCTGGAACCAAACAGTCGGCCATACACAGCTTTCACGGTACCTGGGCGCGGTCTATTCCAATGGCGGGTTATGCCCTTTGGGTTACACTCCGCACCGGCAACGTTCCAAAGAGCGCTCGACCAAGTCATAGGCCCAGAGATGGAACCACATGCCTTCGCTTATCTGGACGATATTATCGTTATAGGCTCCACGTTTGAGGAGCACATGCAGAACCTACGAGAAGTATTACTACGGCTACAACGCGCCAACCTACGAATAAACCCTGAGAAATGCGATTTTTTCAAAAGGGAACTCCGGTACTTGGGCCACGTAGTCAGCGATAAGGGAATCCACACTGATCCCGAGAAAGTTGCCGCCATCCAGGAGCTGAAGCCACCGACCAACGTCAAGGAAGTGCGTCAATACTTGGGAATAGCATCCTGGTACCGCCGCTTCGTACCTGATTTCGCCACGTTAAGCCAACCACTCACTGCGTTACTTAAGAAGGGAAAACATTGGAGATGGGGAGCTGAACAGCAAGAAGCCTTCGACATCCTCAAGCATAAGCTCACTGAGGCCCCTATTCTCGCATGCCCAGACTTCACAAAGAAATTTACCCTACAGACGGACGCAAGCAACTTCGGCCTGGGAGCAGTACTAACGCAAGACTTGGAGGGCGGTGAACGTGTGATTGCCTATGCCAGTAGAAAGCTAAACAAAGCAGAAGCCAACTACTCGCCCACTGAGAAGGAGTGCCTTGCCATCGTCTGGGGAATTCGCAAAATGAGGCCTTACCTAGAAGGCTACCGATTCAACGTAATAACCGACCACATGTCACTGAAGTGGCTAAACTCCATCGAGAGCCCTTCAGGTCGAATTGCACGCTGGGCTTTGGAACTGCAACAACACGCCTTCGATATCGAGTACAGGAGAGGGAAACTGAACATGGTGGCGGACGCTCTATCCCGACAACCATTGGAGACCCTACTACAGACTACTACAACGAATCCACAATGCAAATGGTGGCATCGACGCGTTGGCGAAATACGCACGAACCCAGAGAAGTACGCCGATTATACTTTACAAGACGGTCAGCTCTACCGTCACATCCCCTGTAGATCACACGACGAAGATACTGTACCATGGAAGTTATGCGTACCAACCCCGCTCCGACAACGGGTACTACAGGAGAACCACGACACACCAAGTGCGGCGCACATGGGCATCCGCCGGACCGTAGCACGGATCGCCAGCAGATACTATTGGCCAGGTATGTTCCGCGACATCAGCCGTTACGTACGCCAATGCGAGTCTTGCCAAAAGTATAAGGAGGGGCAACAGAGACCAGCCGGGAAAATGCTCTCGCAGGTAGCACAGGAACCCTTCGCCACGGTCTGTGTCGATTTCATTGGACCCCTACCACGCTCCACACACGGTAACACCATGCTATTGGTGTTCTTCGACCGCTTCAGCAAGTGGGTAGAGTTAATCCCTATGAGACGAGCTACGGCCGAGGGCCTCCACCGCGCTTTCAGAGAACGAATCATCGCAAGATTCGGCGTACCCAAAATACTCATCTCCGATAACGGCGTGCAATTCACTAGCACCATGTGGAAGCGTTACCTCCAAGAGATCGGGGTTCGCCAACAATTCACGGCACCTTATACACCCCAAGAGAACCCTACCGAACGCGCCAACCGGACCGTCAAAAGGATCATAGCGCAACTCACAAAATCGAGGCACCAGCGGTGGGACGACCTCCTGCCCGAAATCGAGCTTGCCATAAACACCAGCGTTACAGCCTCAACCGGGTATAGTCCGGCCTTTTTGGTACAAGGACGCGAGCCACGACTACCAGGGGCACTCTACGACGAGATAAACGTCGGAACCGGTACGAATCCAACCACGGCAGAGGAGAGGTCCAACCGGATGCAGGAGGCATTCAAAATAGTAAGACAGAATATGGAACGGGCCGCTACAGACCAAGCACGACATTATAACCTTCGGCGGAGGAAGTGGACCCCCGAAGTCGGCGAACTAGTCCTTACAAAGGAGCACCACCTATCGAAGGCCATAGAGGGCTTTGCAGCAAAACTGGCACCCAAATACGACGGTCCGTACCAAATCTTAAAGTACGTGTCACCCGTCATCGTCCAGCTAAGAAAGATCAACGGAGGGAAGGAGAAAACGGCGAACATCGGCGAGTTAAAAACATACCACGCGCCCGAGACCACAGAACCATAGCTAGACCAACAAGAAAAAAAAAAAAAAAAAAAAAAAAAAAAAACAACAATATCCAGCACGGAAAGGAACAACAACAAAAAAAAAAAAAAAAAAATGTCTAATACTCAAGGAGGACTCAGCAACCAGCAACACGGGTCATTCTATCACTGACCATCGGAGTGACAACACCTATAGTTATCAAGCCAAGAGTGAAGGAAAAAAAAAACCTATCAGCAAGAATGGAGCAGCAAGAAGGTCCAGTACTGAACCAGTTCCCAGAAATCGCTAAAAGAGTGAGGGAAGGTTTTAAGAACCTAGCAAAAGGCACAGGGAGACCCCGCATACGATTTTGCACACTAAAGCACACGGTAACCATCTACCGGTCGCGAGCACTCATATGCAGAAGAAGAGACAGGGGGGCCTTAGACCTCCAAAGTAAGGGGGGAGTGTGAGGACCAAATATGGCCACAAATTTGGCCCACACAAAATAAACAGCAACCACAGCTTGTACCGACACACAACCGATCACCACAACATGGTCGCACAACATGGTCGAGCCAACACACAACAGTAACATCAAACAAGCCAACTCCAACACGAAACTTCACAACAAGTCGATAGAGCACAGCAAAAGCGAACCACAACAACCAGCTACAACACAAACCTACATGTAACACAACAAGTCGTAGTAACACCGTCACAACATGAAGTCACACGCACAAGCAACTATACGATGAAAGATGTATATAAGAAGCAACACAAGAAGACAAGAGTCAGTTAGCACGGAGCTGCGGTAGTGACAAGACCTACGCTGGATAGTGATAGCTAGTAAATAGGATTTGCCAATATTAGACATCACAATCCGGAGTAGGCGCGGACTAAGTCGTACTTGAGGTGTGCTGGATTTGCCCCGCCCATTATACGCTTAAGGCCGTGATAACCTGTCCTACCACAGTCAGCCGTGGATACGCACATTACCGGCGCGAGTGAAGTGTGAACGCGAGTACAGTCGCGACAGTGTAGCAGTGGGGCGACGTCAACGCCAGCAGTACAACGCCGACAGAGCGACGTCAAGCGCCCACAGAGCGACGTCAACGCCAGCAGTACAACGCCGACAGAGCGACGTCAAGCGCCCACAGAACGACGTCAACGCCATCAGCACAACGCCGACAAAGCGACGTCAACGCCAGCAGCACAACGCCAACGCCAATACGCGCAGTCAACCAACAGCAGTTAACCGCCGACACCGTGACGTCAACGCCAGCAGCACGACGCCAGCAGCACAGAACCACGCTAGCAAGGGGGATAACGGGACGCGGCGAACCGTTACCAAGTCAAGAGACCCGTTATCACGCCCGACGTGTAGACACCAAGCCCATAATACCGGCATAGACAGCACAAACGTTTGAAATATTTTGAATTATTGAAATATAACTGTATTTAAGTTAAGTAGAATTAAATAAAGTTGAGAATACGACTTGCAAAAGGGCCCCAAAGTATAAATTTATTGTACAAGGACCCTGGACACGGCGAGTATACCCCAGCATCAGATAAGAAGCATAGGGGCGGGGAAAAGCTTCGTTACAGATTCATTTTCAAATTTTTCTCTTTGGTTGACACATTTTCGGAAACACCCATATATTATTTCAAGTATATTCGTTACCTGATGCCTTATTTTATTGCGACTTTTCATTAAGTCAATTATTTTTAAAGCAGTGAGCTCTGCTTCAAATTTTGCTCGTTCTACCTTTTATATAAGTCACATCTATGTATCCAGAAAATATTTTCGGGGTGGATCCAATTTTTTTTTCATAATAACCCTTTTGACTGGAAAATGGAAACGACTTAGCTAAAGTTTAATTTTGTTACTACTGCAGACGCGAACCAAATTTTTCAAAGCCAAAATTGATAGAATTCTTTTTTAATAAAATGTTTACTTAATTTTTTTTTAATAATTTTTTTTTTAAGTTATATTCGAAAAGAACGAAAAAATACTTTAGAAAACGGTTTCCATGTTCCTTCTTAGCATGTCTTATAATTTAAAGAAAAGGCTTACACACAAAAAATTGCGAATTCAAACCCGTATATCTCGGTAACCTTCCAATATTTATTATTGGGGACTTTCGAAGTTTTCTTTCTTTACCCAAGTTTGGCTTTGTCGCAATTTTTGTTATTTCAAATGTCTAATTTGACCGGAAATCAAAAAAAAATTGCATAAACTTGCGCATTTCGGGGTGTCCCTGAATACGCGCCTGGATATAACAAATATAAATGTAAGCTTTATTTATGTTTATTATAGCTCTGTATATTCGGATGCAAAGCATCTGTATACGAAACTTTCTTATTGTTATGAAATTGGAGCCGTTTTCTGAAGTAAACTTTAAAATTTATCTTAATTTTTTTCATACAAAATTTTTATTTAGCGTAAACTTTAATATTTAAGGCTAGATGAGAAAATGCTCCTTTATATTATAAAATATTTATACTATACGTTTTAATGAAAAAAAGCGAATAAAACGAGTGTAAAGTTGATTAAAAATTTTTAGCCGTTTTTCCGGCCAAAATTATAATTTTTTTCGCCGAAATAATTTTATTAGCCGTTTTTTTTCTCGATCTAGCCGGATTGCTGAAAAATTCTGGCAACACTGTTTCCAATACCGCATCTATTAAGTGTTTGCAGTTGCACACTAACTCGTACAACGGCTGTCCTGACAGCCACGGCAGTTTGAGAGGCTGTGTTTCCAATCCGCTCCCAGTACTTATGTTTTAACTACGCAATTCGCTCAGGTTTGGGTCACGCAGGCCAGGCGGTTGGAACGGCCGTGGGTCCAATACCGTATCTGGTTAAATCGACAATGTTTTCAGTCAGACGCTTGCTCGTACACGGCTGTCATGACAGCCAGGGCAGTTGGAGAGGCCGTGTTTCCAATCTGCTCCCAATACTTATATTTTAAAAGCGCAATTGGCTCAGGTATAGGTCGCGCAGACCAGACGGTTGGAATGGCCGTGGTTCCAATACCGCGTCTATTAAATCGACAATGTTTCCAGTCGGACACTTACTCGTACAACAGCTGTCATGGCAGCCAAGGCAGTTGGAACGGCCGTGGTTCCAATACTGCACAAATTAAATCAGCAATGTTATGACCAATTAGTGACCAAATATTTGGCATACTAAGTTTTCCAAATTTCGACCAATGGAGTGCCAGCATCTTAATCGATAACACTCAAAAAACTTAAAAAAATTTATTAAAAATATTCTATGGCTGACCAATTAGTGACCAATTATTTGGCATACTAACTTTTCCAAATTTCGACCAATGGGGTGCCAACATCTTACGGCCACCTTGGAAAATTTTAAATTGGCATACAATTTTTCCTATGGCTGACCAATTACTGAAACCTGCTGACCAATTATGACAAATTAGTGACCAATTATTTGGCATAAAATCTTTTTCAAATTTCGACCAATGGGGTGCCAGCATCTTACAGCTGTGAAAAGGACCAGTTCGACTTTTCCCGGGTTGATGCTCATTCCGCAGTGCGAGCACCATGAGGAGACCTTTGGCAGTGCTACTTCCATCAAGTCGCACAGGGTTTGCCCCTATATACAATAGCTAAATCGTCTGCATATGCCACTACCTTCCCGCCCCCCCAGCTTGTGTCTCACAACAGCGAGGTTCTTTAGAAGCGGGGAGAGAGCACTACCCTGAGGCGTTCCCCTTGTGACATAGCGTGATAAATCAACCGAGCCCAGTGATGAAACTATTCTTCTACCCTTTAGAAGTTGATCAAACACAAGTTATTTTTAAAAAACAAAGATCGACAAAATTTCTTTTTCCACGACAAATTTACGACAAATTAACGACAATTAATCCACTAGGAATGACCTTGAAATTTTAAAGTGGTAATGCTAACTTGACGGACATGTGGCATTTATGTGAATATAATGTATAGAATTAGTTTTGCAATCGCGATATCTCAGAACTGGTGACTCCTAGAGAAAAACTGTTCGGACCATTTTTGTAGAGAATTTTCATGTCTACAACTTTATCTCAAGTAGTTTTTTATAGAAAACTAACCCTTTTCAAGAAAAATGCAAAAAACCTCAAAATTTGACTAAAATTGTTATTTTAAATGAGTTTTTTAAAAAAGAGCTTGGGGAAAAATGCTGATACTCAACATATCATCTTATTTTAATGCATATTTGAGAATTCAAAGGAAAAAATGTAGGGACATGCCCCTTTTAATAAAACATGCTTAAAACCCACGGTGACATATAACGTTATTATAAGGAAACTATTAGGTTAGGTTCAAGTGGCTGCCGCAGAGGCACACTTAGGCCAGTTTTGAAAGGCCCGTTGTGATACCACCAACACAAGGAAAGTCAGTCCCGGGACCCAGCCATATGGAAAATCCCTGAGTTGTTGGGATTTTCCACATAGCAGAATCCCGGGACTGACACTCCTAAACCGACACCGTTACTCCTCCTCGAACCAATTAGATGACTTTATGAAGCCCATCAAGTCCTTTATGTCCAGTTCCGCGATCTGGCTTAGGCTATCCAGGAACGGAGCTTCCAAAAAGCGCGTTCTCGCCTCGCTTAAAGCCGGACAGTTGCAGATGAGGTGATCCACTGTTTCCTCCTCCTCATCATCTTTGCAACTCCTGCAGCATCGTCGGTAGGGCACACCTAGCCTTTCTGCATGCCTACCAATGAGGCAGTGACCGGTTAATACCCCTATCAATAGGCAGATTTCCCTCCTAGTTAGGGCATAAATGCGTCTAGACCTTTTAAGATCCCATTTTGGCCAGGTTTGTTTCGATATGCGACACCCTGGGGATTGCAGCCATCTTTCGTTGGCTTGACGGAGTGTGTGCTCCTTCAGCATTAGTTTGCATGTGGCAAACGGCATACCTAAGCGCTCTTTATCCTGAAGAACCTGCTTGGTCGTGCCCTGCCTGGCAAGCTCGTCTGCCTTACAGTTTCCCTCAATGTCCCTATGTCCCGGGACCCATATGAGGTTTACGCGGTTCTGTTGGGCCATCTTCTGAAGAGATCGACGACAGCTGAGCGTCAGTTCAGAGTTGAACGTGTATGAGCCAAGGGATTTGATGGCCGCTTGGCTATCGCTGAAAATAGCGATATCTTCTCCGATAACACGTTTGCTTAACCAGGCCGCGGCGTCCAGGATTGCCGAGACTTCCGCCTGGAAGACGCTACAATGATCAGGTAGTCTGAAGGAGAGCTCAAGGTCCAAATCCCTTGAATAAACGCCTCCTCCAACTCTGCCGTCCAACTTCGAGCCGTCGGTGTATATGGAAGTGCCACCATTTGTTTCGGGACACCAATCCGTCCTCTCCCAGTCTTCTCTGCTGGGAATGTTTATTTTGAAACAGATATCCCCGACTGTAGTAGTCGCACAACGATCTGTGCTTAGAGGGAGAAAGCTGTAAGATTCCAGAATACTGGAGTGTCCAATAGTACCCGCAGCCCAACTGGAGGTTTCTCTTAGGCGCAGAGCTGATGCCGCCGCTGACCGAAACCCTTCCAGATCAAGTGGCAAAATGTCCAGAATGACCTGGAGGGCTTCTTTGGGCGTTGTCCTTAGCGCACCGCTTATACAGATCATATTGGATCTATGGACTTTCCGCAACAGATTCAGGTATGTTGCCTTGCTCAGCGCAGGCCACCATACGACGACTCCATAGAGCATGATTGGGCGAATGATGGCCGTGTAGATCCAACTGCATACTCTAGGGCGCGTGCCATCTAGTTCTGGTAGGCTTAGTGGCGGTATTTTGTACCGGTTGGTGAAGAGGACAAGTTCCACCTTCCCTGGGTTGATACTAAGTCCGCAGCGAGAGGACCACGTCGAAACTTCTCGCAGTGCTACTTGCATCAGGTCACACAGAGTTTGTGGGAACTTGCCTCTGAATGCAATAGCTAAATCGTCTGCGTATGCCACTATCTTCCCGCCCCCCAGCTTGTGTCACGTAGCAATGAGTTGACTGTGAGGTTCCATAAAAGCGGGGAAAGAACACCACCCTGGGGTGTTCCCCTTGTGACATAGCGTGATAACTCAACCGTACCAAGTGAAGAAGCTATTTTCCTTCCCATTAAAAGTTGGTCAATTAAACCAGTTAGAGGTCTATCTACGCCCAGATTAGTTAGAGCGGAGTTGATAGCCTCCGGGCTTATATTGTTGAAAGCCCCCTCAATGTCTAGGAGGGCCACGAGACAGTAGTCCTTTTCACACAGCGATTTCTCAATGACAGACACTAGGCTGTGCAGAGCGGTTTCTGTTGATTTACCCTTGGTGTATGCATGCTGATAGCTAGAGATAAGGTTGCTATCAATAGTCGTTAAGAGGTAGTCGCTTAGTATCCTCTCAAAGGTTTTTAGTACAAAGGACGAGAGACTGATCGGTCTGTAGTCTTTTGGCTCGTAGTGGGATGCCTTCCCAGCCTTAGGGATAAACACTACCGTGGCGCTTCTCCAGGAGCCCGGAATGTGGTTGAGAGCCAGGCCAGCTGTGAAGAGAAATACCAGCCATTTAGCTGATGTCTCCAACGTGTTTATAAGCTGCGCGGGGATAATCCCGTCCGGCCCGGCAGCCTTATACGGTTCAAAGCTCTTAACTGCCCACCTTACTCTTTCCTCAGTGATGGGTATATTTACTGCCAGGTTTGTTGCAGGTGCTAGTGGTGCATCATGCAGATTCCCCGGAAAATGTGTATTCAAGAGCAGCTCAAGGGTTTCCTCTTCCGTGCTGGTCCAGGATCCGTCAGGCTTTCGCAAATAGCTGATGGTTGTTTGACTTTTCGAGAGGACTCGTCTAAGTCTCGCTGTGTCGTCGACCTTTTCGACGCCAGTGCAGAAATTTCTACACGAGGTTCTCTTCGCCTGTCTCGGGGTTTTTTTGTAGGCCCTTAGTTTAGCTTTATATTCATGCCAATGAGGCTCAGAGCCGAAGCTCTTGGCCTTGTTAAATTGTTTCCGGCATGATATTCGGAGCGAGTCCAAATCGTAGGACCACCAATGTGGCCTGTGTTTACCGCGTGGTTTTGGCACTGGACAAGCCTGTCCTAGAGCATTTGAGAGCGCCGATGTAAATGTAGTAACAAGATCCTCCAGCTCCTCTACTGATGAGGGGGCTTGTGAGGGCAGTACTGGTAGGTCTCTGTCTAATATTTCATTGTGTAACTGCCAATCAGTGTTACGTGGATTGCGCTTCATGATTGGTTGTTCTACAATAAAGTCTAAAACCATTTCTATGTAACGGTGGTCGGAGAAAGAGTGTTCTTCCAGAACCCGCCATTTTCTGACCCACTCATAAGCGCCTTCACTACAGATAGTGAGGTCTATGACCTCCCTGCGGGTCTTAGTGATAAAAGTAGGCTCATTACCCACGTTGCAAATCACCAGGTTGGTTGTTAAGAGGTAATCAAACAGAGACTCGCCCCTGGCATTGATGGCGGAGCTCCCCCATTGGACATGGTGAGCATTAGCGTCCGCTCCAATAATAAGATTACCCGTGCAGAAATTTGACACCAGGTCTTTCACCTCCGTTTGTGGTGGGAGTTCTTCGGCGTCGTAGGGCATATAGACCGACGCCACCCTCAGGCGGGTGCTGTCGACCGTTAGACTGATAGCGGTAATATCACCATTGGTGTAGTTAGGTAGGAGAAAGGAGTTCAACTCAGACTTGACCAAAATACACGTTCTGACTTTGCTCTCCTCGCTGGCTCGAATGAGCTTGAAGCCCTTAGTCCCCAATCCGCAGATTCTCGAGCTATTGACCCAGGGTTCTTGGATGAGGACCACATCCACGTCGCCTTTAGAAAGACGACTACTTAAAGCAGCCGAAGCTACTTTAGATTTGTGCAGATTAATCTGAAGCACCACCAACATGAGAGCGCACAGACTTCCCTGCCGTCCCCATATCGTCGAGGTTTGCCCCATCCCGGAGGTTGCCTATCAACGACGAGTTGTTCCGATTAACTGCCCGATATGGCGTTGCAGGAGTCTTGCTGTCTGTAGCGTTAGATGTTAATCGCTCAGCGTTGGCTGATTGACACTCCAGTCATGCGTTGGCAGGGACGGATTCATTAGCCGTAGCATCCCGAGAATTCTCTCGGGTTCGTCAGGGATGGCCGGAATCCACGCCCTTGCCCTTGGACGAGCTGGAATGTCCTTCCAGTCGACGACCTCTATCTTTGCGCCCTTGTAGACTTCACCCAGCTTACCAGCTGCTGCCTTGTACAGTGCTACGGTTTTTGCATCCTCGCATGCGAGTAATTTAATCTGACCCTGGTGCCAACCAGCATCCGTTACTCGCGCCGAACTACCCGGAACTCTGGAGCAACATTGAGAAGAATGTTGCCGAGTTCATTTCGCACGTAACGCCACCGGTCCTTAGGGATGGCCAGACGGTCATTGCCTCGGTCAAGGACGCCTATAAGGATCCTGTCCTTGGTTACCTCAGCAAAGCTTAGTTTGCCCGCTCCAGGGGTATTCTGATGCCGCTTGGGAGGGGGATTTAACTCCAGGTCCGATCTCTGGCGCTTGAAAGGGTTAACTTTTAACCTCTTTGGCATCTAAGAATTTTGGAAATCCGGTATCACAGCTTTCGCTAGCTCTACCGATTTACTGGAATTCGGCGAGAGCGATTCCTGCGGTACCCCTTCATACCTCTTCAGGATCTTTGCAGCCAATCTTTTCTCGTGGTATGTGAAGCGGCGGGGAGATGTCTCCTGGGAGTGCGGACCCGTAGTTGCCATCGCGGTCGCTCTCCTTGCCGAAATCTCAGTTGCAGCTTCCTTCTCCTTCGAAACTCCGAGGCCAGGTGGTGAGACCGCTGCCACAGACGTAAAGATACTGGTTTTCATATCAGCGGTTGATGGGAGTTTAGCATCTGCCGTTGTCCGCTTAGTTGCGTTGGCAACCGCACTGGTGCTAGCTCCCATCAAGTCAATCTTAGTCGATAGAGGGTTGGTTGACCGACTCGTAGTTGCCATCGCTGTCGATCCCCCCCTTGATTGTGGAACGGAGGTTGTCCTCCGGCGTTGTTGTTGCTTTCTCGCCTGTTCCTCCATAGCTCTCCTTTGCTGAGGAGTGAAATTTGGCGTTGTTTGTTTTTTAGGTTTATCGATTTTATTTGGGTTATTTGAGTTCATCTTGTTCGTACGACCCATCGCCGGACACGGCCAGCTTAGGGTCAAGGGAAGAGTAGGGGAAAATGTGTCGTCCGCCGCGGCAGAGCCCCGTACCGCGGTAAGGCCATGCTTACTCTCTGAGGCGACCCGGTATCAGAGAGGCTCCGTTCAAATACAGCCACGATTTGCCTCCCGGCTGCAAACGTCCAATGGGCACGGTTTCGCATAACACCCTGGATTGGGAGGGGGAAGATCTTTGTCGCCGCGCCAGAGAGGCTAGGCTGCTCTCGTGATGAAGTGCCGTACGGAGCTATGATCACAGGGGCAGCGTAGCCCTGTGGCTATCGACTTAAGCCCTCGTACCGCGGCAAGGTATCCACCCTTCACGAGGGAAACTATTGCTGGGCCCCCATTTTTTTTTTTCAGATATAAAAATATAATTGAATACAACATAATTTAAAGTTATTTAATTTTTTTTCAGAGGCGCAGAAGTTAGTTATTTAATAATTTGTTTATAAAAATTAATGTTATTTAACAAAAAAAATTTATTTGTGTATAAAAAAAAATTCAAAAGTAGAGTGCCTATTTTTATAAATGTCAAAAAAAATTATTAAATCGGTTAAGTAGTTTTTGAGAAAAAAAATTTGACCGATTTGATGCGACAAAATTCAATTGGCTATAAAAATGTAACGGTAAAAAATTTCGAGAAAAAAATAACAGGATTTCCTACCCTATAAGGCTCTAATATGAAAAAAATTTTTTTGGTTATTCGAACACTTGGTAAATGCGAGGCTCACTTGAGATGGCCTTACCCATATGTAATAAGTGCTTCCTAGCTATTAAATTGGAGAAGATATAGTCCCAAACCAGTTTATCGAAACAATCGATAGTATGGGGGCTATACGCTATATTGGCCCTATCTTGTTGGATCCGCGAAATGATTAACATATTATAAAATGGCGTCCGCATGCTAAATTTCAGCGAGATATCTCAAAAACTGAAGGACTTTTTTGAAAACTAATCAATTCTTTTTAATTTTTTCGAATGGGATGCGGCCGTAATAAAACTAATTTTTTCGAAAAATTACAAATTACATAATCGTTTTTAAATTGCAAGCCCCAACTTTTGACGCCTAACGTGTTCCCCCATATTCCGAAAAAAGCCGAAATCGACCAATGTCGATGCACCCTAGTGGGGGAGTCTAGAATCTAGACTCTATATGATGATTACGTCATCAGTACTTATTTACTTTTTTACACGAATGACAACCTTCACATTGTCGAGACAAACGAGACGCATTTTCGGGGATTCCCGCAAATAATTCATACGTTGGGGGAATTATCGCGCGCTATTTACTTGCCTAAATTTCCTCTGTCAGTTTATTGTTTCGTTTGGATGAATTAAACGTATTGCAAGCTTGACAGTCAAGTTAGCATTACCACCCCGGTAAAACGGGTAAAATTGAAAATTCCAAGGTCACTCCTAGTGGATTAATTGTCGTTAATTTGTCGTGGAAAAAGAAATTTTGTAGCTCTTTGTTTTTAAAATAACCCGTGGCAGTCAAGATAGCATTACCCGCTAAACAAAAAAAATATCAAAAAAAAAACAAATTAAAAAAAAATCCAGAAAAAATCATGAAAAGTAAAAAAAATCAAAAACAATCAAAAGTAATCAAAAACGGCTTTTTTTCTAATCGTAATCAATTAGTAATTGCCTTTTCTTGAAAGAAATTAAAATAATCATTACCAATTAAAAAACCTTCTAATCAATCGATTACTAATTACACTGGTTTACAGCCAAAATGCACCAGAGACGCCATAGTGAAATTCCTATGTAAAATCACCTCCTATTTCCGAAAATCAAGGTTATTTTTACTTGAATGGTACCGTTTTTGAGATATTTACGATTTACCGTTATTTCAAAAAACAAAAAAGATGGCTCCACTTAATCGTGTATATCTCAAGAACAAACTGAGCTCTTCCAAAACGGTTTGAAAAATTTGAAAGCTAATAAAATTTACTATAATCAGTACATACAACACTTTTTGCTAGGTCCTCCAGATTCAAACATATTGAACAATCATTACGGATTTTTTAAATTTTTTTTGTAAAAATATAAAAAAATTTGTACTTTGCGAGGAAGCATCTCGAAAACTTTTTGTTTTTTAGCAGATATTTCCCCCCCCCCCCCTCTAAGCTCTGTTTTATTACAAAAAAAAACAAGCTATCAGTGAACAAAATCGATGAACTAATACAAAAGTTATAAGCATTCAAGTAAATATATCCATTTAATGCTTAAGTACCCTACTGGTACATATGTGTTAGTATTCGTATATCAGTTAGTTAGCAGGTAGATTTTCGAAAAGTTATTAGATACAAAAAGCTGTTAGTGTCGTTTTCTCAAACCTAGGTACATTTCAAACAAGAGCATATTTTTGAGGCAGGTAGTGTTTTCTTTGTAGAACTAGGGAACCTTTTTGTTTAGGTAGGCTTGAATTTTTACTGGATCTAAGTATAAATAAGAGTACATGCGCCTTGTTCCTTCATAATATCTGCAAGGCTCGCCGGATACTGTTCAGTTTATAATTGCAGTTTATAACCCGTCATTTACTTAAAAATAAAAAATGAATAAAAGGGCGCGAGAGTTTGAGTGTACAAATGATCCAGATATGTTCTGTTTCATCTGCGGTAAATTTATTGTTAAAAGTATGAGACGTGTGTTTTCAAATCCTTTGAAAGTTACATACTATAAGTGTTTTGGAATTGAGCCTAAAAACAATGAAAAACCATGGACACCGAATACTGTGTGCACCACATGCCGAGTCGAATTGATTTCTTCGGAAACCGGAACAAAAAGTTACGTTGTAAAAATTAGGAATTTGTTCCCTTTTAATGCATAGCTGACTAATTTCTGAAACTATCTATTTAGGCGGTGTGTGAAATTACACCAATGAAGTGGAGGGAACCAACTTTCCATTCAACGGACTGCTATATTTGTACTACAAAAGTACTTGGGGTTGGAAAGTCCAGAAAAGTAACCTATGCGAGCGTATCTACAGTGTCATTACCAGAACTAATTTCAACAGAAGCGACATTGCCAGAATCAAATTTAACTTTAGTTCCGGCTCCAGTTTCATTGTCAACAGTAGTATCTGATTACGCGGCATCATGTTGTACTGAATTTCAAACGGAAAACGAAAGAAATTCTTTGTCACAAGCACAACTCAATGATTGGATAAGGGATTTGGAATTATCAAAGGAAAAGGCCGAACTACACGCCTCTCGAATGCAACAATTTAAATTTGTTTCATCCGATGTTAAGGTAACATATTATAGAACTCGTCACGAAGAATTTTCCAAGTACTATACGAAGGAGGACAGTGTTTGTTACTGCAAAGACATTGCTGGTCTATTCAAACAATTTGGTGAACCATATGATTCAAAAGAGTGGCGATTGTTCATAGACGGCTATAAATTAAGTTTAAAGGCCGTATTATTGCATATTGGCAACCAAAAGCCATCTATCCCGATCGCGCATGCAGTAAATACGAAGGAAACATATGAGATAATGCAAAAATTGCTCAAGTTAATCAAATACGAAGAACATGATTGGAAAATATGTGCCGATCTTGAAGTCGTTGGAATGCTATGTGGTCTACAAAGTGGATACACAAAATACTGTTGCTTTCTATGCAAAGGGGATAGCCGAGCTCGTCAAGACCACTACATCATAAAGGATTGGCTATGATGGGCGACTACTGTTGGTTTCTCATAAGAGAAACCGATCCTAATCTAAATAAGCGTCAAAACAAGACACATAACCTTTTCAATTATAAAATAAGATCATAGAGTTAAGACAGAACCATATGTACATATGCTATTATTTGTAGGGTACTTAAGTATTAAACTTTTTTTACTTGAATGCTTATAACTTTTGTATTAGTTCATCGATTTTGTTCACTGATAGCTTGTTTTTTTTGTAATAAGGGGGGGGAAAATATCTGCTAAAAAACAAAAAGTTTTCGAGATGCTTCCTCGCAAAGTACAATTTTTTTTATATTTTTACAAAAAAAATTTAAAAAATCCGTAATGATTGTTCACTATGTTTGAATCTGCAGGACCTAGCAAATAGTGTTGTATGTACTGATTATAGTAAATTTTATAAGCTTTCAAATTTTTCAAACCGTTTTCGAATAGCTCAATTGGTTCTTGAGATATACACGATTAAGTGGAGCCATCTTTTTTGTTTTTTGAAATAACGGTAAATCGTAAATATCTCAAAAATGGTACCATTCAAGTAAAAATAACTTTGATTTTCAGAATTAGGAGGTGATTTTACATAGGAATTTCACTATGGCGTCTCTGGTGCAGAAAAAAAGTTGGAATTTGTGATCCAGTGTTATTAATCAAAATTAACAGCTCTGATTGAAACTAAAATTTTAAGTTATGCTAAAAACGTAAAAATGTACATATTGTTTTAATAAAATATAAGAGCGTGTCATTTAATGAAATAATTAAGAAATGTTTTAATTGGCACTATATTCCAGAGATAAAAAATTCTGCACTTTTTATTTATCTGGACGTTTATTTTAACCGTTTTAGCGGGGTGGTAATGCTTACTTGACTGCCAAGTTAGCATTACCAGAAGTTATTTAAAAAAAAAAAAGAGCGACAAAATTTCTTTTTCCACGACAAATTTACGACAATTAATCCACTAGGTGTGACCTTGGAATTTTCAATTTTACCCGTTTTAGCGGGGTAGTAGTGCTAACTTGACTGTCAAGTTAGCATTACCAGGGGTTATTTTTAAAAAACAAAAAGCGACAAGATTTCTTTTTCAACGACAAATTTACGACAAATTAACGACAATTAATCCACTTGACAGTCAAGCTAGCATTACCAGGGGTTATTTTTAAAAAACAAAGAGCCACAAAATTTCTTTTTTCACGACAAATTTACGACAAATTAACGACAAATAATCCACTAGGAATGACCTTGAAATTTTAAAGTGGTAATGCTAACTTGACGGACATAAATGCCACGTATGTATAGACTTTTCCGGTCTTTTCTCGAGAACGGTTATATGTATCGAAACATTTTCTTTTACCGATTGTTTGTCACGAAGTTCCTCATCGATGATGAAAATGGTAATTTTTGTAAACCCTATAATTCACTAGCTAGAGCCAAATTTACTGTCTATACGGACGGTATTGTGAAGCAATTTTCGGGATTGTATGAAAATGTGTTTTTTGAGAAAAATTTACCCACGCGCTGCAGGAACCACACAAGCCGACATATGCTTCGATGATACTGGAATTACATCTCTTCATGGACTTTTCTTACCGGCATTGTGAGAGTCGAACTCACAACACTGTAGTGACTTGTGTGCTAGAAGGTCTAACACCTTAGGCCACAACCCAGCTTGAAGGTAAAATGGTTTTTTTGTAATCCCTATAGTTCTCTAGCTAGAGCCAAATTTACTCCATTCATGATATCAAAACCCTAAAGTGGTTTAAGTATAGATATCTTCTTCGATAGAGCTAAATTTGTGTGGAGAGCTTAGGTTCACCCCCAGAAAGAAAACTGCAAAGATTCTCGCCGATCCCTTATGTGTATTGTATGTATTGAACATATATAACATATAAGCCCCTTACAATCGATATTTCCGATAAACGGTTTCGGTCTATAACTTTTTCACATTCCATTTCACATAGGTAATAAGTAAAAATATTGCAAAATGTAAAGCTATTAGCTGTTTACAAAATGGAGTTATAGCCTGACACCCGTTCATTGTAACAGACACCAAAAGTTGGGTTTCGCAAAAAATGGTATTTTTAATTTTTTTTTTTTTTCAAAAAGTTTATAGTCCATTGCAGTTTTAGACAAACATATTTTAATACAGACACAGCCACACTCAAGCGGTAGAACGGGCTGTTAAACTTGTTACAGAGGCTTCCATGAAAGTAATGCTATGGATACACAGACGGAGATTATCTCCAATAAATCTCCTTTAATCAGATCCAAATTTTACCCTGATACACACAAAAATGAAGATTAATAGCATTGAGAATTACTACTTTGGTTGTTATTGCACTATATTCTTACCTACCTCAGCGACATCTAGTTGTCGAAAGTCGGATCTTAGAAACCAGCGCGACGCCTATCTGTCAGCTACCCTTAATTTCCTAGTGTTTCTTGGTGTTGTTGTCTATTTATGTACAGAGTGTTGCCAGTGCAAATTTTTTAAAACTGCTCAAATCTTCTTAATTTTTGGGAGTTTATAATGAAGATTATGCTCAAGTTAACTCCCAAAAGCGCAGTTAATTCGGAATTTGCGCTAATGTATCAGCCGTATAACCGATGAAAAAAACAGGGACGTTGTTATAGGGAATACCATTTTTTCCAGGTCCCGCATGCCACATTTCAATACAAAAAAGGAGTTTTTATTGCAATAGTAAAAGACGTAGATACAAATAAGGTTGTTTGATTTTCTTTTTTAAATAATGTTTTGCATTCTCGTTGAATAAAATAGTTTATAAACAATAACAGTGTTAAAATTTTACCCCCTTATTCATAAAAAATATAAATGGTTTAATAAGCTCTTATAATTCAAAGTTTGTATGAAAATGTCATTTTAAAAAGCTTTATAAACCAATTTTATTTTTTATGAATATGGGGGTATTTGTTTAGAGGGGGTTTCGGGGATGTTTACAAAAAGGAGTTATAGCCCGAACCCCGTTTATAGAAAATATCGATTGTAAGAGGCTTATCTATGTATATATCAAGGACTGAAACCCAAACCATAACCGATTAAAACCGTTTAATTTTTTAAAACCGAAACCGTAACCGTTATTTTGATCTGAAAAAGAACGAAACCGAAACCGTTTCAAAAGCCGGAACCGGTTCCAAACGGATTTGAATTTTTTTGTATGCCTTTTTTTTTATGGGAACATAATTTCTTTTACCAAAGGGTACACTGGGAATGTTACAAAAGACACGTTTTGACCACAGTATCAAATTCCTAAGTGGAAATTTAGCTAAATATAGCTGAATGATGGCATCGAAAAAAATTTACGAGACCCGAGAAAAATGTGTTTAGTAGCCCGTATCATATATTTTGACGATTTATTTCATTTAGTTTCCATTCTAATATTTTTCTATTAGAAAAAGTAGTATTGCAGAAATTTGATCCATACATAGCGTTAATAATATTTATTACAATGCACAGCAGCCGGCTGAGTATTGGACCAAACCAACTTTTTTAAGTTTTTCGAAGTTAGCCTCCAAAACTAAGTTACGGGCTTTCGAAGTTCGAAGGTGGACCCTTCGAAAATTTGGTTTTCTAATTGTTTTGTTTAAGCAATTAAAAAAATACACTTTCAAATAAAAAGAAAGTGCACCCATCAAGTAAGAGGAGCAAGAAGGCCACGCCCACATTTAACCTTTTTAAATTTTTCCACATTCTGCTAAATGTAGATATGTATGTATGTTATAATTGAAAATAACTTGATAACAACGACCAATGTAGAACACTATTGTTCAGCGCACCACCCAACGGTCTATGAGAGCGCAAAGGGTGACAATAAATAAGATATCTGTGGAATGGTATGAAAGGACAAAAATTTTTTTATTACTAAAGATGACGGGTTTTCGCACTATTTGACATATTTTGAAATTTTTTTGAGCATGAACGTAAAAGAAATGTATTTGTTCAAAAAAAAATTTTTTTAAATATCATAATTTTAACAATTAGATCGCAAGGGGTGATAAAAAATGCAATATCTTTGGAATGGTATGAATGGATAAAATTTTTTTTTTTTGATTATACTGGATCACAAATTCCAACTTTTTTTCTGCACCAGAGACGCCATAGTGAAATTCCTAGGTAAAATCACCTCCTAATTCCGAAAATCAAAGTTATTTTTACTTGAATGGTACCGTTTTTCAGATATTTACGATTTACCGTTATTTCAAAAAACAAAAAAGATGGCTCCACTTAATCGTGTATATCTCAAGAACAAATTGAGCTATTCGAAAACGGTTTGAAAAATTTGAAAGCTTATAAAATTTACTATAATCACTACATACAACACTTTTTGCTAGGTCCTGCAGATTCAAACATAGTGAACAATCATTACGGATTTTTTAAATTGTTTTTGTAAAAATATAAAAAAATTTGTACTTTGCGAGGAAGCAGCTCGAAAACTTTTTGTGTTTTAGCATATATCCCCCCCCCCCCCCCCCTCTAAGCTCTGTTTTATTACAAAAAAAAACAAGCTATCAGTGAACAAAATCGATGAACTAATACAAAAGTTATAAGCATTCAAGTAAAAAAAGTTTAATACTTAAGTACCCTACAAATAATAGCATATGTACATATGGTTCTGTCTTAACTCTATGATCTTATTTTATAATTGAAAAAGTTATGTGTCTTGTTTTGACGATTAGGATCGGTTTCTCTTATGAGAAACCAACAGTAGTCGCCCATCATAGCGACATCCCAGAATCCTTGATACCGACTTTCAATCACTTTCATTTGCTGGTGAAACCTTTCGCCATGCTCGTCGCCAAGATTTTGCGGGAAAAAATTTAAGTGGGAGTGTAAGAAATTAATTTTTAAAGACATATTCAGGCAGGTTCTGAAATTCACTTCCGAATAAAATTTGTGAAAATTTTGTCAAATTACATAGAAATTTCAAAATTTTCACACATTTTATTCGAAAGTGAATTGCCAGAACCTGCCTAATTTACTCCTGAAAGAAAATAAAAAAGTAAATTAGATAAATACATAAGTGACACATTAGTATATAATTTTCTTAGGCTGGATTTATCTTTCAATTCAGAACAAATTTTTTGTTTATATTTTTCCCGTTCTTGTTTGTTCGGAACTGGACCATGAATTCAGATTTATGGCTATATATTCTCATGTAAATTTATGTAATATACTAGCTGACCCGGCAGACGTTGTCCTGCCACAAATTTATTTCCCTCTCTGTTTCTCTAACCCGATCCCTATATCTATTTTAAACCATATCCCTATCTCCTTCATATAGGAGAAACCACGCCCCCTTTTTCCTTATCCCCAGTTTTTTTGGAGGTGTCCGGGATTGATCTTATATAACTCCTCACAAAATTTCAGTGGTCTAACGTAAATACTTCTAGAGATATGGACTATGAAGTATTATATTCGTATGGGAGGTGCCACGCCCCCTTTATCGTTAACTCGAGTTTTTTGGGAGGTATTAGGGATCGATCACATATAAACCCTCACCAAATTTCAGTGGTCTAACATAAATACATGCAGAGATATGGGCTATGAAATGTTTCCTTCGTATGGGAGGTGCCATGCCCCCTTTTTCTTTATCTCCAGTTTTTTTGGAGATGATGGGATTAATCTTATTTAACTCCTCAAGAAATTTCAGTGGTCTAAACTAAACACTTCCCGAGATATGGACTATGAAGTATTTCATTCGTATGGGAGGTGCCACGCCCCCCTTTTCGTTATCCCCAGTTTTTTTGGAGGTGGTAGGGATCGATCTCATATAACCCCTTACCAAATTTCAGTGGTCTAACATGAATACTTCCAGAGATATCGACTATGAAATATTTAATTTGTATGGGAGGTGCCACGCCCCCGTTTTCTTTATCCCCAGCTTTTTTGGAGGTGGTAGGGGTTGATCTCATATAATCGCTTACCAAATTTCAGTGGTCTAACATGAATACTTCCAGAGATATCGACTATGAAGTATTTCATTCGTATGGGAGGTGCCACGCCCCCTTTTTGGCTAACCCCCAGTTTTATGAGTGAGAATGGTGTTGTTATTCTATAGGTCTGTACCGATTTCCAGGTCCCTACCTTAAACCCATTTAGAGATATTCACCTTGAAGAAAAATGTTTGTATGGGAGGTGCCACGCCCCCCTAATATTTTGTTCTGATTTTATAACATGACCTGCGCGTGGTAATAACAAATAAACCCCCTAAAGGAAGTATATGATTTGGTTCAGCCGTTTTCGAGTTTTAGCGTAACGACTGAACACCATTTCATTTTTATATATATAGATTGTATGGGAGGTACCACGCCCCCTTTTTCGATAACCCCAAGTTTTATGGGTGAGAATGGTGTTGTTATCCTATAGCTCTATACCAATTTTCATGTTCCTACCTTAAACACTTTTGAAGATATTCACCTTGAAAAATTCAGTTTGTATGGGAGGTGCCACGCCCCCTTTTCCGGTTACCCCTTCTTTTATGTGTAAGAAGGCTTTTGATACCATATAGGTCTATACCAATTTTCAGGTCCCTACCTTGAACCTTTTCACAGATATTCTGCTTAAAAAATTTGGTTTGTATGGGAGGTACCACGCCCCCTTATTGGATAACCCCCGGTTTTATAGGTGAGAGTGGTGCTGTTATCCTGTAGCTCTGTACCAATTTTCATGTTCCTACCTTAAACACTTTTGAAGATATTCAACTTGAAAAATTCAGTTCGTATGGGAGGTGCCACGCCCCCTTAATATTTTGTTCTGATTTTAAGACATGACCTGCGCGTGGTAATAACAAACAAATCCCCCAAAGGAAGTATTTCATTTGGTTCAGCCGTTTTCGAGTTTTAGCGTTACAATTATACACCATTTCATTTTTATATATATAGATAATTTATTATAATATGTTTTTTTATTTACCCATTTCCGCATAGTTTTTGATTAAGTCGTTAACTATCATCTCGTAGTTAGGACTTTTGTGTTTGCCTAAAAAAGAAGTAACGACCTTTTCAAAAGAATCCCACGCTGCTGCCTCCACTGGTGACAATAGTTCTTTGAAATGGTTATTGGTCATCATTTTCCTTATTTGCGGTCCCACAAAAATCCCTTCCTTTATTTTTGCTTCTGAAATCTCTGGGAAGATTGTCTTCAAATGATGAAAAGCTTCGCCTTCTTTGTCCAAAGCCTTCACAAAGTTTTTGATAAGGCCGAGCTTGATGTGGAGCGGAGGTAGAATTATTTTTTCCTTCTTTATAAGTGGAGAGTATTTTATGTTATCTACCCCAACTTGAAACTCGATTCGTTCTGGCCAATCCTTTATGATGTAGTGGTCTTGACGAGCTCGGCTATCTCATTTGCATAGAAAGCAACAGTATTTTGTGTATCCACTTTGTAGACCACATAGCATTCCAACGACTTTAAGATCGGCACATATTTTCCAATCATGTTCTTCGTATTTGATTAACTTGAGCAATTTTTGCATTATCTCATATGTTTCCTTCGTATTTACTGCATGCGCGATCGGGATAGATGGCTTTTGGTTGCCAATATGCAATAATACGGCCTTTAAACTTAATTTATTGCCGTCTATGAACAATCGCCACTCTTTTGAATCATATGGTTCACCAAATTGTTTGAATAGACCAGCAATGTCTTTGCAGTAACAAACACTGTCCTCCTTCGTATAGTACTTGGAAAATTCTTCGTGACGAGTTCTATAATATGTTACCTTAACATCGGATGAAACAAATTTAAATTGTTGCATTCGAGAGGCGTGTAGTTCGGCCTTTTCCTTTGACAATTTCAAATCCCTTATCCAATCATTGAGTTGTGCTTGTGACAAAGAATTTCTTTCGTTTTCCGTTTGAAATTCAGTACAACATGATGCCGCGTAATCAGATACTACTGTTGACAATGAAACTGGAGCCGGAACTAAAGTTAAATTTGATTCTGGCAATGTCGCTTCTGTTGAAATTAGTTCTGGTAATGACACTGTAGATACGCTCGCATAGGTTACTTTTCTGGACTTTCCAACCCCAAGTACTTTTGTAGTACAAATATAGCAGTCCGTTCAATGGCAAGTTGGTTCCCTCCACTTCATTGGTGTAATAAATTTCACACGTCGCCTAAATAGATAGTTTCAGAAATTAGTCAGCTATGCATTAAAAGGGAACAAATTCCTAATTTTTCAACGTACCTTTTTGTTCCGGTTTCCGAAGAAATCAATTCGACTCGGCATGTGGTGCACACAGTGTTCGGTTTTCATGGTTTTTCATTGTTTTTAGGCTCAATTCCAAAACACTTATAGTATGTAACTTTCAAAGGATTTGAAAACACACGTCTCATACTTTTAACAATAAATTGACCGCAGATGAAACAGAACATATCTGGATCATTTGTACACTCAAACTCTCGCGCCCTTTTATTCATTTTTTATTTTTAAGTAAATGACGGGTTATAAACTGCAATTATAAACTGAACAGTATCCGGCGAGCCTTGCAGATGTTATGAAGGAACAAGGCGCATGTACTCTTATTTATACTTAGATCCAGTAAAAATTCAAGCCTACCTAAACAAAAAGGTTCCCTAGTTCTACAAAGAAAAGACTACCTGCCTCAAAAATATCATCATCATCATTTATTGGCGCTTAACCGCCTAAGCGATTTTGGCCGTTTCGTATCAAAGCACGCCAGTCATTCCTTTTTAGCGATAACCGACGCCAATTGGAAACCCCAAGGGAGTTCAAGTCATCCTCCACCTGTTGTTTCCATCTCAGTCGAGGCCTCCCCCTTCCTCTGCTGCCGAATTCAGGCGACGATAGGAAAACCTTCTGTGCTGGAGCTTCTTTGTCCATTCGCATAACATGGCCCAGCCAGCGGAGTCTTTGGGCTTTAATTCGCTGGACTATGGTCAGATCTGCGTAAAGCTCGTACAGCTCATCGTTAAATTTCCTTCGATACTCGCCGTTGGCATCACGGGAAGGACCATAAATCTTCCGGAGAACTTTTCTCTCAAATACTCCAAGGGCCATCTCACCTTCTCTTGACATTGTCCATGAATCTGAGCCATACATCAGGACAGGTATGATGAGAGACTTATAGAGCGTGATCTTTGTTCTTCGAGAGAGGACTTTACTTCTCAATTGCCTACTCAGTCCAAAGTAGCACTTGTTGGCAAGAGTGATTCTCCGCTGGATTTCTAGACTGATATTATTTTCGGTGTTAATACTGGTTCCCAAATAGACGAAGTCTCTCACAGTTTCAAATTTGTAACTATCAACAGTGACATGGCTGCCAAGGCGCAGGTGCGCCGATTCTTTCTTTGATGACAGCAAATACTTCGTCTTGTCCTCGTTCACGGCAAGACCCACTTTTTTCGCTTATCCAGTCCAGAGAAGGCAGCGCTTACGACGCGGTTGTTAAGGCCAATGATATCAATATCATCGGCATACGCCAGCAATTGCACGCTCTTGTAAAAGATTGTACCATTGCGGTTTAGCTCTGCTGCTCGAATTATCTTCTCCAGCATCAGATTGAAGAAATCGCACGAAAGGGAGTCGCCCTGTCTGAAGCCTCGTTTGGTTTCAAATGGCTCAGAGAGGTCCTTCCCGATTCTGACGGAGCTGTTGGTATTGCTCAACGTCATTTGGCAAAGCCGTATAAGCTTTGCAGGGAAGTCAAATTCAGACATGGCGGCATACAGGCAACTCCTTTTTACGCTGACAAAAGCGGCTTTAAAATCGACAAAGAGATGGTGAGTGTCGATTCTCTTATCATGGGTCTTCTCCAGGATTTGGCGTATCGTGAAAATCTGGTCGATGGTAGACTTACCAGGTCTAAAGCCACACTGATAAGGTCCAATCAGTTTGTCTACGATGGGCTTCAGCCTTTCACACAACACGCTAGAAAGAACCTTATATGCGATATTAAGAAGACTAATTCCGCGGTAGTTGGTGCGGTTAGCGGGATCGCCTTTCTTGTGGATTGGGCAAAGCACACTTAAATTCCAATCCGGAGGCATGCATTCGTCTGACCATATTCTGCATAAGAGATGCATGCTTTTTACCAGCTCTTCGCCTCCGTGTTTGAACAGCTCGGCGGGTAGTCCGTCTTTTCCAGGCGCTTTGTTGTTTTTGAGCCGGGATATAGCTATCCTCACTTAATCATAGTCAGGTGGTGGCACGACTTTTCCATCGTCAGGGATTGGGGTATCGGGTTCGACGTCTCCCTCGCAATTTAGCAGTGAGGAGAAGTGCTCCCTCCATAATTTAAGTACACTTTGTACGTCGGTTACCAGGTCGCCATTATTGTCCTTACAGGAGCTTTGCCCGGTCTTAAAACCTTCCGTCATCCGCCGGATCTTTTCATAGAATTTTCGGGCATCATTCCTGTCAGCCAGCATCTCAAGCTCCTCATACTCACGCCTTTCGGCCTCACTTTTCTTTTTTCTGAAAAGGCGTCTCTCTTCCTTCTTTGCCTCACGATATTGTTGCCATACACTGCGGGTTGCGCCCGTTCGCAACGTCTCCTTGTAGGCAGCGTCCTTTTTTTCGAGGCAGTTTTGCATTCCTCATCGTACCAGTTGTTCTTGCGGGCTCGCTGGAACCCTATAGTGGCCTCAGCGGCGGTACGCAATGAGTGAGAGATATGCTTCCATTGCTCGGTTACATCGTTAGGTCGAGGATTGCCCTCTGCTAGCAGGTGTGAGAGTCGAGTTGTGAAATTATCAGCTGTCTGTGTCATGCGCAGCTTCTCGACGTCAAACTTTCCTTCCGTTACTGTGCGCACTTTCTTCGTTGACAAGGGCGTGTGCGTATCTTGGCTGCGACAAGATAATGGTCAGAGTCAATATTGGGACCACGCAGTGTACGCTCGTCCAGAACGGTGGAGCTATGTCTGCCGTCAATCAAGACATGATCAATCTGGTTTCTAGTTCTTTGATCAGGGGACAGCCATGTGGCTTGGGTGTATTCGCTTATGCTGGAACCTGGTAGTACTGATGACCATATTGCGAGCAGCGGCGAAGTCAATCAACCTAGTGCCGTTGGGGGATGTTATATCGTGGAAACTAAATCTTTTAGATACCTTCCAGCATGAGGTCTATTCGAAGTACTCCAATTAACCCTTTAGATGCAAGGTGTTATATGCTATAAAAAAAAGGTCATATTTTCCAAAAAGGATTAGCTAGTATTTCAATACAAAGTTATTCGTGATCAGGACAGCATCCCAGACGATGTGGCATTTTGAGTTTTTGGCGTAATTTTAGGCCAAACTTTTCTTCGTTAAGAAGCAGTGTGACCTGTAATATACTGCACTTAAGTAGTAAGGGGCCGTTCAAGTATTACGTAAGCACTATTGGGAGGCGGGGGTCTTCGTTTTCGTTTAATTATTTTAATAGTTAAGATAATCGCAAATGGGATACCATTTTGGAAGCTTCAACTTTAAGAGTATGTAAAAATATTTTGAAAAAAGTTTTAAAAATTAAAAGAAAAAATGCCATATTTCCCCATACAAATGTATTGGAAAGGGCGAAAAAAATAAGGGTTAAGTTAGAGCTCTAATTTTTTGCAAGGTTTATTTTCTCATCAATACCTAAAGTTTCAGGGGGTGAGACCGAAAAAAAACCAATTTTTTTTATTTGAATCACCCTAATATATACATAAGTTCATATATATATCATTTTATATACTTAAACCCAATAGGGAAATTATTCAAATTTACATCATCACCGCACAGCCCGTGTTGCTTAGATCTTTAATCGGTGTTATCGGAGTTGCAATCTCTCTGCTGGGGCTGGTAAACTATGGGCAATTGTCAAATCCGACAAAACTCTGTCGCCAATTATCTGAGTGATCGTCAGGCGTCGGTGCCTTTTTAGACCCAGAAGGGTTCCACATTGTGGTGTCCTTTCCCAATTATTGTTTAACTTCTACATATCAAAGCTCCCTTCCCCACCAGAACGAGTCACCATCGTTTCCTACGCCGACGAATATACGATAATGAGCTAGTAGACGAAACCAATTGCTATCTCCCCAATCTTCCCGGATTCTTCACCGCACGCAATCTAACTTTGTCACTGACCAAGTCCACGACGACATTGTTCACGAAATGGAATAAACAGATGAGCCCGGAGCTGGACGTCCATTATTTTTTTCACGTAGAACATCTTCATTGGCCGCGCTTCAAAAATGTACCCCTTCCTTTCCTTTCCTTCTCCTTTCAATCGCTTTCCTTTTCTTTCATTTCCTTTTCGTTTACCTCCCTTTTCTTTCCTTACATTTCCTTTGCTCTCCCTTACTATCCTTTACTTTCCTTTCTTTTCCATTCCTTGCCTTTCGTTTCATTTCCTTTCCTTTACATCCTTTTCCTTTCCATCGCTTTCCTTTTCTTTCCTTTCCTTTTTGTTTACCTCCCTTTTCTTTTCTTACATTTCCTTTGCTCTTCCTTCCTATCCTTTACTTTCCTTTCTTTTCCATTCCTTGCCTTTCGTTTCATTTCCTTTACTTCCTTTTCCTTTCTTTTCCTTTATTTACCTTTCTCTTCCTTCATTCTCCTTTCCTTTCCTTTCCTTTCCTTCCTTTTCCTTTCCTTTCCTTTCCCTTCTTTCCTTTCCTTTCCTTTACTTTCCATTCCATACCCTTCCCTTCCTTTCCTTTCCTTACCTTTCCTTTCCTTTCCCTTCCCTTCCTTTCCTTTCTTCTTTTCCCTTTCTTTTCCTTCTCTCCTTTCCTTTCCTTTAAATAACTTTCCTTTTCTTTCTCTTTCCTTTCCTTCTCATTCCCTTCGCTTCCTAACCTTTCTTTACTTTTCCTGTCCATTCATTTCCTTTCCTTTCCATTAAATTCCCTTCCCTTCCTTTCCTTTCCTTTCCGTTCCCTTCTTTTCCTTTCCTAACCTCTGCTTTCTCTAATTTTGCTTTCCTTACCTTTACTCTCCCTTCCCTTCCTTTTCTTTCCCTTATTCTCCTTTTCTTTCCATTCCCTTAACTTCCCGCCCTTTCCATTCCCTTCATTCCTTTCCTTTACTTTCCTTTTCTTACTTTTCCTTTCCTTACCTTTACTCTCCTTTCCTTTCATTTTCGCTCCCTCCTTTCCTTCCCTTTCTAATAATATCCTTTATTTTCCTTCCCTTTCCTTCACCCTCCTCTCCCTCCTTTCCTTCCCTTGCCTTTCTTTCCCGTTCCATTGTTATCCCCTAATTTTCTTTCTTTTCGATTCCTTTTCTTTCCTTTACTCTGCTTTCGCTTCCCTTTCCTCTCCTTTCGCTTCCCTTTCCTCTCCTTTTCCTTTAGTTACCTTTCCTTCCCTTCAATCTTCTTTCCATCACTCTCGTTTCCTTTCGTTCCCTTTCCGGTCCTTTCCACTCATATCCTTTATTTTCCTTTCATTTCATTTCGTTTTCTTTCCTTTATTTTCCGACAACATGGTGTTAAGCTCCTCCATTGGTTGTTTTTTATTTTTATTTTTTTATAAAATATAAATGTTCCACTTCTGCAATTGAAAGTTCACTTTTGATTTGATTTAATTTCCATTCCTTTCCTTTCCCTTTCCTTCCTTCTCTTACTTTTCCTTTCCTTACCTTTACTCTCCTTTCCTTTCATTTCCGCTCCCTTCTTTCCTTCCCTTTCCTTCACCCTCCTCTCCCTCCTTCCCTTCCCTTGCCTTTCTTTCCCGTCCATTGTTATCACCTACTTTACTCCCTTTTCGGTTCCTTTTCTTTACTTTCCCTTCCCTTTCTTCTCGTTTTCCTTTATTTACCTTTCCTTTCCTTCACTCTTCTTTCCTTCAGTCTCCTTTCCTTCACTCTCCTTTCCCTTCGTTCCCTTTCCGGTCCTTTCCACTCATATCCTTTATTTTCCTTTCATTTCATTTCCTTTCCTTTCCTTTATTTTCCGACAACATAGTGTTAAGCTCCTCCATTGGTTGTTTTTTATACCCAGCTGTACTTGTACACAGGGTATTATAACTTTGTTAGGATAACGGTTGGTTGTACAGGTATAAAGGAATCGAGATAGATATAGACTTCCATATATCAATATGATCAGGATCGAAAAAAAATTTGTTTGAGCCATGTCCGTCCGTCTGTCCGTCCGTCCGTCCGTCCGTCCGTCTGTCCGTTAACACGATAACTTGAGCAAATAATGAGATATCTTCACCAAATTTGGCATGCGTACTTATTTGGGTTCAGAATAGATTGCTATTGAAAATGGGTAAAATCGGACCATAACCACGCCCCTTTTTCGATATCGAAAATTTCGAAAAACGTATAAAATGGGTTAATTCAATATTAGAAGCAGCTACAATGATAAAATTTGCAATATGTATTGATTTAGATGTTCTAAGGCCGATTTTATAAAAATTTTTGAAAAGGGGGCGTGGTACCGCCCACGTATATTTGAAGAAATTTTAAAATTTTGACTCTTAATAACTTCAGAACAGTTTATGCTAGTATAACGAAATTTCGTAGAGGACATACTATTGTTGTGGTAAATTCAGCTATAGAAAATAAACGAAATCGCTTCGCGACCACGCCTACTTTTTCATAAAAGTTATATTGAAAGGAGGTGGAAATATTGAAAAGTCCATATCTAATTAACTGATTTCGCTATAATAATATAATTTGGTACATACATCAACTTTCATATTCTTTACATAATTTTTTCAAAATTTTGGAAAGTGGGCGTGGCACCGCCCACTTATGAGTCAAGCAATTTTTAAATTCGACTGCTAACAACTTCAGAACGGTGTGAGATAGATTTACGAAACTAGGTATACAAAACAAAGAATAACAGCATTTTATGTGCACAGCTGGGTATGTAATGTTCGGTTTCACCCGAACTTAGACTTCCTTACTTCTTATTTTTATTTTTTTTATAAAATATAAATGTTGATCCACTTCTGCAATTGAAAGTTCACTTTTGATTAGTAAAGAACTAAAATGCCCAACTATAGAAAATAATATCGAAACCATAAAGAGATTCGATACTTTCAATTGAGCAACAGCTTTGTTCTTTTGCCAGCCCGAAGGTTACCCAAATACCCCAAAAGTGTTCCATTGCTAGCATTTTATTTATATTTCTTTAAATCTCGGGACTGCTCGAGCGATTTGGCATTATAGATAGTATGATTCATTCTAAGATTATATTCGTGTTGCCACTTGGGAAGGTTCACAGGGTTGCCACCTATCTCAATTTGTTTTTAAATATTGGGCAAGATATGCAAATATGGGTATAAAATTAAAGGTATTTTCGACCGTATTCCAAATATTTAAATCTCAAGTAGGTTGCCACCTAGGGTTACCACCTAACCGAATTCTATTTATTTTTCTTTATATCTCGGGAACCGCTTTGGATACAATTTGGAATTATAGATAGTATGAATAATTCTAAGATTATGTGTGTGGGTGTTGTCAAATATGTAAATCTTAAGAAGGGTTGCCACCTTACCGCATTTTATTTATTTTCCTTTATATCTCGGGAACCGCTCGACCGATTTGGATAAAATTTGAAAAAATGAAAGGTATTTTCGACCGTATTCCCAATACGTAAATCTTAAGAAGGGTTGCCACCTTTTGGGACCGCTCCACCGATTTGGATAAAATTTGGCATTATAGATAGTATGATTCATGAGCAATAGCGACCGTATTCCAAATATGTAAATGTCAACCAGACTTTTCACATAGTACAACTCTCCTTCCTATCTGTGTTCGCCTTCACACTATCTCCCTCCCTTTTTCTCTTCATTGTCCTCTTCTCCTTTACCACGCCCCTCTTCCTCTATATCCAATTCGCCTAACACCTTATTATAGCAAAATAAATTGGGCTACAAAACATTCTAAAAATTTTGAGAAAACCCTTTAAAATTTTCATGAAAATTCGTCAAATTTTTGCGAATTTTGCATAACTTTTTCAAATATATTTTACAATTAATCCATTAGATCTTGATCCATACTTGTACAGGAAATTAGTTAAAATTATTCTACTGAGGCTAAAGTTGGTAAAAATTGCAAAAAACCTTAAATATAAACGACAGATGACAAATGGTCATTATTGTGACATATATCATATATAAATTCGTCGAATTATGCATAACTTTTTCAAATATATTTTATAATTAATTCATTAGATCTTGATCCATACTTGCATAGGAAATTAGCTAAAATTATTCTACTGAGGCTAAAGTTGGTAAAAATTGCAAAAAACCTTAAATATAAACGACAGATAACAAATGGTCATTATGGTGACATTTATCATATATAAATTCGTCGAATTTTTGCGAATTTTGCATAACTTTTTCAAATATATTTTATAATTAATTCATTAGGTCTTGATCCATACTTGCATAGGAAATTAGCTAAAATTATTCTACTGAGGCTAAAGTTGTTAAAAATTGCAAAAAACCTTAAATATAAACGACAGATAACAAATGGTCATTATTGTGACATATGAGCCGGTTATTTTGAAAGTGGTTTAAGTCCACTTTTTTAAAAAATTGAGTTAACGATGACAATAGTCACAGCCGTACATAATCTTTTCTTTTATAAACAATTTAAGTCTAGTATTATCAAAATCACTATGATTTGGGGCACTTGAAAATTGGCTAGTTAGCGAAACGCAAAAAAATTTATTTTGAAAGTGGTTTAAGTCCACTGAAAACCTCACGGAAGGGCATAATATTCATTTAAGATGTGCTGAATTGGCCAGAAAATCATTAAAAGAAGATCAAGATTTGGCCCGAAATAATCCAAATGTAAATTTCGCGTTTTCTTTCGATTTGGAAAAGGCGTTACCTTTCAATTCCTTTGGGTAATTTGACTAATGTTATTGTGAAACTAAAGTATTTTGTTTGCTTGTCAAACCCATGTAATAATTTTATTTTACTTATATAAAGGTAGTGGACTAATTTTAAGTGAAATAATTGACTTAAAATCATTTGAGCAAAGAACACGAAGTGGACTTATATTCCTTTTCATAAACAAATAAGTGATTTTATTAATTTTGAAAATGGTTTAAGTCCATTTGAGGTTCTGAAACACAGCTTATTCTTCTAGTAAAGTTTATAAAACGTATTACATTATATTTTCTAACATGTTTATGGCCGCAAAGCCATAAAAACAACTTGATACCAGCTAACAATATTTTTGAAACAATGCAAATGCAAACCCCTAAATATCTCAGTACAACAGAAAGTGGACTTAAACCACTTTCAAAATAACCGGCTCATATATCATACAGTGTCTCACAAAAGTATTTTGCTTTTGATGGTGTTCAAGAAAACTGCTGACTATTTATATATTTCGCAAACATTTTTTTTTTGTAAGTCTTCATTTATTCAAGCATGTTCTTAAAACTATGTAAATCAGTCATTAAAACAAAAAAAAATAATAATCCAGGTACAAAATGAAACTTATACCTCAATTCTGTAAGCTGTATCTAGTCACTAATAGAGACATTTCGTGGTCTATTTCGTATTTGATACAATTTGGTATTCAGTAAGCTGCCTCACATCTCTAGTCTCAATAAAGAGTCTCTAATTTGTCATCTGCTTGTAGGCAGGTAACAAACGAAATTAATTAAAGAAAATTTGTTAAAAAATTAAATAAATTAAAAAAAGTGAATTTACGATTTAGAAGTATTCATATGTTTAAAAAAAGTTAATTAAATTTAAAAAAATGTAATTAAAAAAATAAAAATTTACTGTTCGCGGACCGCCACTTGAACCTGCGACCTCCCGCGTCATAATCCGGACGCTTAACGCCTGGGCTACATCGACATCTATAGGGCGAGTGTCAAATGCGTTACTTAAAATTTATGCAATTTTGGTATTCACCACACCTCAAAATGAGCGAGAGGGAGACTATGGTAGATTTCTTGTGACTTTCTCTTATAGAATACCGAAGTCACAAAAATTGTATCTAATGAAATATCTCAAATTTAGTGCCTTGATATGAGACAGAATTACAGAATACTGGTATTAGATAATTCATATGTGATTTTTAGCTCACAAAAGTATTTTGCTTCTGACGAAAGTTTGCATTTAAAAGCGTTTTAATCACGGCCGTAGCCAGCAGTGAACATTTGGGTGAGCTCGACCAATTTCGAGTGAGCTGAAATTTTTTCTAGTAAAAATCGTATCAGCTGTAATATCAGGCACCTTTTTTATTGATTAAGTCGTAAATCGAATGAATACATATCAACTTATTTCAAATATGCATATTGAACGTTAATAAAGTTGTATTTCCCTATTTTTGTTGGGAAATTTACACAGTAAAAAATTAAAGACTAGGTAGGTAGAAGTGGCTGCCGCAAAGGCACACCTAGGCCAGTAATAAAAGGCCCGTTGTGATAACACCAAACACTAGGAAAGTCAGTCCCGGGGCCCGGCCATATGGAAAATCCCAGTGCTGTCGGGACTCTCCATATAGCCGAAACCCGGTACTGACACTCCTAACCGACACCGCTACCCCTCCTCGAACCATTTTGATAACTTGATGAAGGCCATCAAGTCCTTTATGTCTAGCTCCGCGACCTGGCTTAAGCTAACCAGGAAGGGAACTCCCAGAGAGCGCCTTCTCGCTCCGCTTAAGGCTGGGCAGTTGCAGATGAGGTGCTCCACCGTTTCCTCTTCCTCATCATCTTTGCAACTCCTGCAGCATCGTCGGTAGGGAACGCCTAGCCTTGCTGCGTGCCTACCAATAAGGCAGTGCCCGGTTAAAACACCTATTAATATGGAGATTTCCTTCCTTTTTAGGGCGTATATGTGTCTAGATCTTTTAAGATCGCATTTTGGCCAGGTTTGCTTGGATATCCGGCACCCTGGGGCTTGTAGCCATCTTTCGTTGGCTTCGTGGAGTGTATGCTCCTTCAGCATTAGCTTGCACGTGGCAAACGGCATACCTATGCGCTCTTTATCTTGAAGAATCTGCTTGGTCGTGCCCTGCCTGGCAAGTTCGTCTGCCCTACAGTTTCCCTCAATGTCCCTGCGTCCCGGGACCCATGTGAGGTTCACGCGGTTCTGTTGGGCCATCTCTTGAAGAGATCGACGACAGCTGAGCGTCAGTTCAGAGTTGAACGAGTAAGAGCCAAGGGATTTGATGGCCGCTTGGCTGTCGCTGAAAATACAGATATCCTGTCCGATGGTGCGTTCACCTATCCAAGTCACGGCGTCCATGATTGCTGAAACTTCAGCCTGGAAGACGCTGCAGTGATCAGGTAGTCTAAAGGAGAGTTCTAGGTCCAAATCCCTTGAGTAAACCCCTCCTCCGACTCTGCCGTCTAACTTCGAGCCGTCGGTGTATATAAAAGTGCCGCCATTAGTAGCGGGACACCGATCTATGTTCTCCCAGTCTTCCCTGCTGGGAATGTTTATTCTAAAACAACAATCTCCGACTGTTGTGGTCGCACACCCATCTGTGCTCAGAGGGAGAAAGCTGTAAGATCTTAGAATACAGGAGTGTCCAATATTGCTTGCGCCCCAGACGGACGTTTCCCTTAGACGCACAGCCGATGCTGCTGCTGCCCGGTACCCTTCCAGATCGAGTGGCAAAAAGCCAAGAATGGCCTGGAGAGCTTCATTGGGCGTTGTTCTTAACGCCCCGCTTATACAGATCATGCTCGATCTGTGGACTTTCCCTAACAGATTTAGGTGTGTTGCCTTTCTTAGCGCAGGCCACCATACCACGACTCCATACAGCATAATTGGCTGGATTATCGCAGTGTAGATCCATCTGCAAATTTTGGGGCTGAGCCCCCATTTTTTGCCAATGGCTCTTTTACACGTGTAAAGTGCAATGCACGCTTTCCTCTGGCGCTGGATGACATTCTCCTTCCAGTTAAGCTTTCTATCTAGAACTGTGCCTAGGAATTTGGCTTTGTCAGCTAAGTTCAGGCGCACGCCATTTAGTTCTGGTAGGTTCAACGGTGGTATCTTGTACCGCCTGGTATAAAGGACAAGCTCCACCTTTCCCGGGTTGATGCTAAGTCCGCAGCGAGAGGACCATGAAGAAACTTCTCGCAGTGCTACTTGCATCAAGTCACACAGGGTTTGTGGGAATTTGCCCCTATATGCAATAGCGTGGAGTGTAATGGAGTGTGGTTACTAAGTGACCTTGCTCAATACCGACTCTTGCGTCCTCGTTCGTGCACTCTGGGCAACGGGAGCTACCTAGGCTCGCGGCAGAAAGAGAGGGAGCCCCGGTGGGGCCACTCTGACATACTTGGTTTAAGGGCTCACCGAGGTTTTTGAGTAGCGTCTGTTCACCATGAGGTGCGGCTGCAAGCGGGCGTATGTCTTGAAGCAAGCGGCTCGCTATATAAATGTGTAAATATTTTCCAAAACCCCGAAACGGGTTGTGCGCTGGGTTTGGGACCCGCCACGTAAAAAACTTAATTCCAATGAAAAAATATACAAAGCCTCGGATGAGAACCCCCTTTAATGTTGACGACCCGGCAAAACGAATAAGGCATAACGATTTGGATATTAGGGCATGTACCGGGAATGTCCGGACCCTTTCAAGGGACGGTACCGCTGCCCGACTGGTTGATGTCCTCGTAGGCGCAAAGGCTGACATCACCGCCCTGCAGGAAATGCGATGGACGGGGCAAGGAAAGACGACCATCGGTCCTTGTGACGTATACTACAGTGGCCAGACACGCGGCAAAGCGCGTGGTGTAGGATTCGTGGTGGGAAAGAGACTTCGCCGCCAAGTATTAGCGTTCACTCCTGTGAACGAGCGTCTCGCTGCGATCCGCATCAAGGCGAGGTTTTTCAACATAACATTTATCTGCGCCTATGCGCCGACTGAGGAGACGGACGACGCAGAGAAGGACTCCTTCTACGATAAACTTGAACAGACTTATGATCGCTGCCCACAGCATGATATCGTGCTCGGCGACTTTAATGCCAAGGTGGGCAAGGAAGGAGTCTTTGGTCCCACAGTTGGAAAATTCAGTCTCCACGATATAACATCCCCCAACGGCACTAGGTTGATTGACTTCGCCGCTGCTCGCAATATGGTCATCAGTAGTACCAGGTTCCAGCATAAGCGAATACACCAAGCCACATGGCTGTCCCCTGATCAAAGAACTAGAAACCAGATTGATCATGTCTTGATTGACGGCAGACATAGCTCCACCGTTCTGGACGTGCGTACACTGCGTGGCCCCAATATTGACTCTGGCCATTATCTTGTCGCAGCCAAGATACGCACACGCCTCTGTGCAACGAAGAAAGTGCGCACAGTAACGGAAGGAAAGTTTGACGTCGAGAAGCTGCGCATGACACAGACAGCTGATAATTTCACAACTCGACTCTCACACCTGCTAGCAGAGGGCAATCCTCGACCTAACGATGTAACCGAGCAATGGAAGCATATCTCTCACTCATTGCGTACCGCCGCTGAGGCCACTATAGGGTTCCAGCGAGCCCGCAAGAACAACTGGTACGATGAGGAATGCAAAACTGCCTCGAAAAAAAAGGACGCTGCCTACAAGGAGACGTTGCGAACGGGCGCAACCCGCAGTGTATGGCAACAATATCGTGAGGCAAAGAAGGAAGAGAGACGCCTTTTCAGAAAAAAGAAAAGTGAGGCCGAAAGGCGTGAGTGTGAGGAGCTTGAGATGCTGGCTGGCAGGAATGATGCCCGAAAATTCTATGAAAAGATCCGGCGGATGACGGAAGGTTTTAAGACCGGGGCAAGCTCCTGTAAGGACAATAATGGCGACCTGGTAACCGACGTACAAAGTGTACTTAAATTATGGAGGGAGCACTTCTCCTCACTGCTAAATTGCGAGGGAGACGTCGAACCCGATACCCCAATCCCTGACGATGGAAAAGTCGTCCCACCACCTGACTATGATGAAGTGAGGATAGCTATATCCCGGCTCAAAAACAACAAAGCGCCTGGAAAAGACGGACTATCCGCCAAGCTGTTCAAACGCGGAGGCGAAGAGCTGGTAAAAAGCATGCATCAGCTCTTATGCAGAATATGGTCAGACGAATGCATGCCTCCGGATCGGAATTTAAGTGTGCTTTGCGCAATCCACAAGAAAGGCGATCCCGCTAACCGCACCAACTACCGCGGAATTAGTCTTCTTAATATCGCATATAAGGTTCTTTCTAGCGTGTTGTGTGAAAGGCTGAAGCCCATCGTAGACAAACTGATTGGACCTTATCAGTGTGGCTTTAGACCTGGTAAGTCTACCATCGACCAGATTTTCACGATACGCCAAATCCTGGAGAAGACCCATGATAAGAGAATCGACACTCACCATCTCTTTGTCGATTTTAAAGCCGCTTTTGACAGCGTAAAAAGGAGTTGCCTGTATGCCGCCATGTCTGAATTTGACTTCCCTGCAAAGCTTATACGGCTTTGTCAAATGACGTTGAGCAATACCAACAGCTCCGTCAGAATCGGGAAGGACCTCTCTGAGCCATTTGAAACCAAACGAGGCTTCAGACAGGGCGACTCCCTTTCGTGCGATTTCTTCAATCTGATGCTGGAGAAGATAATTCGAGCAGCAGAGCTAAACCGCAATGGTACAATCTTTTACAAGAGCGTGCAATTGCTGGCGTATGCCGATGATATTGATATCATTGGCCTTAACAACCGCGCCGTAAGCGCTGCCTTCTCTGGACTGGATAAGGAAGCGAAAAAAGTGGGTCTTGCCGTGAACGAGGACAAGACGAAGTATTTGCTGTCATCAAAGAAAGAATCGGCGCACCTGCGCCTTGGCAGCCATGTCACTGTTGATAGTTACAAATTTGAAACTGTGAGGGACTTCGTCTATTTGGGAACCAGTATCAACACCGAAAATAATATCAGTCTAGAAATCCAGCGGAGAATCACTCTTGCCAACAAGTGCTACTTTGGACTGAGTAGGCAATTGAGAAGTAAAGTCCTCTCTCGAAGAACAAAGATCACGCTCTATAAGTCTCTCATCATACCTGTCCTGATGTATGGCTCAGATTCATGGACAATGTCAAGAGAAGATGAGATGGCCCTTGGAGTATTTGAGAGAAAAGTTCTCCGGAAGATTTATGGTCCTTCCCGTGATGCCAACGGCGAGTATAGAAGGAAATTTAACGATGAGCTGTACGAGCTCTACGCAGATCTGACCATAGTCCAGCGAATTAAAGCCCAAAGACTCCGCTGGCTGGGCCATGTTATGCGAATGGACAAAGAAGCTCCAGCACAGAAGGTTTTCCTATCGTCGCCTGAATTCGGCAGCAGAGGAAGGGGGAGGCCTCGACTGAGATGGAAACAACAGGTGGAGGATGACTTGAACTCCCTTGGGGTTTCCAATTGGCGTCCGTTATCGCTAAAAAGGAATGACTGGCGTGCTTTGATACGAAACGGCCAAAATCGCTTAGGCGGTTAAGCGCCAATAAATGATGATGATGATGCAATAGCTAAATCGTCTGCATATGCCACTATCTTCCCGCCCCCCCCACCTTGTGTCTCGTAGCAGCGAGTTTACGGTGAGGTTCCATAGGAGCGGGGAGAGAACACCACCCTGAGGCGTTCCTCTTGTGACATAGCGTGAAAGAGCAACTGTTCCCAGTGAAGAAACTATTTTCCTTCCCTTTAGTAGTTGATCAATTAGTCCAATAAGAGACCTATTTATGCCCAGGTTTGTTAAAGCAGTGTTAATAGCCTCCGGCCTTATATTGTTGAAAGCCCCTTCGATGTCCAGAAAGGCCACGAGACAGTACTCCTTTTCATGCATTGATTTTTCAACAATAGAGACTAGGCTGTGGAGCGCAGTTTCCGTTGATTTACCTTTGGTGTATGTATGTTGATAGCTAGAAATAAGGTTGCTATCAATAGTAGAGGAGAGATAATCGCTAATTATCCTCTCGAAGGTTTTAAGTGCAAAAGACGAGAGACTGATCGGTCTGTAGTCTTTAGGCTCATAGTGTGAGGCCTTCCCAGCCTTTGGAATAAAGACTACCGTGGCGCTTCTCCAGGAGCACGGAATGTAATTAAGAGCCAGGCAGGCTGAATAGAGAACTACCAGCCATTTAGCTGATATTTCCAGCGTGTTTATGAGTTGTGCGGGGAAAATCCCGTCTGGCCCAGCTGTCTTGAACGGCTCAAAGCTTTTGATTGCCCACCTTACCCTACTACTAGACTACTTTTTTAAAATTTAATACCAAATAGTATTATTTTAAGACCCTGAAAAAGTATGGAAATTAAATTTGAAGTAATGGTTTTAAAAAAATACCAAAATTATACTAAAACGCTCTCTCTCTCAATTTTGGCAATTAAATTAGTCGAAATGGTCTTAAAATAATACCAAAATAATACCTGTTATCGGAAAATGGTATTAATTTAATACTTTTTGGCGTTTTTATATATAAACACCAAATTGGTATTAAATTTAGACTATTCTTTTTACTGTGTTTTGCGTATACATTTTTAATGAATTCAATCTCTTTTTTTCAAAAGCAAGAAATGAAAGATCTCGTAGCCGTTGATCGGTCATTGTTGAACTCTGAATCGCATCTATTCTTGAAAGCGCAGAAAATTATGATTCGTTGATTGATGTACTTCCGCCAAATGTCTCCATGGCCTCAAAAAGGCAATACGTTGTTGAAAATGCACTTTTGACGGGAAACAATATTTGAAGAATACTTTTGTCATTCGATTCAGGTTTATTTTTCTCATTAATGAGAAAACTTTTCTCATAACGGCAATATTATTTGAAGTTCAGCCAATGATTTCAAAGCGCTGTAGTCAAAATTTCCATCCAAAAAGTTGTTTGCAGCTTCGACTGCATTCAGGATATCATTATTTTTTTCGAATCGTTCATTCATTTCCAAAATAATCGAGTCAATTATTTCGAAATAAATGCGCTTTAATGAAGAATCATTCTTCAAGAATGTTCATCAATATCACGCTCACCCAGCGGATTCGCTTAGTAGATAGGATCGACGTCGAAATCTTAACGGTCTCGGAACCGGCGCATATTCAACGTCGTCAAGTTTTTTTTAGCTGAGCCTAGGAATTCGGAACATCCAAAAGCTAAACGCATATAGTCTGCACCAAGATCATGTCCTGTTCCATCCTTTATTTTTATCAACGAATTGAGTAGCTTATCGAAGTTAAGTTAAGTTGTTTGACTTGATCAAAGAAAAGTCGAGATTCAGAATTATTTTTCACGATTTCTACAACGACAAGATGAAGGCGATGATTAATGCAATGTACATATGGTATTTTGCGATCAAAATATATCTGCATCAAAGCTTGTAAACTGCCCAACCGACCACTCATTACCGCTGCTCCATCAAAACACTGGCTCAAAATCTTTTTGCAAACAATTGCAAGCGATCGATGATCAGTTGGCAGAATCCTTTGGCTGTGATATCATCACCTTTTTCGAAAGAAAATATCTCCTTCCCACTTCTGTATATTGAACCATCTGCCATTAGTGTTAAATATGAAGATACATTTAGCTCTATGGCAATTAATTCACGAAGACGATTTGCAATAATGTTGATAATTTCATTTTGTATCTGAGGCGATTTATATATGGCTTTTATATAAATTGAACGGTAGTATTTTTTAATATTAGTTTTGGGCATTCATAAAATGAAATTTAGGGGCCTATTACGGTTCGCGAGTCGCTTGAGTTATTCGAGTCGCCTTATTTGACGAGTCGCCTAGCTCGAATGATTATGGATAGCGAACAAACTAGTTCGCCTGAAACATTTTGTTGCCAGTTCAAAAAACAGAAAGCGGTGAACGTCAAATGTAAAAAAAAAACTTCAAATTGAACAAAACTGAAGTTTCAATTATTTATTATTATTGTACGTTTTTATTGAATATTGTAGTTAAGAGCCAGACAAGCAGCATATGGAAAAACCAACCATTTCCAACGTGTGCGGAGTTGTGCGAGGATAATCCCGTCTGGTCCAACAGCCTTGAACGGCTCGAATCTTTTAATTACCCACTACTTCCGTGATGAAAATGTGTGCAGCCAGGTTTGTTGCAGGTGCTAAGAGTGCAACATGCGAGTTCTCTGGAAAGTGTGTAATCAAGAGCAGCTCCAGCGTTTCAGGTTTCCAGCTGGTCCAGGATCCGGCAGCTCTCCGCAAATAGCCTATATGTAGCTGTTTGAGTTATTGAGAGCACTCGTCTCAGTTTCGCTGTATAGTCGAAATTCTCGACCGCAGTACAAACATTTCTCCACAAAGTTCTCTTCGCCTGTCTCTTTGCGAAGGCTCTTGGCCTTATTAAATTGTTTCCTCCACCAGTGTGGCCTATGTTTACAGCGTGGTTTTGGCACTGGACAGGCCTTATCGAGGACATTTGAGAGCGCCGTTGTAAAGGTCGTAACTAGGTCTTCCGGCTACGTACAGGACATACCACCACCGGTCTTTGGCGATGGCCAAACTGTCGTTGTCTCGGTCAAGGATGCCTATTAAGATCCGTCCATGGTCACTTCAGCAAAGCTTGGTTTGCCCTCTCCGGGGGTGTTTTGATGCCGCTTCGGGTGGGGTTTTAACTCCCCGTCCGATCTCTGGCATTTGAAGGGAATTCCGAAATTGATTATTAGAGCTTTTGCTAGCTCCACCGTCTTCCTGATATTCGGCGGCAAAGGTTTTCCTTCTACCACCCATATCTGGGAGCCATTCCAAAATGACCACAAACTGACCCCAAAATATCCCCAAACGACCACAAAAAAGCACCAAAATATCCCCGAAATTAGTCCAAAATAACCACAAAATAAACCCGAAATGATCCCAATATAGATACCAAAATTACCCCAAAATGACCACAAAATAACAACAATATATCCCCGAAATTAGTCCAAAATGACCACAAAATAACCCCAAAATATTCCCAAAATTACCCCAAAATGACCACAAAATGGCACCAAATTATTCAAAAAATTACCACAAAATAACAACAATATATCCCCGAAATTTGTCCAAAATGACCACAAAATAACCCCAAAATATTCCCCAAAATTACCCCCAAAAAGGACCACAAAATGACACCAAATTATTCAAAAAATGACCACAAAATAACAACAATACATCCCCGAAATTGGTGCAAAATGACCACAAAATAACCCCAAAATATTCCCAAAATTACCCCAAAATGACCACAAAATGACACCAAATTATTCAAAAAATGACCACAAAATAACAACAATATATCCCCAAAATTGGTGCAAAATGACCACAAAATAACCCCAAAATGACCACACAATGAGCCCAAAAAATTCCCAAAATGACACCAAAATATTCCAAAAATGACCACAAAATAACAGCTAAAATTTCCTCGAAATATCATCAAATTTAGTCCCAAATGACCACAAAATAACTCCAAAATATTCCCAAAATTACCCCAAAATGACCACAAAATGACACCAAATTATTCAAAAAATTACCACAAAATAACAACAATATATCCCCGAAATTAGTCCCAAATGACCACAAAATAACTCCAAAATATTCCCAAAATTACCCCAAAATGACACCAAATTATTCAAAAAATAACCACAAAATAACAACAATATATCCCCGAAATTAGTCCAAAATGACCACAAAATAACCCCAAAATGACCACACAATGAGCCCAAAAAATCCCCAAAATGACAACAAAATATTTCAAAAATGACCACAAAACGACAACAACGAAATTACCACAAAATGACCCTCAAATAATCCCAATATGACCATAAAATCAAATTTTTCCTCCTAGTCACCTTCAAATTCTGTTCGCCAGATTTTGACACTTCCGGCGAACGAATTTGGATCGAGTCGCAAACAGTAATCGCTTAATTTTTTACATTCGCTTAATTTTGAAGTTTGAGGCGAACTCGCAGTCGGTAATACAAATGTCGGCGAGTCGCTCATATTTTTGTTCGACTCGCAAACCGTAATAGGCCCCTTAATCGTTTCAAAAGTATATGTTTGCGTTAGTATGCATGAACACTGATCTATGGCAACATTTTATTAAATGCAAACAGATTTTGAACTGTAATAATTCTTTTTCAAATCGATTCTAGTCGGAAATTTGGAAATATTTCAATAAAATTTTAGGGTGAGCTTGACCAATTTTTGGGTGAGCTCAGCTCACCCAAGCGTGCCTCTGGCTACGGCCGTGGTTTTAATACTTCGGATGATAGCCCTTGTTTTTGATAATGGCATCCAAACGCTTAGGAATGGATTCCACAAGCTTTTTACAAAATTCCACGGTTATTTTTTCCCATTCTTCCAGCAATACTGCTTTGCGGTCACTTTTTGATGAAATTTTGTGCTTCCGTACCTGATCTTCCAGGTAGGCCCAGAGATTTTCTATGGGATTAATGTCAGGACTTTGGGGAGGTGTTGGCAAGTGTTTTGTGTTAAAAAGTATCCACATTCTAACGTCATAGGCCGTGTGTTTAGGGTCGTTGTCTTGTTGGAATAAAAACTCATTATTTGACATGCCCATTTTTTCTGCACTGGAGTGTAAATTCTCTAGTACCTTCTATAAAAACGAATTTCCCAACTCCCTGAGCGGACATACAGCCCCAAACCATGACAGACCCTCCACCATGCTTAACAGTTGCTTTAATGTTTTTTAGTTTCAGCTCTTCATTTGGCTTCCGCCATACCATACCTCGACCATCGGATCCAAAAATGTTGTACTTGCTCTCATCACTAAACACTACTGTTTTCCAGAAGTCGAAACCTTTCGATTTGTGCTTTTGAGCGAACAAAAATCGCTTTTCTTTATTGACTTTAGAAATTAATGTTTTTTCCGCGCAACTCGACCGTGAATACCATTGCTTCTAAGAACTCTTCGAACTGTCTCGTCCGATATTTGGGTTTCTAATGTTGCCTGAAGCTGGGCATTAATTTTGGGAGCCTCAGGGATTATCTCGATTTTCTTTTAAAATTTCACGTTCTTCTCCTACCGTTAGTACTTTTGGTCGGCCGCATCTTGGAATATTTTCTAAATTACGTCGATCTTTGCATCGTTTTATTAAATTTTCAATTGTTTGACGACACCTACTAAACATTTCACAAATGTATTTAACACTTTTTCCTTTATTGTGCAGATACATTATAATTTTTTTCTCAGATGTACTTAATTCTTTAGCTTTTGGTATTTTTGATGCTCACAGTACCAGAATAAAAACTGAAATGCATCAAAGAAAGTAAAATAGTGATAAGAATACGTGTCTGCAGCCACCCGCTTCGCGAAAACTAAAAAAAAAAGCAAACAAATCGCAGCGACAACCGGTTTTCAAAGCAATAGGCAAAATACTTTTGTGAGATAACAACTGCGTCGTGTAGCGGTTTTTTTGTTGTAGCAACATAGCGGCATGCAATTTTTAATTGCTGTTTGGACAATTTGTTGAAGGAATGTGTAGTGAGTAGAGTTTGCATTTCAATAATGAAGAAAGTCCACACAGTGCAACAGAAACTTGAAATATGTCCGCTCAAAGAAATATGCAAAATACTTTTGTGAGACACTGTACATAAATTCGTCGAATTTTTGCGAATTTTGCATAACTTTTTCAAATATATTTAACAATTAATCCATTAGATCTTGATCCATACTTGTATGGAAATGTGGAAATTAGCTAAAATTATTCTACTGAGGCTAAAGTTGGTAAAAATTGCAAAAAATCTTAAATATAAACGACAGATAACAAATGGTCATTATGGTGACATTTATCATATATAAACTCGTCGAATTTTTGCGAATTTTGCATAACTTTTTCAAATATAATTTATAATTAATTCATTAGATCATGATCCATACTTGCATAGGAAATTAGCTAAAATTATTCTACTGAGGCTAAAGTTGGTAAAAATTGCAAAAATCCTTAAATATAAACGCCAGATAACAAATGGTCATTTTTGTGACATTTATTATATATATATAGTTATCAAAATGATCATGTTACATAATAATATTTATGGAAAAACATATGTGAGATCGTCATTTTTATGACACTATATATATATTTTTAGAAAAAATATGTAACATGGTCATTTTAATGACACTATATATGATATATATAGTCACCAAAATAACCACGTAACATAAACAAATATATAAACCGAAAAACATATGTAAGATGGTCATTTTCATGACACTATATATGATATATATAGTTATCAAAATGACCACGTCACATATTCAATTTGTATATATATAATTTTTCGAGTCACCACAATGACCATGTCTCATTAAAACTAATATATATATATATATAAATTACATATGTTTTTCGGTTTATATATTTGTTTATGTTACGTGGTCATTTTGGTGACTATATATATCATATATAGTGTCATTAAAATGACCATGTTACATATTTTTTCTAAAAATATATATATAGTGTCATAAAAATGACCATCTCACATATGTTTTTCCATAAATATTATTATGTAACATGATCATTTTGATAACTATATATATATAATAAATGTCACAAATATGACCATTTGTTTTCTGTCGTTTATATTTAAGGTTTTTTTGCAATTTTTACCAACTTTAGCCTCAGTAGAATAATTTTAGCTAATTTCCTATGCAAGTATGGATCATGATCTAATGAATTAATTATAAAATATATTTGAAAAAGTTATGCAAAATTCGCAAAAATTCGACGAGTTTATATATGATAAATGTCACCATAATGACCATTTGTTATCTGTCGTTTATATTTAAGATTTTTTGCAATTTTTACCAACTTTAGCCTCAGTAGAATAATTTTAGCTAATTTCCTATACAAGTATGGATCAAGATCCAATGGATTAATTGTTAAATATATTTGAAAAAGTTATGCAAAATTCGCAAAAATTCGACGAATTTATGTACAGTGTCTCACAAAAGTATTTTGCATATTCCTTTGAGCGGACATATTTCAAGTTTCTGTTGCAGTGTGGGGACTTTCTTCATTATTGAAATGCAAACTCTACTCACTACACATTCCTTCAACAAATTGTCCAAACATCAATTAAAAATTGCATGCCGCTACAACAAAAAAACCGCTACACGACGCAGTTGTTATCTCACAAAAGTATTTTGCCTATTGCTTTGAAAACCGGTTGTCGCTGCGATTTGTTCGCTTTTTTTTTAGTTTTCGCGAAGCGGGTGGCTGCAGACACGTATTCTTATCACTATTTTACTTTCTTTGATGCATTTCAGTTTTTATTCTGGTACTGTGAGCATCAAAAATGCCAAAAGCTAAAGAATTAAGTACATCTGAGAAAAAAAATTATAATGTATCTGCACAATAAAGGAAAAATTGTTAAATACATTTGTGAAATGTTTAGTAGGTGTCGTCAAACAATTGAAAATTTGATAAAACGATGCAAAGATCGACGTAATTTAGAAAATATTCCAAGATGCGGCCGACCAAAAGTACTAACGGTGAGAGAAGAACGTGAAATTTTAAAAGAAAATCGAGATAATCCCCATATCTCAGCTCCCAAAATTAATGCCCAGCTTCAGGCAACATTAGAAACCCAAATATCGGACGAGACAGTTCGTAGAGTTCTTAGAAGCAATGGTATTCACGGTCGAGTTGCGCGAAAAAAACATTAATTTCTAAAGTCAATAAAGAAAAGCGATTTTTGTTCGCTCAAAAGCACAAATCGAAAGGTTTCGACTTCTGGAAAACAGTAGTGTTTAGTGATGAGAGCAAGTACAACATTTTTGGATCCGATGGTCGAGGTATGGTATGGCGGAAGCCAAATGAAGAGCTGAAACTAAAAAACATTAAAGCAACTGTTAAGCATGGTGGAGGGTCTGTCATGGTTTGGGGCTGTATGTCCGCTCAGGGAGTTGGGAAATTCGTTTTTATAGAAGGTACTATGGATAAGCGTGTTTATTTGTCCATTCTCAAGGAGAATTTACACTCCAGTGCAGAAAAAATGGGCATGTCAAATACTGAGTTTTTATTCCAACAAGACAACGACCCTAAACACACGGCCTATGACGTTAGAATGTGGATACTTTTTAACACAAAACACTTGCCAACACCTCCCCAAAGTCCTGACATTAATCCCATAGAAAATCTCTGGGCCTACCTGGAAGATCAGGTACGGAAGCACAAAATTTCATCAAAAAGTGACCGGAAAGCAGTATTGCTGGAAGAATGGGAAAAAATAACCGTGGAATTTTGTAAAAAGCTTGTGGAATCCATTCCTAAGCGTTTGGATGCCATTATCAAAAACAAGGGCTATCATTCGAAGTATTAAAACCACGGCCGTAGCCAGTGGCACGCTTGGGTGAGCTGAGCTCACCCAAAAATTGGTCGAGCTCACCCTAAAATTTTATTGAAATATTTCCAAATTTCCGACTAGAATCGATTTGAAAAAAAATTATTACAGTTCAAAATTTGTTTGCATTTAATAAAATGTTGCCATAGATCAGTGTTCATGCATGCTAACGCAAACATATACTTTTGAAACGATTAAATTTCATTTTATGAATGCCCAAAACTAATATTAAAAAATACTACCGTTCAATTTATATAAAAGCCATCTATAAATCGCCTCAGATACAAAATGAAATTATCAACATTATTGCAAATTGTCTTCGTGAATTAATTGCCATAGAGCTAAATGAATCTACATATTTAACACTAATGGCAGATGGCAACAGACAGAAGTGGGAAGGAGATATTTTCTTTCGAAAAAGCTGATGATATCACAGCCAAAGGATTCTGCCAACTGATCATCGATCGCTTGCAAGTGTTTGCAAAAAGATTTTGAGCCAGTGTTTTGATGGAGCAGCGGTAATGAGTGGTCGGTTGGGCAGTTTACAAGCTTTGATGCAGATATATTTTGATCGCAAAATACCATATGTACATTGCATTAATCATCGCCTTCATCTTGTCGTTGTAGAAATCGTGAAAAATAATTCTGAATCTCGACTTTTCTTTGATCAAGTCAAACAACTTAACTTAACTTCGATAAGCTACTCAATTCGTTGATAAAAATAAAGGATGGAGCAGGACATGATCTTGGTGCAGACTATATGCGTTTAGCTTTTGGATGTGCCGAATTTCTAGGCTCAGCTAAAAAAAACTTGACGACGTTGAATATGCGCCGGTTCCGAGACCGTTAAGATTTCGACGTCGATCCTATCTACTAAGCGAATCCGCGGGGTGAGCGTGATATTGATGAACATTCTTGAAGAATGATTCTTCATTAAAGCGCATTTATTTCGAAATAATTGACTCGATTGTTTTGGAAATGAATGAACGATTCGAAAAAAATAATAATATCCTGAATGCAGTCGAAGTTGCAAACAACTTTTTGGATGGAAATTTTGACTACAGCGCTTTGAAATCATTGGCTGAACTTCAAATAATATTGCCGTTATGAGAAGAGTTTTCTCATTAATGAGAAAAATAAACCTGAATCGAATGACAAAAGTATTCTTCAAATATTGTTTCCCGTCAAAAGTGCATTTTCAACAACGTATTGCCTTTTTGAGGCCATGGAGACATTTGGCGGAAGTACATCAATCAACGAATCATAATTTGTCTGCGCTTTCAAGAATAGATGCGATTCAGAGTTCAACAATGACCGATCAACGGCTACGAGATCTTTCATTTCTTGCTTTTGAAAAAAAGACATTGAATTCATTAAAAATATGTACGCAAAACACAGTAAAAAGAATAGTCTAAATTTAATACCAATTTGGTGTTTATATATAAAAACGCCAAAAAGTATTAAATTAATACCATTTTCCGAGAACAGGTATTATTTTGGTATTATTTTAAGACCATTTCGACTAATTTAATTGTCAAAATTGAGAGAGAGAGCGTTTTAGTATAATTTTGGTATTTTTTTAAAACCATTACTTCAAATTTAATTTCCAAACTTTTTCAGGGTCTTAAAATAATACTATTTGGTATTAAATTTAAAAAAAGTGTCTTTAATTTTTTACTGTGTAAATTTGCCAAGAAAAATAGGGAAATACAACTTTATTAACGTTCAATATGCATTTTTGAAATAAGTTGATTTGTATTCATTCGATTTACGACTTAATCAATAAAAAAGGTGCCTGATATTACAGCTGATACGATTTTTACTAGAAAAAATTTCAGCTCACTCGAAATTGGTCGAGCTCACCCAACTGTTCACTGCTGGCTACGGCCGTGATTAAAACGCTTTTAAATGCAAACTTTCGTCAGAAGCAAAATACTTTTGTGAGCTAAAAATCACATATGAATTATCTAAGTTTCATTTTGTACCTGGATTATTATTTTTTTTTTGTTTTAATGACTGATTTACATAGTTTTAAGAACATGGTTGAATAAATGAAGACTTACAAAAAAACAAGTAAGGAAAGCTGTCTTCGGCTGTGCCGAAGGCTATATACCTTTCATGAATAAGCGTCACGATTTTCACTGTTCGATCCCCTGTACAGCCTGTGTCAATTTAACTATATTTACTATACACATTACACATCTTTGTTATAATTTAAAAAACTTACAAAATAATAGGATCCGAGTTATCGGAACAATCGATTGTATGGAGGCTATATATTATACGTGTTCAATTGTACTGACTTACACTATACACATTACATATGTAGAAAGTACTAAAGGTGCAATATTTTACGTTCCTAACTTTTTAAATGCGGAAGTATTGGCCAAAAAACCTTATATCGGAACAACCGGTTGTATGGGGCTATATGTTATATTTACCAGATCTTCTTGATTTTCCTCTACACACTACATAAATTGAAAGTACTCAAGTTGCAAAATTTTATGTTCCTAACTTTTTAATTGCAGAAGTTTTGGCCAAAAAACCTTATATCTGAACAATCGGTTGTACGGAGGCTATATGTTACATTTGCCCGATCTTGTTGATTTTCACTATATACACTACATAAATAGAAAGTACTCGAGTTGCAAAATTTTACGGTCCTAACTTTTTAATTGCAGAAGTTTTGGCCAAAAAACCTTATATCTGAACAATCGGTTGTATGGGGGCTATATGTTACATTTGCCCGATCTTGTTGATTTTCACTATATACACTACATAAATAGAAAGTACTCGAGTTGCAAAATTTTACGGTCCTAACTTTTTAATTGCAGAAGTTTTGGCCAAAAAACCTTATATCTGAACAATCGGTTGTATGGGGGCTATATGTTACATTTGCCCGATCTTGTTGATTTTCACTATATATACTACATAAATAGAAAGTACTCGAGTTGCAAAATTTTACGGTCCTAACTTTTTAATTGCAGAAGTTTTGGCCAAAAAACCTTATATCTGAACAATCGGTTGTATGGGGGCTATATGTTACATTTGCCCGATCTTGTTGATTTTCACTATATACACTACATAAATAGAAAGTAATCGAGTTGCAAAATTTTACGTTCCTAACTTTTTAATTGCAGAAGTTTTGGCCAAAAAACCTTATATCTGAACAATCGGTTGCATGGAGGCTATATGTTATACTGGTCCGATCTTGTCAGTTCCGACAAATGATTCCTATATTACAAAATGGTGGCCACATACAAAATTTCAGCCAGATATCTCAAAAATTGAGGGACTAGTTTGCGTTCAAACAGACAGACGGACAGACGGACATGGCTAAATCAACTCATCTCGTCATCCTGATCATTTCGGTATACTTATTGATGGGTCTATCTCTTCTTCTTCTCATATTTACAAACATCGGACCAAAGTTATAATACCATTTCATGTTCATGAAAGGTATAAAAAAATGTTTGCGAAATATATAAATAGTCGGCAGTTTTCTTGAACACCATCAAAAGCAAAATACTTTTGTGAGACACTGTATGATATATGTCACAATAATGACCATTTGTTATCCGTCGTTTATATTTAAGGTTTTTTGCAATTTTTAACAACTTTAGCCTCAGTAGAATAATTTTAGCTAATTTTCTATGCAAGTATGGATCAAGATCTAATGAATTAATTATAAAATATATTTGAAAAAGTTATGCAAAATTCGCAAAAATTCGACGAATTTATTTATGATAAATGTCACCATAATGACCATTTGTTATCTGTCGTTTATATTTAAGGTTTTTTGCAATTTTTACCAACTTTAGCCTCAGTATAATAATTTTAGCTAAATTCATATGCAAGTATGGATCAAGATCTAATGAATTAATTATAAAATATATTTGAAAAAGTTATGCAAAATTCGGAAAAATTCGACGAATTTATATATGATAAATGTCACCATAATGACCATTTGTTATCTGTCGTTTATATTTAAGGTTTTTTGCAATTTTTACCAACTTTAGCCTCAGTATAATAATTTTAGCTAAATTCATATGCAAGTATGGATCAAGATCTAATGAATTAATTATAAAATATATTTGAAAAAGTTATGCAAAATTCGGAAAAATTCGACGAATTTATATATGATAAATGTCACCATAATGACCATTTGTTATCTGTCGTTTATATTTGTATAATAATTTTAGCTAAATTCATATGCAAGTATGGATCAAGATCTAATGAATTAATTATAAAATATATTTGAAAAAGTTATGCAAAATTCGCAAAAATTCGACGAATTTATATATGATAAATGTCACCATAATGATCATTTGTTATCTGTCGTTTATATTTAAGGTTTTTTGCAATTTTTACCAACTTTAGCCTCAGTAGAATAATTTTAGCTAATTTCCTATGCAAGTATGGATCAAGATCTAATGAATTAATTATAAAATATATTTGAAAAAGTTATGCAAAATTCGCAAAAATTCGACGAATTTATATATGATATATGTCACAATAATGACCATTTGTTATCTGTCGTTTATATTTAAGGTTTTTTGCAATTTTTACCAACTTTAGCCTCAGTAGAATAATTTTAGCTAATTTCCTATACAAGTATGGATCAAGATCTAATGGATTAATTGTAAAATATATTTGAAAAAGTTATGCAAAATTCGAAAATTTTAAAGGTTTTTCTCAAAATTTTTAGAATGTTTTGTAGCCCATTTTATTTTGCTATAATAAGGTGTTAGGCGAATTGGATATAGAGGAAGAGGGGCGTGGTAAAGGAAAAGAGGGCAATGAAGAGAAAAAGGGAGGGAGATAGTGTGAAGGCGAAGACAGATAGGAAGGAGTTGTACTATGTGAAACGTCTGCTTGACATTTACATATTTGGAATACGGTCGCTATTGCTCAATATTAAAAAAAAAATTCGGTAGGTGGCAACCCTGTGAAGGGCCTCAATTGGCAACACCCACACATTTAATCTTAGAATGAATCATACTATCTATAATGCCAAATTTTATCCAAATCGGTGGAGCGGTCCCAAAAGGTGGCAACCCTTCTTAAGATTTACGTATTTGGAATACGGTCGAAAATACCTTTCATTTTTTCAAATTTTATCCAAATCGGTCGAGCGGTTCCCGAGATATAAAGGAAAATAAATAAAATGCGGTAAGGTGGCAACACTTCTTAAGATTTACATATTTGACAACACCCACGCACATAATCTTAGAATTATTCATACTATCTATAATTCCAAATTGTATCCAAAGCGGTTCCCGAGATATAAAGAAAAATAAATAGAATTCGGTTAGGTGGCAACCCTAGGTGGCAACCTACTTGAGATTTAAATATTTGGAATACGGTCGAAAATACCTTTAATTTTATACCCATATTTGCATATCTTGCTCAATATTTAAAAATAAATTGAGATAGGTGGCAACCCTGTGAACCTTCCCAAGTGGCAACACGAATATAATCTTAGAATGAATCATACTATCTATAATGCCAAATCGCTCGAGCAGTTCCCGAGATTTAAAGAAACATAAATAAAATGCTAGTAATGGAACACTTTTGGGGTATTTGGGTAACCTTCGGGCTGGCGAAAGAACAAAGCTGTTGCTCAATTGAAAGTATCGAATCTCTTTATGGTTTCGATATTATTTTCTATAGTTGGGCATTTTAGTTCTTTACTAATCAAAAGTGAACTTTCAATTGCAGAAGTGGATCAACATTTATATTTTATAAAAAAATAAAAATAAAAAACAACCAATGGATGCGCTTAAAACTATGTTGTCGGATTATAAAGGAAAGAAAGGAAATGAAATGAAAGGAAAATAAAGGATATGAGTGGAAAGGACCGGAAAGGAAACGAAGGGAAAGGAGACTGAAGGAAAGAAGAGTGAAGGAAAGGAAAGGTAAATAAAGGAAAACGAGAAGAAAGGGAAGGGAAAGGAAAGAAAAGGAACCGAAAAGAGAGAAAAGTAGGGGATAACAATGGACGGGAAAGAAAGGCAAGGGAAGGAAAGGAGGGAGAGGAGGGTGAAGGAAAGGGAAGGAAAGAAGGGAGCGGAAATGAAAGGAAAGGAGAGTAAAGGTAAGGAAAGGAAAAGTAAGAGAAGGAAGGAAAAGGAAAGGAAAGGAAGGGAAATTAAATCAATTCAAAAGTGAACTTTCAATTGCAGAAGTGGAACATTTATATTTTATAAAAAAATAAAAAATAAAAAACAACCAATGGAGGAGCTTAACACCATGTTGTCGGAAAATAAAGGAAAGAAAACGAAATGAAATGAAAGGAAAATAAAGGATATGAGTGGAAAGGACCGGAAAGGGAACGAAAGGAAAGGAGAGTGATGGAAAGAAGATTGAAGGAAAGGAAAGGTAACTAAAGGAAAAGGAGAGGAAAGGGAAGCGAAAGCAGAGTAAAGGAAAGAAAAGGAATCGAAAAGAAAGAAAATTAGGGGATAACAATGGAACGGGAAGTTAAGGGAATGGAAAGAAAAGGAGAATAAGGGAAAGAAAAGGAAGGGAAGGGAGAGTAAAGGTAAGGAAAGCAAAATTAGAGAAAGCAGAGGTTAGGAAAGGAAAAGAAGGGAACGGAAAGGAAAGGAAAGGAAGGGAAGGGAATTTAATGGAAAGGAAAGGAAATGAAAGGACAGGAAAAGTAAAGAAAGGTTAGGAAGAGAAGGGAATGAGAAGGAAAGGAAAGAGAAAGAAAAGGAAAGTTATTTAAAGGAAAGGAAAGGAGAGATGGAAAAGAAAGGGAAAAAGAAGAAAGGAAAGGAAGGGAAGGGAAAGGAATAGAATAGAAAGGAGAGTAAAGGAAAGGTAAGGAAAGGAAAGGAAGGGAAGGGTATGGAATGGAAAGTAAAGGAAAGGAAAGGAAAGAAGGGAAAGGAAAGGAAAGGAAAGGAAAGGAAAGGAAAGGAGAGTGAAGGAAGAGAAAGGTAAATAAAGGAAAAGAAAGGAAAAGGAAGTAAAGGAAATGAAACGAAAGGCAAGGAATGGAAAAGAAAGGAAAGTAAAGAATAGGAAGGAAGAGCAAAGGAAATGTAAGAAAAGAAAAGGGAGGTAAACAAAAAGGAAAGGAAAGAAAAGGAAAGCGATGGAAAGGAAAAGGATGTAAAGGAAAGGAAAGGAAATGAAACGAAAGGCAAGGAATGGAAAAGAAAGGAAAGTAAAGGATAGGAAGGGAGAGCAAAGGAAATGTAAGGAAAGAAAAGGGAGGTAAACGAAAAGGAAATGAAAGAAAAGGAAAGCGATTGAAAGGAGAAGGAAAGGAAAGGAAGGGGTACATTTTTGAAGCGCGGCCAATGAAGATGTTCTACGTGAAAAAAATACTGGACGTTCCATTTCGTGAACAATGTCGTCGTGGACTTGGTCAGTGACAAAGTTAGATTGCGTGCGGTGAAGAATCCGGGAAGATTGGGGAGATAGCAATTGGTTTCGTCTACTAGCTCATTATCGTATATTCGTCGGCGTAGGAAACGATGGTGACTCGTTCTGGTGGGGAAGGGAGCTTTGATATGTAGAAGTTAAACAATAATTGGGAAAGGACACCACAATGTGGAACCCTTCTGGGTCTAAAAAGGCACCGACGCCTGACGATCACTCAGATAATTGGCGACAGAGTTTTGTCGGATTTGACAATTGCCCATAGTTTACCAGCCCCAGCAGAGAGATTGCAGCTCCTTTGGTGCTCCTCCCATATAATTTAAACCTGCATATATCTTCTGAAATAGCAACTATTTCTCTTGAAAATGCAGTTTAGATTTTTCAGATACTGTGGGGGTTAATGTCCACACATCAAGTTTGTTAATACAAATGAAGTGACTGATTTATTTAATTAAAAGAAGTTACAGAGTTAATTTCAAACATTTCGAACAACGCTTGCATTCCAGGTTACATGGTCGCCGGGACATTGCATCAGCATTCCCGTGTTGCTGTCATTGCGATGGTCTATGGAAAAGTCATAACTTTGTAGTCGCTCTATCCACCGTGCCAATTGACCTTCCGGATTACGGAACTGCAAGAGCCATTTCAACGCTGCATGGTCTGACCTGAAGTGGAGTCGCTGTCCATAGAGATACTTGTGGAAGTGTTTGATGCACTCCACCAATGCCAGCAGTTCTCTTCGTGTTTCGCAATAGTTCCTTTCGGGTTTTCCTATTGTGCGGCTATAGTACGCCACTACCTTCTCCTGCCCATCGACAATCTGTAACAAAACTCCAAAATAAATGTTGAACCTGGGATTGGATACGCTAACATTGGCGCTATGCACAGTCGTTCTTTCAAGGTTTGGAAAGCCGCTTCATGTTCCCTCTTCCAATAAAATGACACATTCTTCCTGGTCAACTCATGAAGGCAACTGGCTACGCTGGAGAAATTCGGTACAAATCGGCGATAATACGTGCACAGTCCAAAGAAACTTCGTAACTCAGTAAATTTTTCCGTCTTGGCCAATCCTTTACTGCTTCGATCTTCTCTTTGGCCGTGCAAATTCGCTCCGTGGTAACCTTGTGATCCAAGTTACTTACTTCCTTCTTGAACAATGCACACTTTTTGGGACTTAATTTCAGACCGGCGCCAGCTATCCTTTGGAAAACTTCCTCCAAGTTCTTAAGGTGTTCCTCAAAGCTTTTTCTCAACACGATGATGTCGTCCAGGTACACCAAGCATGTTTTGCAATGCAGTCCTTTCAATACTTGATCCATTAGTCTCATAGTCATAGTCCAAAGGGCATTACCGTAATTTGCCACAGCCCCTCCCCAAGGCTTAAGGCTGTCTTTTCCTCATCCTCATCTTTAACCTCCACTTGCCAATAGCCGCTTTTCAAGTCCAGTGTAGAAAACCATTTCGTACCAGATGGTGAGTCCAGAGTATCGTCAATTCTCGGTAATGGATAGCTGTCCTTTTCTTTTTTTATTAATCAATGCAGAACCGCATTTTTCCATCCTTTTTCTTCACTAGCACTACCGGTAAGATCCATGGACTAGCTGATGGTTCGATCACACCGCTCTCTCTCATTTCCTGTATAATTTCTCTTACCACTTGGCGTTTGGCCAAGGGAACACTTCGAGGAGTTTGGCGGATTGGCCTCGCATCACCGGTATCAATTTGATGCTTCACAACATTGGTTCTACCTGGCTTGGAATCAAAGTTAGATTGCGTGCGGTGAAGAAACCGGAAAGATTGGAGAATAGCTATTGATTTCGTGAAGGGAAGGGAAAGTAAGGGAACTGAAAGGAATAGAAAAGAAAGGAGAGTAAAGGAAAGGAAAGGTAATAAAGGGAAAGGAAAGGAAATGAGACTGAAGTAAGGGAAAGGAAAAGAAAGGAAAAGAAAAGTAAAGGGAAATGAGAAGAAAGGACAGGAAGGGAAGGGAAGGGAAAGGAAGGGAGGGGAAGGGAAGGGAAGGGAAGGGAAGGGAAGGGAAGGGACGGGAAAGGAAGGGAAGGAAAGAGAAGGGAAGGGAAGGGAATTGAAGGGAAGGGAAAGGAGTAGAAAAGAAAGTAGAGTAAAGGAGAGGTAATAAAGGGAAAGGAAAGGAGTGGAAGGGACGGGTATGTAATGAAAAGGAAAGGAAGGGAAAGGAAAGGAAATGAGAGTGAAGGAAGGGAAAGTTAAATAAAAAAAAGAAAGGAAAAGGAAAGGAAAGGGAAAAGAGAGGAAAGGACAGGAAGGGAAGGGAAGGGGATTGAAGGAAGGGAAGGGAAGGGAAGGGAAGGGAAGGGAAGGGAAGGGAAGGGAAGGGAAGGGAAGGGAAGGGAAGGGAAGGGAAGGGAAGGGAAGGGAAGGGAAGGGAAGGGAAGGGAAGGGAAGGGAAGGGAAGTGAAGGGAAGGGAAGGGAAAGGAATAGAAAAGAAAGGAGAGTAAAGGAAAGGAAATGTAATAAAGGGAAAGGAAAGGAAAGGAAGGGAAGGGTATGGAAATGGAAAGTAAAGGAAAGGAAAGGAAAGAAGGGAAAGGAAAGGAAAGGTAAGGAATGGAGAGTGAAGGAAGGGAAGGGTAAATAAAGGAAAATACAGGAAAGGAAATTACACGAAAGGCAAAGAATGGGAAAGAAAGGAAAGTAAACGATAGGAACGGAGAGCAAAGGAAAGGTAAGGAAAGAAAAGGTAGGTAAACGAAAAAGAAAGAAAAGAAAGGGAAAGGACAGGAAAGCGATGGAATGGAGAAAGAAAGGAAAGGAAGGGGTATCTTTTTGAAGCGCGGCCAATGCAGAAAGGTGTTCTACGCGAAAATACTGAAATATACATGAAAGGCGAGGCTGTTGTCGAACGTCACTCCCAAGATTTTCGGACAAAAGACGGTCGGTAGTGTGACACCATCGACGTGGACGTCCAGCTCCAGGCTCATCTGTATATTCCATTTCGTGAACAATGTCGTCGTGGACTTGGTCGGTGACAAGGTTAGGTTAGGTTCAAGCGGCTGCCGCAGAGGCACACTTAGGCCAGTTTTGAAAGGCCCGTTGGGATACCACCAACACAAGGAAAGTCAGTCTGGGGACCCAGCCATATGGAAAATCCCAGAGTTGTTGGGAATCCCGGGACTGACACTCCTAAACCGACACCGTTATTCCTCCTCGAACCACTTAGATGACTTTATGAAGGCCATCAAGTCCTTTATATCCAGTTCCGCGATCTGTCTTAGGCTTTACAGGAAGGGAACTCCCAAAAAGAGCGTTCTCGCGCCGCTTAAAGCCGGACAGTTGCAGATGAGGTGCTCCACTGTTTCTCCTCCTCATCATCTTTGCAACTCCTGCAGCATCGTCGGTAGGGCACACCTAGCCTTTCAGCATGCCTACTAATGAGGCAAATTAACGGTTAATACCCCTATCAATAAGGAGATTTCCCTCCTAGTTAGGGCATAAATGCGTCTAGACCTTTTAAGATCCCATTTGGCCAGGTTTTCTTAGATAACCGACACCCTGGGGATTGCAGCAATCTTTCGTTGGCTTGACGGAGTGTGTGCTCCTTCAGCATTAGTTTGCATGTGGCAAACGGCATACCTAAGCGCTCTTTATCCTGAAGAACCTGCTTGGTCGTGCCCTGCCTGGTAAGCTCGTCTACCTTACAGTTTCCCTCAATGTCCCGGGACCCATATGAGGTTTACGCGGTTCTGTTGGACCATCTCCTGAAGAGATCGACGACAGCTGAGCGTCAGTTCAGAGTTGAACGTGCATGAGCCAAGGGATTTGATGGCCGCTTGGCTATCGCTGAAAATAGCGATATTTTCTGCGATAACACGTTTGCTTAACCAGGCCGCGGCGTCCAGGATTGCCGAGACTTCCGCCTGGAAGACTCTACAATGATCAGGTAGTCTGAAGGAGAGCTCAAGGTCCAAATCTCTTGAATAAACCCCTCCTCCAACTCTGCCGTCCAACTTCGAGCCGTCGGTGTATATGGAAGTGCCACCATTTGTTTCGGGACACCAATCCGTCCTCTCCCAGTCTTCTCTACTGGGAATGTTTATTTTGAAACAGCTATCCCCGACTGTAGTGGTCGCACAACGATCTGTGCTTAGAGGGAGAAATCTGTAATATTCCAGAATACTGGAGTGTCCAATAGTACCCGCACCCCAACTGGAGGTTTCCCTTAGGCGCAGAGCTGATGCCGCAGCTGACCGAAACCCTTCCAGATCAAGTGGCAAAATGCCCAGAATGACCTGGAGGGCTTCGTCGGGCGTTGTCCTTAGCGCAATGCTACTTGCATCAGGTCACACAGAGTTTGTGGGAACTTGCCTCTGAATGCAATAGCTAAATCGTCTGCGTATGCCACAATTTCTGACCCACTCATAAGCGCCTTCACTACAGATAGTGAGGTCTATGACCTCCCTGCGGGTCTTAGCGATAAAAGTAGGCTCATTACCCACGTTGCAAATTACTAGGTTGGTTGTTAAGAGGTAATCAAACAGAGTCGCCCCTGGCATTGATGTTGGAGCTCCCCCATTGGACATGGTGAGCATTAGCGTCCGCTCCAATAATAAGATTACGCGTGCAGAAGAGAAGAGAAGAGAAGAGAAGAAAAGAGAAGAGAAGAGAAGAGAAGAGAAGAGAAGAGAAGAGAAGAGAAGAGAAGAGAAGAGAAGAGAAGAGAAGAGAAGAGAAGAGAAGAGAAGAGAAGAGAAGAGAAGAGAAGAGAAGAGAAGAGAAGAGAAGAGAAGAGAAGAGAAAGAGAAGAGAAGAGAAGAGAAGAGAAGAGAAGAGAAGAGAAGAGAAGAGAAGAGAAGAGAAGAGAAGAGAAGAGAAGAGAAGAGAAGAGAAGAGAAGAGAAGAGAAGAGAAGAGAAGAGAAGAGAAGAGAAGAGAAGAGAAGAGGAAGAGAAGAGAAGAGAAGAGAAGAGAAGAGAAGAGAAGAGAGAGAAGAGAAGAGAAGAGAAGAGAGAGAAAGAGAGACAAAGAAAAGGAAAGTAAGAAAAGGAAAGTAAACAAAAAAATAGGAAAGGTAAGGCAATGAAAAGAAAGGAAAGGAATGGAAATTAAATGAAATGAAAGGAAGGGAAGGGGCGGGAAGTTAAGGGAATGGAAAGAAAAAGAGAAGAAGGTATAGGAAAGGAGAGGAAGAGAGAGTAAAGATAAGGAAAGCAAAATAAAAGAAAGCAGAAGAAAGGAAAGGAAAATAAGGGAAAGGAAAGGAAAGGAAGGGAATGTGATGGAAAGGAAATAAAAGGACAGGAAAAGTAAATAAAGGACAGGAAGCGAAGGGAAAGGAAAGAGAAAGAAAAGAAAAGTTTTTTAGAAGAATGTAAAGAAAATAAAAGAAAAGCGATGGAAAGGAAAGGAGAGAAGGAAAGGAAAGGGAAAAGAGAGGAAAGGTAATAAAGGGAAAGGAAAGGAAGGGAAGGGTATGGAATGGAAATTAAAGGAAAGGAATGGAAAGGAAAGGAAAGAAGGGAAAGGAAAGGAAAGGAGAGTGAAGGAAGAGAAAGGTAAATAAAGGAAAAGAAGTAAAGGAATGAAACGAAAGGCAAGAAATGGAAAAGAAAGGAAAGTTAAGGATAGGAAGGGAGAGCAAAGGAAATCTAAGGAAAGAATGGAAGGTAAACGAAAAGGAAAGGAAAGATTTTAGGGCAGAAGACGGTCGGCAGTGTGACATCATCGACGTGGACGTCCAGCTCCGAGCTCATCTGTTTATTCCATTTCGTGAACAATTTCGTCCTGGACTTGGTCAGTGACAAAGTTAGAATGCGTGCGGTAAAGAAACCGGGAAGATTGGGGAGATAGCTATTGGTTTCGTCTACTAGCTGGTTATCGTACATTCGTCGGCGTAGGAAACGATGGTGACCCGTTCTGGTGGGGAAGGGAGCTTTGATATGTAGAAGTTAAATAATAGACGCCTGACAATCACTCAGATGATAAGCATTGTCGGATTTGACGGATGCCCATAGTTTGCCAACACCAGCAGAGAGATTGCAGCTCCTTTGGTGCTCCTCCCATATAATTTCACGTTCCTGAGGCTGGAATTACTTACTTGAATTCTTTTTTCTTAAAGAAACAGTTTAGTTTTGTTTTTAATTTTTTTTTTAATTACAATAAAATATTTATTCTACAAAAATTTAATATTTGTTATGGGAGCGGATCTTGGATTATTACATTTCTTGATATCACTGCCCTCATGCTCGGGTATGAATGCGACTTTGAATATAAATATCGAAAAATATAAACCACGAGTTTTATAATTTAAAACGCTATTAACTAGTTGACATTAAATGTTTATTTACACAAATTTCAGTATAAGCTCTTTAATTAATTTAATAAAATTTAATTTGAGTATTAAAAGCTGGAGCTTGAATAATATGTTGGATATCAACTTGAGAACAATAAAGTTATCAAAATAACTCAAAGGTTAGAGAATACTTGGAGAATGATGTTGGGTATCAACTTGAGAACTATTCAATTATCAAAATAGCTCAAAACTGGAGAATACTTGGAGAATGATGTTGGATATAAACTTAAGAACTACAAAATTATCAAAATATTTCTAAGGTTGGAGAAACATTGCAGAGTTGTGTGGATATCAACTTGATAACTGTACAGTTTTTCAAAGGTTTCAGAAAAATTTGAGCCATGTTGAATATCAGATTTACCATCACATTCTTTAAGAAAATATGACAAAACTGATGGGTGCTGCCATTCATGTCCCGCAGGATTTTTCGGGAATTTTTTAGGATATTCTCCTATTCTGGCCAGAGAACAATCTGAATTGGTGTCAATCATCCAAATCGCTGCAGGCGTTCTTGAGTTATGAGCGTTTGAACTTTCTTATATATATGTATATATATATATATATATCCTCTACAACCGATCGTTCAGATACGAGGATTTTTATATGAAATTACTTTTTCCTCAAATAAAAATTATCTACTTCATGAAACAGACGAAAACAGCCGGTCCTTACTTGTTTTTCTTTTCTAAAAGGAACGGTGGGCACTTTGATGACGGTCACGGAACAGCAATAGGTGAAGTGTCATCAAACTATTCACTTTAAGCTAAAGTGCTTTGTTTGATAACCGTCACCAAACACGTCATCTAAGGTAAAGTGGATAGTTTGATAACCGTCACCAAACAACTCACTTTATCCTTCGATTTGATTTTTGATGACTGTCACCAAACTGCGCACTTTACATAAAAAGCTAATGGTGACGGTCATCGAAGTAGCCAGAAGTAGCCGAAGTGCGCACTTCTTATATGAAAAGGTCATCAAACTAAGCACCTTACAAACATATATATATATAAAATGCCAAATTGTTAATGCAAACAAATTAACTTTTCATTTATTTTGTTGAATAAATTCTAAGTACAACCATACAATGTTTATAAATGGTTTTTTTTTATAAGTAATCAATAAATAATGGGCTTTTAATGGTTTGTGTGTTTAATCACACACTTGATTTATAAAACTTTTAATATTTAAAATTTTTTTTGCTTTTAAATGGTTTTTAATCAAACACACGCAACACATTTGTCCATTATAAAATGATAACTTTTCTAATAAATGGACTTTTAATGGTTGTGTTATATAATAATAACAACACATTTGTCCATTTATTAACTTGGATTTTTGTATTGTTTTTATTTTCTGTTTTCTATATGAAAAAGTAACAAAATTAAAACAAGAAAAATATTTTGTTCTTTCATTGTTTTATATAATTTTTTTTTTTTTTGATTAAAAAATTATATTTCATTTTTTTTCGGATAGGAATACAATAATGATCCTTCCGCAGGTTCACCTACGGAAATCTTACGACTTTTACTTCCTCTAAATAATCAAGTTCGGTCAACTTTTGCGAAACAACCGTGAAACACTAGGCGTCACAGTGATCACGTCCGGAGACCTCACTAAATAATTCAATCGGTAGTAGCGACGGGCGGTGTGTACAAAGGGCAGGGACGTAATCAATGCGAGTTAATGACTCACACTTACTTGGAATTCCAAGTTCATGTGAACAGTTTCAGTTCACAATCCCAAGCATGAAAGTGGTTCAGCGTTTACCCAGACCTCTCGGTCTAGGAAATACACGATGATACTTTCATTGTAGCGCGCGTGCAGCCCAGGACATCTAAGGGCATCACAGACCTGTTATTGCTCAATCTCGGTACTGCTAGACGCAATTTTTCCATTTAAGAAGCTAGTGTCCTTATAATGGGACAAACCAACAGGTACAACTCCACTTATATAAACACATTCAAACATTTGTAAACATATAGAATACGCATGAAAGACGGCTATAATAAGCTTCAACATTATAATCCTGAAAGCATCTATTTAATATATTTGAGTCTCGTTCGTTATCGGAATTAACCAGACAAATCACTCCACGAACTAAGAACGGCCATGCACCACCACCCATAGATTCGAGAAAGAGCTATCAATCTGTCTTACACGCTTATGTTCGGACCTGGTAAGTTTTCCTGTGTTGAGTCAAATTAAGCCGCAGGCTCCACTCCTGGTGGTGCCCTTCCGTCAATTCCTTTAAGTTTCAGCTTTGCAACCATACTTCCCCCGGAGCCCAAAAGCTTTGGTTTCCCGGGAAGCGACTGAGAGAGCCATAGTAGTAGCTACACCCAATTGCTAGCTGGCATCGTTTATGGTTAGAACTAGGGCGGTATCTGATCGCCTTCGAACCTCTAACTTTCGTTCTTGATTAATGAAAACATCTTTGGCAAATGCTTTCGCTTAAGTTAGTCTTACGACGGTCCAAGAATTTCACCTCTCGCGTCGTAATACTAATGCCCCCAAACTGCTTCTATTAATCATTACCTCTTGATCTAAAAACCAATGAAAGTAGAACAGAGGTCTTATTTCATTATCCCATGCACGAAATATTCAGGCATTTTGAGCCTGCTTTAAGCACTCTAATTTGTTCAAAGTAAATGTACCGGTCCACAACAACACTCGATGAAGAGCACTGAAGCAGGTTTAAATAGGAGGAATATATAAAGAATACATTGTTACCAATATATATAAGAACTCCACCGGTAAAACGCTTACATACATAAGATAATGTACATACCACAATTATAGTTGTACTACCCGTATGTAGCACAAATTCAAGTACGAACGTTTTAACCGCAACAACTTCCTCTCCAATAGGTCCCTGTTAAAGGATTTAAAGTGTACTCATTCCAATTACAGGGCCTCGGATATGAGTCCTGTATTGTTATTTTTCGTCACTACCTCCCCGAGCTGGGAGTGGGTAATTTACGCGCCTGCTGCCTTCCTTAGATGTGGCAGCCGTTTCTCAGGCTCCCTCTCCGGAATCGAACCCTGATTCCCCGTTACCCGTTGCAACCATGGTAGTCCTAGATACTACCATCAAAAGTTGAAGGGAAGAGAAGAGAAGAGAAGAGAAGAGAAGAGAAGAGAAGAGAAGAGAAGAGAAGAGAAGAGAAGAGAAGAGAAGAGAAGAGAAGAGAAGAGAAGAGAAGAGAAGAGAAGAGAAGAGAAGAGAAGAGAAGAGAAGAGAAGAGACAAAGAAAAGGAAAGTAAGAAAAGGAAAGTAAACAAAAAAATAGGAAAGGTAAGGCAATGAAAAGAAAGGAAAGGAATGGAAATTAAATAAAATGAAAGGAAGGGAAGGGGCGGGAAGTTAAGGGAATGGAAAGAAAAAGAGAAGAAGGTATAGGAAAGGAGAGGAAGAGAGAGTAAAGATAAGGAAAGCAAAATAAAAGAAAGCAGAAGAAAGGAAAGGAAAATAAGGGAAAGGAAGGGAATGTGATGGAAAGGAAATAAAAGGACAGGAAAAGTAAATAAAGGACAGGAAGCGAAGGGAAAGGAAAGAGAAAGAAAAGAAAAGTTTTTTAGAAGAATGTAAAGAAAATAAAAGAAAAGCGATGGAAAGGAAAGGAGAGAAGGAAAGGAAAGGGAAAAGAGAGGAAAGGTAATAAAGGGAAAGGAAAGGAAGGGAAGGGTATGGAATGGAAATTAAAGGAAAGGAATGGAAAGGAAAGGAAAGAAGGGAAAGGAAAGGAAAGGAGAGTGAAGGAAGAGAAAGGTAAATAAAGGAAAAGGAAGTAAAGGAAATGAAACGAAAGGCAAGAAATGGAAAAGAAAGGAAAGTTAAGGATAGGAAGGGAGAGCAAAGGAAATCTAAGGAAAGAATGGAAGGTAAACGAAAAGGAAAGGAAAGATTTTAGGGCAGAAGACGGTCGGCAGTGTGACATCATCGACGTGGACGTCCAGCTCCGAGCTCATCTGTTTATTCCATTTCGTGAACAATTTCGTCCTGGACTTGGTCAGTGACAAAGTTAGAATGCGTGCGGTAAAGAAACCGGGAAGATTGGGGAGATAGCTATTGGTTTCGTCTACTAGCTGGTTATCGTACATTCGTCGGCGTAGGAAACGATGGTGACCCGTTCTGGTGGGGAAGGGAGCTTTGATATGTAGAAGTTAAATAATAGACGCCTGACAATCACTCAGATGATAAGCATTGTCGGATTTGACGGATGCCCATAGTTTGCCAACACCAGCAGAGAGATTGCAGCTCCTTTGGTGCTCCTCCCATATAATTTCACGTTCCTGAGGCTGGAATTACTTACTTGAATTCTTTTTTCTTAAAGAAACAGTTTAGTTTTGTTTTTAATTTTTTTTTTAATTACAATAAAATATTTATTCTACAAAAATTTAATATTTGTTATGGGAGCGGATCTTGGATTATTACATTTCTTGATATCACTGCCCTCATGCTCGGGTATGAATGCGACTTTGAATATAAATATCGAAAAATATAAACCACGAGTTTTATAATTTAAAACGCTATTAACTAGTTGACATTAAATGTTTATTTACACAAATTTCAGTATAAGCTCTTTAATTAATTTAATAAAATTTAATTTGAGTATTAAAAGCTGGAGCTTGAATAATATGTTGGATATCAACTTGAGAACAATAAAGTTATCAAAATAACTCAAAGGTTAGAGAATACTTGGAGAATGATGTTGGGTATCAACTTGAGAACTATTCAATTATCAAAATAGCTCAAAACTGGAGAATACTTGGAGAATGATGTTGGATATAAACTTAAGAACTACAAAATTATCAAACTATTTCTAAGGTTGGAGAAACATTGCAGAGTTGTGTGGATATCAACTTGATAACTGTACAGTTTTTCAAAGGTTTCAGAAAAATTTGAGCCATGTTTGCTAGGTATGAATATCAGATTTACCATCACATTCTTTAAGAAAATATGACAAAACTGATGGGTGCTGCCATTCATGTCCCGCAGGATTTTTCGGGAATTTTTTAGGATATTCTCCTATTCTGGCCAGAGAACAATCTGAATTGGTGTCAATCATCCAAATCGCTGCAGGCGTTCTTGAGTTATGAGCGTTTAAACTTTCTTATATATATGTATATATATATATATATATATATCCTCTACAACCGATCGTTCAGATACGAGGATTTTTATATGAAATTACTTTTTCCTCAAATAAAAATTATCTACTTCATGAAACAGACGAAAACAGCCGGTCCTTACTTGTTTTTCTTTTCTAAAAGGAACGGTGGGCACTTTGATGACGGTCACGGAACAGCAATAGGTGAAGTGTCATCAAACTATTCACTTTAAGCTAAAGTGCTTTGTTTGATAACCGTCACCAAACACGTCATCTAAGGTAAAGTGGATAGTTTGATAACCGTCACCAAACAACTCACTTTATCCTTCGATTTGATTTTTGATGACTGTCACCAAACTGCGCACTTTACATAAAAAGCTAATGGTGACGGTCATCGAAGTAGCCAGAAGTAGCCGAAGTGCGCACTTCTTATATGAGAAGGTCATCAAACTAAGCACCTTACAAACATATATATATTTAAAATGCCAAATTGTTAATGCAAACAAATTAACTTTTCATTTATTTTGTTGAATAAATTCTAAGTACAACCATACAATGTTTATAAATGGTTTTTTTTTATAAGTAATCAATAAATAATGGGCTTTTAATGGTTTGTGTGTTTAATCACACACTTGATTTATAAAACTTTTAATATTTAAAATTTTTTTTGCTTTTAAATGGTTTTTAATCAAACACACGCAACACATTTGTCCATTATAAAATGATAACTTTTCTAATAAATGGACTTTTAATGGTTGTGTTATATAATAATAACAATATAATACACAACACATTTGTCCATTTATTAACTTGGATTTTTGTATTGTTTTTATTTTCTGTTTTCTATATGAAAAAGTAACAAAATTAAAACAAGAAAAATATTTTGTTCTTTCATTGTTTTATATAATTTTTTTTTTTTTGATTAAAAAATTATATTTCATTTTTTTTCGGATAGGAATACAATAATGATCCTTCCGCAGGTTCACCTACGGAAATCTTGTTACGACTTTTACTTCCTCTAAATAATCAAGTTCGGTCAACTTTTGCGAAACAACCGTGAAACACTAGGCGTCACAGTGATCACGTCCGGAGACCTCACTAAATAATTCAATCGGTAGTAGCGACGGGCGGTGTGTACAAAGGGCAGGGACGTAATCAATGCGAGTTAATGACTCACACTTACTTGGAATTCCAAGTTCATGTGAACAGTTTCAGTTCACAATCCCAAGCATGTAAGTGGTTCAGCGTTTACCCAGACCTCTCGGTCTAGGAAATACACGATGATACTTTCATTGTAGCGCGCGTGCAGCCCAGGACATCTAAGGGCATCACAGACCTGTTATTGCTCAATCTCGGTACTGCTAGACGCAATTTTTCCATTTAAGAAGCTAGTGTCCTTATAATGGGACAAACCAACAGGTACAACTCCACTTATATAAACACATTCAAACATTTGTAAACATATAGAATACGCATGAAAGAAGGCTATAATAAGCTTCAACATTATAATCCTGAAAGCATCTATTTAATATATTTGAGTCTCGTTCGTTATCGGAATTAACCAGACAAATCACTCCACGAACTAAGAACGGCCATGCACCACCACCCATAGATTCGAGAAAGAGCTATCAATCTGTCTTACACGCTTATGTTCGGACCTGGTAAGTTTTCCTGTGTTGAGTCAAATTAAGCCGCAGGCTCCACTCCTGGTGGTGCCCTTCCGTCAATTCCTTTAAGTTTCAGCTTTGCAACCATACTTCCCCCGGAGCCCAAAAGCTTTGGTTTCCCGGGAAGCGACTGAGAGAGCCATAGTAGTAGCTACACCCAATTGCTAGCTGGCATCGTTTATGGTTAGAACTAGGGCGGTATCTGATCGCCTTCGAACCTCTAACTTTCGTTCTTGATTAATGAAAACATCTTTGGCAAATGCTTTCGCTTAAGTTAGTCTTACGGTCCAAGAATTTCACCTCTCGCGTCGTAATACTAATGCCCCGAAACTGCTTCTATTAATCATTACCTCTTGATCTAAAAACCAATGAAAGTAGAACAGAGGTCTTATTTCATTATCCCATGCACGAAATATTCAGGCATTTGGAGCCTGCTTTAAGCACTCTAATTTGTTCAAAGTAAATGTACCGGTCCACAACAACACTCGATGAAGAGCACTGAAGCAGGTTTAAATAGGAGGAATATATAAAGAATACATTGTTACCAATATATATAAGAACTCCACCGGTAAAACGCTTACATACATAAGATAATGTACATACCACAATTATAGTTGTACTACCCGTATGTAGCACAAATTCAAGTACGAACGTTTTAACCGCAACAACTTTAATATACGCTATTGGAGCTGGAATTACCGCGGCTGCTGGCACCAGACTTGCCCTCCAATAGGTCCCTGTTAAAGGATTTAAAGTGTACTCATTCCAATTACAGGGCCTCGGATATGAGTCCTGTATTGTTATTTTTCGTCACTACCTCCCCGAGCTGGGAGTGGGTAATTTACGCGCCTGCTGCCTTCCTTAGATGTGGTAGCCGTTTCTCAGGCTCCCTCTCCGGAATCGAACCCTGATTCCCCGTTACCCGTTGCAACCATGGTAGTCCTAGATACTACCATCAAAAGTTGATAGGGCAGACATTTGAAAGATCTGTCGTCGGTACGGGACCATACGATCTGCAAGTTATCTAGAGTTCAACCATAATAACGATCTAAAAGATCGCTTGGTTTTAGCCTAATAAAAGCATACGTTCCATAAGGTCCGTGTTTATATTGCATGTATTAGCTCTAGAATTACCACAGTTATCCAAGTAACTGTTAACGATCTATGGAACCATAATTCGTGTGTACTTAGACATGGATGGCTTAATCTTTGAGACAAGCTATAACTACTAGCAGGATCAACCAGAATAATATTTTTTTTCGTTTTAAAAATATTTTAATAATATTTTTATTATACCTTTCATGAACATGAAATGGTATTATAACTTTGGTCCGATGTTTGTAAGTATGAGAAGAAGAAGAGATGGACCCATCAATAAGTATACCGAAATGATCAGGATGACAAGCTGAGTTGATTTAGCCATGTCCGCCTGTACGTCTGTCTGTTTGAACGCAAACTAGTCCCTCAATTTTTGAGATATCTGGCTGAAATTTTGTATGTGGCCACCATTTTGTATTATAGGAATCATTTGTCGGAACTGACAAGATCGGACCAGTATAACATATAGCCCCCATACAACCGATTGTTCAGATATAAGGTTTTTGGCCAAAACTTCCGCAATTAAAAAGTTAGGAACGTAAAATTTTGCAACTCGAGTACTTTCTATTTATGTAGTGTATATAGTGAAAATCAACAAGATCGGGAAAATGTAACATATAGCCCCCATACAACCGGTTGTTCAGATATAAGAATTTTTGGCCAAAACTTCTGCAATTAAAAAGTTAGGGACGTAAAATTTTGCAACTCGAGTACTTTCTATTTATGTACTGTATATAGTGAAAATCAACGAGATCGGGCAAATGTAACATATAGCCCCCATACAACCGATTGTTCAGATATAAGAATTTTTGGCCAAAACTTCTGCAATTAAAAAGTTAGGAACGTAAAATTTTGCAACTCGAGTACTTTCTATTTATGTAGTGTATATAGTGAAAATCAACGAGATCGGGCAAATGTAACATATAGCCCCATACAACCGATTGTTCAGATATAAGGTTTTTTGGCCAAAACTTCCGCAATTAAAAAGTTAGGAACGTAAAATTTTGCAACTCGAGTACTTTCTATTTATGTAGTGTATATATTGAAAATCAACAAGATCGGGAAAATGTAACATATAGCCCCCATACAACCGATTGTTCAGATATACGAATTTTTGGCCAAAACTTCTGCAATTAAAAAGTTAGGGACGTAAAATTTTGCAACTCGAGTACTTTCTATTTATGTACTGTATATAGTGAAAATCAACGAGATCGGGCAAATGTAACATATAGCCCCCATACAACCGATTGTTCAGATATAAGAATTTTTGGCCAAAACTTCTGCAATTAAAAAGTTAGGGACGTAAAATTTTGCAACTCGAGTACTTTCTATTTATGTACTGTATATAGTGAAAATCAACGAGATCGGGCAAATGTAACATATAGCCCCCATACAACCGATTGTTCAGATATAAGAATTTTTGGCCAAAACTTCCGCAATTAAAAAGTTAGGAACGTAAAATTTTGCAACTCGAGTAATTTATATTTATGTAGTGTATATAGTGAAAATCAACAAGATCGGGAAAATGTAACATATAGCCCCCATACAACCGATTGTTCAGATATAAGAATTTTTGGCCAAAACTTTTGCAATTAAAAAGTTAGGAACGTAAAATTTTGCAACTCAAGTACCTTCTATTTATGTACTGTATATAGTGAAAATCAACGAGATCGGGCAAATGTAACATATAGCCCCCATACAACCGATTGTTCAGATATAAGGTTTTTTGGCCAAAACTTCCGCAATTAAAAAGTTAGGAACGTAAAATTCTGCAACTCGAGTACTTTCTATTTATGTAGTGTATATAGTGAAAATCAACAAGATCGGGAAAATGTAACATATAGCCCCCATACAACCGATTGTTCAGATATAAGAATTTTTGGCCAAAACTTCTGCAATTAAAAAGTTAGGGACGTAAAATTTTGCAACTCGAGTACTTTCTATTTATGTACTGTATATAGTGAAAATCAACGAGATCGGGCAAATGTAACATATAGCCCCCATACAACCGATTGTTCAGATATAAGAATTTTTGGCCAAAACTTCTGCAATTAAAAAGTTAGGGACGTAAAATTTTGCAACTCGAGTACTTTCTATTTATGTACTGTATATAGTGAAAATCAACGAGATCGGGCAAATGTAACATATAGCCCCCATACAACCGATTGTTCAGATATAAGAATTTTTGGCCAAAACTTCCGCAATTAAAAAGTTAGGAACGTAAAATTTTGCAACTCGAGTAATTTATATTTATGTAGTGTATATAGTGAAAATCAACAAGATCGGGAAAATGTAACATATAGCCCCCATACAACCGATTGTTCAGATATAAGAATTTTTGGCCAAAACTTCTGCAATTAAAAAGTTAGGAACGTAAAATTTTGCAACTCAAGTACCTTCTATTTATGTACTGTATATAGTGAAAATCAACGAGATCGGGCAAATGTAACATATAGCCCCCATACAACCGATTGTTCAGATATAAGAATTTTTGGCCAAAACTTCTGCAATTAAAAAGTTAGGAACGTAAAATTTTGCAACTCGAGTACTTTCTATTTATGTAGTGTATATAGTGAAAATCAACAAGATCGGGCAAATGTAACATATAGCCCCCATACAACCGATTGTTCAGATATAAGGTTTTTTGGCCAAAACTTCTGCAATTAAAAAGTTAGGAACGTAAAATTTTGCATCTCGAGTACTTTCTATTTATGTAGTGTATAGGGAAAATCAACGAGATCGGGCAAATGTAACATATAGCCCCCATACAACCGATTGTTCAGATATAAGGTTTTTTGGCCAAAACTTCCGCAATTAAAAAGTTAGGAACGTAAAATTTTGCAGCTCGAGTACTTTCTATTTATGTAGTGTATATAGTGAAAATCAACAAGATCGGGCAAATGTAACATATAGCCCCCATACAACCGATTGTTCAGATATAAGGTTTTTTGGCCAAATTAAAAAAGTTAGGAACGTAAAATTTTGCAACTCGAGTACTTTCTATTTATGTAGTGTATATAGTGAAAATCAAAAAGATCGGGCAAATGTAACATATAGCCCCCATACAACCGATTGTTCAGATATAAGGGGTTTTGACCAAAACTTCTGCAATTAAAAAGTTAGGAACGTAAAATTTTGCAACTCGAGTACTTTCTATTTATGTAGTGTATATAGTGAAAATCAACGAGATCGGGCAAATGTAACATATAGCCCCAATACAACCGATTGTTCAGATATAAGAATTTTTGGCCAAAACTTCTGCAATTAAAAAGTTAGGAACATAAAATTTTGCAACTTGAGTACTTCCAATTTATGTAGTGTGTAGAGGAAAATCAAGAAGATCGGGTGAATATGACATATAGCCCCATACAACCGATTGTTCAGATATAAGGGGTTTTGACCAAAACTTCTGCAATTAAAAAGTTAGGAACGTAAAATTTTGCAACTCGAGTACTTTCTATTTATGTAGTGTATATAGTGAAAATCAACGAGATCGGGCAAATGTAACATATAGCCCCAATACAACCGATTGTTCAGATATAAGAATTTTTGGCCAAAACTTCTGCAATTAAAAAGTTAGGAACATAAAATTTTGCAACTTGAGTACTTTCAATTTATGTAGTGTGTAGAGGAAAATCAAGAAGATCGGGTAAATATAACATATATGTAGCCCCATACAACCGGTTGTTCCGATATAAGGTTTTTTTGGCCAATACTTCCGCATTTAAAAAGTTAAGAACGTAAAATATTGCACCTTTAGTACTTTCTACATATGTAATGTGTATAGTGTAAGTCACTATAATTGAACACGTATAATATGTAGCCTCCATACAATCGATTGTTCCGATGACTCGGATCCTATTATTTTGTAAGTTTTTTTTAAATTATAACAAAGATGTGTAATATGTATAGTAAATATAGTTAAAATTAAAACAGGCTGTACTGGGGATCGAACAGTGAAAATCGTGACGCTTATTCATGAAAGGTATATAGCCTTCGGCACAGCCGAAGATAGCTTTCCTTACTTGTTTTTAGTTTGATTTCGCACCGTTAACCTAATACCAAACAAAAACAAAAACTAAGCAAACAAATATTTTTTTTTGCACAAAACCAAACTATTCTTTTTAACTTCCACGCTGCACTTTTTTATTATTAATAACTGTTTTAATAGATACCTTTTAGTTTTCTTAATTTATTGGTTGATTTTTTTTTGTTTATTATTCAATTTTAATTGACGAGAAAACTATAGCAAACACAGTATAGCAATGAAAAGTAGCGGGATCACGTGTGTCATTTGTAATACAATGTAAATAAACAGTACCCAGCAAACCATCGGAGTTATAATTAGCAATCTTGATAAAAAAACCAAATATTTGTATCAAATATTTTGAATTCTGCTGAAAAAATAATAATTTGAAATTAATTTTAATAAAATACAACTGGGTTTTTACGCAAAATTCAAAATACTTGATAAAAAAATTTGTATATTTTCGGAAAAAGGTGTTAAAATTCAAAAAATGGACGGAAGCGCCCTCTGGCGGACGGCAAAATAAAAAATCAATACCAGAAATGGATTTATCTACCCTAAAAACCCCCAGATGCATATATAGAATGATTTTTTTTAGTTTTTAATACAGCTTTTCAACGAGTGAAATACTTAAAACAAAAAAATAAAAAAAAAATACAAAAATAAAAGGACGGAAACGCCCTCTGGCGGACGTCAAAATAGAAAATGAATGTCGGAAATGGGTTTATCGACTCAAAAAACCCCCAAATGCATATATAGAATGAATTTTTTTTAGTTTTCAAGTGAATCACTTTTTTAAGAAAAAAAATACGTTTGAAAAATCCGCTAGCTCGAAATTCATGTTAGACCTATAGTTTCTTCGGCAAAAATGCTTGAAATTATCCAACTAACCACAATCGCCATGGGCCCCTGATGCAAAAAAAATCGACCCGCTCTAATGTACATATGTGCGTGTAGTAACGCATAATATGAAATATTGTATAGTGTATATTACCTTACATTAGAGACATTGCACGGCGAGCGTCGGCTGGACCCCGGCTAACCACTTGCCTAAGTGCTACCACTGACAACCAAGTGATCCAGCCGACCCACTTACACCCACATGCACGCCCTCACAATGTAACTAAATTAAAGAAATATAGATTGGCTTACGAAACCTGAAATTTTTACACGAAAATTTTGTTTTGAAAATTTATAAGAGCCGGTACGTTTTTTTCAAAAATTATATTGATTTTCTTTTTGAGAAAAGTGAAAAAAAATTACTGTAATTTTTTCAGATTTTTAAATTAAAGTCTAGAGGTCTATCATCGCTAGTTTAGATTTTACAGACTGACGCTTATTCATGAGAGGTATATAGCCTTCGGCACAGCCGAAGACAGCTTTCCTTACTTGTTTTGGCTCACGAAATTGCTGCTACTCGCCTCGGCTGCTGGTGATGAAAAGGCCGGAAACCGCACATGCTGAAATTAGCTGCGACCTTTCTGAATTTTGTCTTGCTGACGTGGTATGACGTTTACGGAGATGTTCGGAGAGTCGGGTTGTCAGATCGCGTAACAACCTTTATTGTAAAGTTCTGTCAGAGCAGTGGGAGTTTATGACATTTTAAAAATTTGGTACATTTAATCTTGTTTAAGCAAGAGCTTTTTCTTGCTACCAAAAAATAAACTTTATATTTGGGGGTGTATAATTGCACCAAAGTACGTAGGTAGGCGAATAAATAAGAAGCCGGCCCGCTTAATGTGAGCGATGAACAAATTCTAATTTATTGAAAATCAATTATGTATTTACAAACATAAAGAAAAGATGAGCGAGAGAGATTCTGTGAGATGGAACTAATTGTAGTGTGTGTGTGTGGGTATGTTTGTATTACAAGAGTAGGTAGTGTTCTGTTGTGTAGTTAGTGTACTTAGTTTAAGTTTTTGAGTAGTAATAAAAAATGATACAGGGTGTCCCATAATTGTACGGACACAGTGCCTTGCATGTTTGATCCAACATCCCGGCCCCGTTGAAAGTATCCACTTTCAAGAGACTGGCAGTACTGCAATTTTGTGTATAGATCGGCAGCAATTTCCATTGGCAGTGCGAAGATGCACAACACGGACTTGACCGTCTAGTCCTTGTCCGGTGGGCTCTACTCGGCCAAGCTTCCGACGTTTCGGCGGCAAATTATCATCACGTGTGAGGACCACGGTGCCTTCTGTGATATTGGGTAAGGGCGTGGTCCACTTGACCCGTGATCGTAATTCATTTATATAGTCTGCTGAACAACGGCGCCAAAATCGTTGTTTGATGGCGGTGATTGTATCATAGCGATCTAAATGCGAGAGTTTTCTGTCTTCGAATGAACGTTCGGGTAACGCGCAGGATATTTATTAATGCCCGATTTAACAGTCCTTTTGCGCTTTTGACTGTGGCTTCCCAAAGGCCACCAAAGTGAGGAGCCCTGGGAGGAATAAAATGAAAATTAATAAATTCAGATGAACAATATTTATAAATTTCTTCCTGAGTATTAGGTTTGAACAAAAATTGTTTAAGTTCTTTTACCATACCATTACCATACCATTACCATACCATTACCATACCATTACCATACCATTACCATACCATTACCATACCATTACCATACCATTACCATACCATTACCATACCATTACCATACCATTACCATACCATTACCATACCATTACCATACCATTACCATACCATTACCATACCATTACCATACCATTACCATACCATTACCATACCATTACCATACCATTACCATACCATTACCATACCATTACCATACCATTACCATACCATTACCATACCATTACCATACCATTACCATACCATTACCATACCATTACCATACCATTACCATACCATTACCATACCATTACCATACCATTACCATACCATTACCATACCATTACCATACCATTACCATACCATTACCATACCATTACCATACCATTACCATACCATTACCATACCATTACCATACCATTACCATACCATTACCATACCATTACCATACCATTACCATACCATTACCATACCATTACCATACCATTACCATACCATTACCATACCATTACCATACCATTACCATACCATTACCATACCATTACCATACCATTACCATACCATTACCATACCATTACCATACCATTACCATACCATTACCATACCATTACCATACCATTACCATACCATTACCATACCATTACCATACCATTACCATACCATTACCATACCATTACCATACCATTACCATACCATTACCATACCATTACCATACCATTACCATACCATTACCATACCATTACCATACCATTACCATACCATTACCATACCATTACCATACCATTACCATACCATTACCATACCATTACCATACCATTACCATACCATTACCATACCATTACCATACCATTACCATACCATTACCATACCATTACCATACCATTACCATACCATTACCATACCATTACCATACCATTACCATACCATTACCATACCATTACCATACCATTACCATACCATTACCATACCATTACCATACCATTACCATACCATTACCATACCATTACCATACCATTACCATACCATTACCATACCATTACCATACCATTACCATACCATTACCATACCATTACCATACCATTACCATACCATTACCATACCATTACCATACCATTACCATACCATTACCATACCATTACCATACCATTACCATACCATTACCATACCATTACCATACCATTACCATACCATTACCATACCATTACCATACCATTACCATACCATTACCATACCATTACCATACCATTACCATACCATTACCATACCATTACCATACCATTACCATACCATTACCATACCATTACCATACCATTACCATACCATTACCATACCATTACCATACCATTACCATACCATTACCATACCATTACCATACCATTACCATACCATTACCATACCATTACCATACCATTACCATACCATTACCATACCATTACCATACCATTACCATACCATTACCATACCATTACCATACCATTACCATACCATTACCATACCATTACCATACCATTACCATACCATTACCATACCATTACCATACCATTACCATACCATTACCATACCATTACCATACCATTACCATACCATTACCATACCATTACCATACCATTACCATACCATTACCATACCATTACCATACCATTACCATACCATTACCATACCATTACCATACCATTACCATACCATTACCATACCATTACCATACCATTACCATACCATTACCATACCATTACCATACCATTACCATACCATTACCATACCATTACCATACCATTACCATACCATTACCATACCATTACCATACCATTACCATACCATTACCATACCATTACCATACCATTACCATACCATTACCATACCATTACCATACCATTACCATACCATTACCATACCATTACCATACCATTACCATACCATTACCATACCATTACCATACCATTACCATACCATTACCATACCATTACCATACCATTACCATACCATTACCATACCATTACCATACCATTACCATACCATTACCATACCATTACCATACCATTACCATACCATTACCATACCATTACCATACCATTACCATACCATTACCATACCATTACCATACCATTACCATACCATTACCATACCATTACCATACCATTACCATACCATTACCATACCATTACCATACCATTACCATACCATTACCATACCATTACCATACCATTACCATACCATTACCATACCATTACCATACCATTACCATACCATTACCATACCATTACCATAC
>CAXKVI010000001.1:109020534-109209493 GCA_964058755.1 Campiglossa producta | reverse complement strand
GCTCCACTCCTGGTGGTGCCCTTCCGTCAATTCCTTTAAGTTTCAGCTTTGCAACCATACTTCCCCCGGAGCCCAAAAGCTTTGGTTTCCCGGGAAGCGACTGAGAGAGCCATAGTAGTAGCTACACCCAATTGCTAGCTGGCATCGTTTATGGTTAGAACTAGGGCGGTATCTGATCGCCTTCGAACCTCTAACTTTCGTTCTTGATTAATGAAAACATCTTTGGCAAATGCTTTCGCTTAAGTTAGTCTTACGGTCCAAGAATTTCACCTCTCGCGTCGTAATACTAATGCCCCGAAACTGCTTCTATTAATCATTACCTCTTGATCTAAAAACCAATGAAAGTAGAACAGAGGTCTTATTTCATTATCCCATGCACGAAATATTCAGGCATTTGGAGCCTGCTTTAAGCACTCTAATTTGTTCAAAGTAAATGTACCGGTCCACAACAACACTCGATGAAGAGCACTGAAGCAGGTTTAAATAGGAGGAATATATAAAGAATACATTGTTACCAATATATATAAGAACTCCACCGGTAAAACGCTTACATACATAAGATAATGTACATACCACAATTATAGTTGTACTACCCGTATGTAGCACAAATTCAAGTACGAACGTTTTAACCGCAACAACTTTAATATACGCTATTGGAGCTGGAATTACCGCGGCTGCTGGCACCAGACTTGCCCTCCAATAGGTCCCTGTTAAAGGATTTAAAGTGTACTCATTCCAATTACAGGGCCTCGGATATGAGTCCTGTATTGTTATTTTTCGTCACTACCTCCCCGAGCTGGGAGTGGGTAATTTACGCGCCTGCTGCCTTCCTTAGATGTGGTAGCCGTTTCTCAGGCTCCCTCTCCGGAATCGAACCCTGATTCCCCGTTACCCGTTGCAACCATGGTAGTCCTAGATACTACCATCAAAAGTTGATAGGGCAGACATTTGAAAGATCTGTCGTCGGTACGGGACCATACGATCTGCAAGTTATCTAGAGTTCAACCATAATAACGATCTAAAAGATCGCTTGGTTTTAGCCTAATAAAAGCATACGTTCCATAAGGTCCGTGTTTATATTGCATGTATTAGCTCTAGAATTACCACAGTTATCCAAGTAACTGTTAACGATCTATGGAACCATAATTCGTGTGTACTTAGACATGGATGGCTTAATCTTTGAGACAAGCTATAACTACTAGCAGGATCAACCAGAATAATATTTTTTTTCGTTTTAAAAATATTTTAATAATATTTTTATTATACCTTTCATGAACATGAAATGGTATTATAACTTTGGTCCGATGTTTGTAAGTATGAGAAGAAGAAGAGATGGACCCATCAATAAGTATACCGAAATGATCAGGATGACAAGCTGAGTTGATTTAGCCATGTCCGCCTGTACGTCTGTCTGTTTGAACGCAAACTAGTCCCTCAATTTTTGAGATATCTGGCTGAAATTTTGTATGTGGCCACCATTTTGTATTATAGGAATCATTTGTCGGAACTGACAAGATCGGACCAGTATAACATATAGCCCCCATACAACCGATTGTTCAGATATAAGGTTTTTGGCCAAAACTTCCGCAATTAAAAAGTTAGGAACGTAAAATTTTGCAACTCGAGTACTTTCTATTTATGTAGTGTATATAGTGAAAATCAACAAGATCGGGAAAATGTAACATATAGCCCCCATACAACCGGTTGTTCAGATATAAGAATTTTTGGCCAAAACTTCTGCAATTAAAAAGTTAGGGACGTAAAATTTTGCAACTCGAGTACTTTCTATTTATGTACTGTATATAGTGAAAATCAACGAGATCGGGCAAATGTAACATATAGCCCCCATACAACCGATTGTTCAGATATAAGAATTTTTGGCCAAAACTTCTGCAATTAAAAAGTTAGGAACGTAAAATTTTGCAACTCGAGTACTTTCTATTTATGTAGTGTATATAGTGAAAATCAACGAGATCGGGCAAATGTAACATATAGCCCCATACAACCGATTGTTCAGATATAAGGTTTTTTGGCCAAAACTTCCGCAATTAAAAAGTTAGGAACGTAAAATTTTGCAACTCGAGTACTTTCTATTTATGTAGTGTATATATTGAAAATCAACAAGATCGGGAAAATGTAACATATAGCCCCCATACAACCGATTGTTCAGATATACGAATTTTTGGCCAAAACTTCTGCAATTAAAAAGTTAGGGACGTAAAATTTTGCAACTCGAGTACTTTCTATTTATGTACTGTATATAGTGAAAATCAACGAGATCGGGCAAATGTAACATATAGCCCCCATACAACCGATTGTTCAGATATAAGAATTTTTGGCCAAAACTTCTGCAATTAAAAAGTTAGGGACGTAAAATTTTGCAACTCGAGTACTTTCTATTTATGTACTGTATATAGTGAAAATCAACGAGATCGGGCAAATGTAACATATAGCCCCCATACAACCGATTGTTCAGATATAAGAATTTTTGGCCAAAACTTCCGCAATTAAAAAGTTAGGAACGTAAAATTTTGCAACTCGAGTAATTTATATTTATGTAGTGTATATAGTGAAAATCAACAAGATCGGGAAAATGTAACATATAGCCCCCATACAACCGATTGTTCAGATATAAGAATTTTTGGCCAAAACTTTTGCAATTAAAAAGTTAGGAACGTAAAATTTTGCAACTCAAGTACCTTCTATTTATGTACTGTATATAGTGAAAATCAACGAGATCGGGCAAATGTAACATATAGCCCCCATACAACCGATTGTTCAGATATAAGGTTTTTTGGCCAAAACTTCCGCAATTAAAAAGTTAGGAACGTAAAATTCTGCAACTCGAGTACTTTCTATTTATGTAGTGTATATAGTGAAAATCAACAAGATCGGGAAAATGTAACATATAGCCCCCATACAACCGATTGTTCAGATATAAGAATTTTTGGCCAAAACTTCTGCAATTAAAAAGTTAGGGACGTAAAATTTTGCAACTCGAGTACTTTCTATTTATGTACTGTATATAGTGAAAATCAACGAGATCGGGCAAATGTAACATATAGCCCCCATACAACCGATTGTTCAGATATAAGAATTTTTGGCCAAAACTTCTGCAATTAAAAAGTTAGGGACGTAAAATTTTGCAACTCGAGTACTTTCTATTTATGTACTGTATATAGTGAAAATCAACGAGATCGGGCAAATGTAACATATAGCCCCCATACAACCGATTGTTCAGATATAAGAATTTTTGGCCAAAACTTCCGCAATTAAAAAGTTAGGAACGTAAAATTTTGCAACTCGAGTAATTTATATTTATGTAGTGTATATAGTGAAAATCAACAAGATCGGGAAAATGTAACATATAGCCCCCATACAACCGATTGTTCAGATATAAGAATTTTTGGCCAAAACTTCTGCAATTAAAAAGTTAGGAACGTAAAATTTTGCAACTCAAGTACCTTCTATTTATGTACTGTATATAGTGAAAATCAACGAGATCGGGCAAATGTAACATATAGCCCCCATACAACCGATTGTTCAGATATAAGAATTTTTGGCCAAAACTTCTGCAATTAAAAAGTTAGGAACGTAAAATTTTGCAACTCGAGTACTTTCTATTTATGTAGTGTATATAGTGAAAATCAACAAGATCGGGCAAATGTAACATATAGCCCCCATACAACCGATTGTTCAGATATAAGGTTTTTTGGCCAAAACTTCTGCAATTAAAAAGTTAGGAACGTAAAATTTTGCATCTCGAGTACTTTCTATTTATGTAGTGTATAGGGAAAATCAACGAGATCGGGCAAATGTAACATATAGCCCCCATACAACCGATTGTTCAGATATAAGGTTTTTTGGCCAAAACTTCCGCAATTAAAAAGTTAGGAACGTAAAATTTTGCAGCTCGAGTACTTTCTATTTATGTAGTGTATATAGTGAAAATCAACAAGATCGGGCAAATGTAACATATAGCCCCCATACAACCGATTGTTCAGATATAAGGTTTTTTGGCCAAATTAAAAAAGTTAGGAACGTAAAATTTTGCAACTCGAGTACTTTCTATTTATGTAGTGTATATAGTGAAAATCAAAAAGATCGGGCAAATGTAACATATAGCCCCCATACAACCGATTGTTCAGATATAAGGGGTTTTGACCAAAACTTCTGCAATTAAAAAGTTAGGAACGTAAAATTTTGCAACTCGAGTACTTTCTATTTATGTAGTGTATATAGTGAAAATCAACGAGATCGGGCAAATGTAACATATAGCCCCAATACAACCGATTGTTCAGATATAAGAATTTTTGGCCAAAACTTCTGCAATTAAAAAGTTAGGAACATAAAATTTTGCAACTTGAGTACTTCCAATTTATGTAGTGTGTAGAGGAAAATCAAGAAGATCGGGTGAATATGACATATAGCCCCATACAACCGATTGTTCAGATATAAGGGGTTTTGACCAAAACTTCTGCAATTAAAAAGTTAGGAACGTAAAATTTTGCAACTCGAGTACTTTCTATTTATGTAGTGTATATAGTGAAAATCAACGAGATCGGGCAAATGTAACATATAGCCCCAATACAACCGATTGTTCAGATATAAGAATTTTTGGCCAAAACTTCTGCAATTAAAAAGTTAGGAACATAAAATTTTGCAACTTGAGTACTTTCAATTTATGTAGTGTGTAGAGGAAAATCAAGAAGATCGGGTAAATATAACATATATGTAGCCCCATACAACCGGTTGTTCCGATATAAGGTTTTTTTGGCCAATACTTCCGCATTTAAAAAGTTAAGAACGTAAAATATTGCACCTTTAGTACTTTCTACATATGTAATGTGTATAGTGTAAGTCACTATAATTGAACACGTATAATATGTAGCCTCCATACAATCGATTGTTCCGATGACTCGGATCCTATTATTTTGTAAGTTTTTTTTAAATTATAACAAAGATGTGTAATATGTATAGTAAATATAGTTAAAATTAAAACAGGCTGTACTGGGGATCGAACAGTGAAAATCGTGACGCTTATTCATGAAAGGTATATAGCCTTCGGCACAGCCGAAGATAGCTTTCCTTACTTGTTTTTAGTTTGATTTCGCACCGTTAACCTAATACCAAACAAAAACAAAAACTAAGCAAACAAATATTTTTTTTTGCACAAAACCAAACTATTCTTTTTAACTTCCACGCTGCACTTTTTTATTATTAATAACTGTTTTAATAGATACCTTTTAGTTTTCTTAATTTATTGGTTGATTTTTTTTTGTTTATTATTCAATTTTAATTGACGAGAAAACTATAGCAAACACAGTATAGCAATGAAAAGTAGCGGGATCACGTGTGTCATTTGTAATACAATGTAAATAAACAGTACCCAGCAAACCATCGGAGTTATAATTAGCAATCTTGATAAAAAAACCAAATATTTGTATCAAATATTTTGAATTCTGCTGAAAAAATAATAATTTGAAATTAATTTTAATAAAATACAACTGGGTTTTTACGCAAAATTCAAAATACTTGATAAAAAAATTTGTATATTTTCGGAAAAAGGTGTTAAAATTCAAAAAATGGACGGAAGCGCCCTCTGGCGGACGGCAAAATAAAAAATCAATACCAGAAATGGATTTATCTACCCTAAAAACCCCCAGATGCATATATAGAATGATTTTTTTTAGTTTTTAATACAGCTTTTCAACGAGTGAAATACTTAAAACAAAAAAATAAAAAAAAAATACAAAAATAAAAGGACGGAAACGCCCTCTGGCGGACGTCAAAATAGAAAATGAATGTCGGAAATGGGTTTATCGACTCAAAAAACCCCCAAATGCATATATAGAATGAATTTTTTTTAGTTTTCAAGTGAATCACTTTTTTAAGAAAAAAAATACGTTTGAAAAATCCGCTAGCTCGAAATTCATGTTAGACCTATAGTTTCTTCGGCAAAAATGCTTGAAATTATCCAACTAACCACAATCGCCATGGGCCCCTGATGCAAAAAAAATCGACCCGCTCTAATGTACATATGTGCGTGTAGTAACGCATAATATGAAATATTGTATAGTGTATATTACCTTACATTAGAGACATTGCACGGCGAGCGTCGGCTGGACCCCGGCTAACCACTTGCCTAAGTGCTACCACTGACAACCAAGTGATCCAGCCGACCCACTTACACCCACATGCACGCCCTCACAATGTAACTAAATTAAAGAAATATAGATTGGCTTACGAAACCTGAAATTTTTACACGAAAATTTTGTTTTGAAAATTTATAAGAGCCGGTACGTTTTTTTCAAAAATTATATTGATTTTCTTTTTGAGAAAAGTGAAAAAAAATTACTGTAATTTTTTCAGATTTTTAAATTAAAGTCTAGAGGTCTATCATCGCTAGTTTAGATTTTACAGACTGACGCTTATTCATGAGAGGTATATAGCCTTCGGCACAGCCGAAGACAGCTTTCCTTACTTGTTTTGGCTCACGAAATTGCTGCTACTCGCCTCGGCTGCTGGTGATGAAAAGGCCGGAAACCGCACATGCTGAAATTAGCTGCGACCTTTCTGAATTTTGTCTTGCTGACGTGGTATGACGTTTACGGAGATGTTCGGAGAGTCGGGTTGTCAGATCGCGTAACAACCTTTATTGTAAAGTTCTGTCAGAGCAGTGGGAGTTTATGACATTTTAAAAATTTGGTACATTTAATCTTGTTTAAGCAAGAGCTTTTTCTTGCTACCAAAAAATAAACTTTATATTTGGGGGTGTATAATTGCACCAAAGTACGTAGGTAGGCGAATAAATAAGAAGCCGGCCCGCTTAATGTGAGCGATGAACAAATTCTAATTTATTGAAAATCAATTATGTATTTACAAACATAAAGAAAAGATGAGCGAGAGAGATTCTGTGAGATGGAACTAATTGTAGTGTGTGTGTGTGGGTATGTTTGTATTACAAGAGTAGGTAGTGTTCTGTTGTGTAGTTAGTGTACTTAGTTTAAGTTTTTGAGTAGTAATAAAAAATGATACAGGGTGTCCCATAATTGTACGGACACAGTGCCTTGCATGTTTGATCCAACATCCCGGCCCCGTTGAAAGTATCCACTTTCAAGAGACTGGCAGTACTGCAATTTTGTGTATAGATCGGCAGCAATTTCCATTGGCAGTGCGAAGATGCACAACACGGACTTGACCGTCTAGTCCTTGTCCGGTGGGCTCTACTCGGCCAAGCTTCCGACGTTTCGGCGGCAAATTATCATCACGTGTGAGGACCACGGTGCCTTCTGTGATATTGGGTAAGGGCGTGGTCCACTTGACCCGTGATCGTAATTCATTTATATAGTCTGCTGAACAACGGCGCCAAAATCGTTGTTTGATGGCGGTGATTGTATCATAGCGATCTAAATGCGAGAGTTTTCTGTCTTCGAATGAACGTTCGGGTAACGCGCAGGATATTTATTAATGCCCGATTTAACAGTCCTTTTGCGCTTTTGACTGTGGCTTCCCAAAGGCCACCAAAGTGAGGAGCCCTGGGAGGAATAAAATGAAAATTAATAAATTCAGATGAACAATATTTATAAATTTCTTCCTGAGTATTAGGTTTGAACAAAAATTGTTTAAGTTCTTTTACCATACCATTACCATACCATTACCATACCATTACCATACCATTACCATACCATTACCATACCATTACCATACCATTACCATACCATTACCATACCATTACCATACCATTACCATACCATTACCATACCATTACCATACCATTACCATACCATTACCATACCATTACCATACCATTACCATACCATTACCATACCATTACCATACCATTACCATACCATTACCATACCATTACCATACCATTACCATACCATTACCATACCATTACCATACCATTACCATACCATTACCATACCATTACCATACCATTACCATACCATTACCATACCATTACCATACCATTACCATACCATTACCATACCATTACCATACCATTACCATACCATTACCATACCATTACCATACCATTACCATACCATTACCATACCATTACCATACCATTACCATACCATTACCATACCATTACCATACCATTACCATACCATTACCATACCATTACCATACCATTACCATACCATTACCATACCATTACCATACCATTACCATACCATTACCATACCATTACCATACCATTACCATACCATTACCATACCATTACCATACCATTACCATACCATTACCATACCATTACCATACCATTACCATACCATTACCATACCATTACCATACCATTACCATACCATTACCATACCATTACCATACCATTACCATACCATTACCATACCATTACCATACCATTACCATACCATTACCATACCATTACCATACCATTACCATACCATTACCATACCATTACCATACCATTACCATACCATTACCATACCATTACCATACCATTACCATACCATTACCATACCATTACCATACCATTACCATACCATTACCATACCATTACCATACCATTACCATACCATTACCATACCATTACCATACCATTACCATACCATTACCATACCATTACCATACCATTACCATACCATTACCATACCATTACCATACCATTACCATACCATTACCATACCATTACCATACCATTACCATACCATTACCATACCATTACCATACCATTACCATACCATTACCATACCATTACCATACCATTACCATACCATTACCATACCATTACCATACCATTACCATACCATTACCATACCATTACCATACCATTACCATACCATTACCATACCATTACCATACCATTACCATACCATTACCATACCATTACCATACCATTACCATACCATTACCATACCATTACCATACCATTACCATACCATTACCATACCATTACCATACCATTACCATACCATTACCATACCATTACCATACCATTACCATACCATTACCATACCATTACCATACCATTACCATACCATTACCATACCATTACCATACCATTACCATACCATTACCATACCATTACCATACCATTACCATACCATTACCATACCATTACCATACCATTACCATACCATTACCATACCATTACCATACCATTACCATACCATTACCATACCATTACCATACCATTACCATACCATTACCATACCATTACCATACCATTACCATACCATTACCATACCATTACCATACCATTACCATACCATTACCATACCATTACCATACCATTACCATACCATTACCATACCATTACCATACCATTACCATACCATTACCATACCATTACCATACCATTACCATACCATTACCATACCATTACCATACCATTACCATACCATTACCATACCATTACCATACCATTACCATACCATTACCATACCATTACCATACCATTACCATACCATTACCATACCATTACCATACCATTACCATACCATTACCATACCATTACCATACCATTACCATACCATTACCATACCATTACCATACCATTACCATACCATTACCATACCATTACCATACCATTACCATACCATTACCATACCATTACCATACCATTACCATACCATTACCATACCATTACCATACCATTACCATACCATTACCATACCATTACCATACCATTACCATACCATTACCATACCATTACCATACCATTACCATACCATTACCATACCATTACCATACCATTACCATACCATTACCATACCATTACCATACCATTACCATACCATTACCATACCATTACCATACCATTACCATACCATTACCATACCATTACCATACCATTACCATACCATTACCATACCATTACCATACCATTACCATACCATTACCATACCATTACCATACCATTACCATACCATTACCATACCATTACCATACCATTACCATACCATTACCATACCATTACCATACCATTACCATACCATTACCATACCATTACCATACCATTACCATACCATTACCATACCATTACCATACCATTACCATACCATTACCATACCATTACCATACCATTACCATACCATTACCATACCATTACCATACCATTACCATACCATTACCATACCATTACCATACCATTACCATACCATTACCATACCATTACCATACCATTACCATACCATTACCATACCATTACCATACCATTACCATACCATTACCATACCATTACCATACCATTACCATACCATTACCATACCATTACCATACCATTACCATACCATTACCATACCATTACCATACCATTACCATACCATTACCATACCATTACCATACCATTACCATACCATTACCATACCATTACCATACCATTACCATACCATTACCATACCATTACCATACCATTACCATACCATTACCATACCATTACCATACCATTACCATACCATTACCATACCATTACCATACCATTACCATACCATTACCATACCATTACCATACCATTACCATACCATTACCATACCATTACCATACCATTACCATACCATTACCATACCATTACCATACCATTACCATACCATTACCATACCATTACCATACCATTACCATACCATTACCATACCATTACCATACCATTACCATACCATTACCATACCATTACCATACCATTACCATACCATTACCATACCATTACCATACCATTACCATACCATTACCATACCATTACCATACCATTACCATACCATTACCATACCATTACCATACCATTACCATACCATTACCATACCATTACCATACCATTACCATACCATTACCATACCATTACCATACCATTACCATACCATTACCATACCATTACCATACCATTACCATACCATTACCATACCATTACCATACCATTACCATACCATTACCATACCATTACCATACCATTACCATACCATTACCATACCATTACCATACCATTACCATACCATTACCATACCATTACCATACCATTACCATACCATTACCATACCATTACCATACCATTACCATACCATTACCATACCATTACCATACCATTACCATACCATTACCATACCATTACCATACCATTACCATACCATTACCATACCATTACCATACCATTACCATACCATTACCATACCATTACCATACCATTACCATACCATTACCATACCATTACCATACCATTACCATACCATTACCATACCATTACCATACCATTACCATACCATTACCATACCATTACCATACCATTACCATACCATTACCATACCATTACCATACCATTACCATACCATTACCATACCATTACCATACCATTACCATACCATTACCGTACCATTACCATACCATTACCATACCATTACCATACCATTACCATACCATTACCATACCATTACTATACCATTACCATTACTCTAAATCTAACCCTATTTCTTGGATAATGAATGAAGCTATGAATATCAGATTTATATTCTTCGATTCTGGCCAGAGAACAATCTGAATTGGTGTGCATCATCAATCTCTTCTAATTTTACGTCGGATAATGATAATGATTTCATGTCTGAGAATTTTCCGTCAAGCCTTGATACCTCCATCAATTTTGGCATGTTGGTATTAGCAGAGCAGGATATCGCAAATGGCATTGAAAGATGTCTACTACAACTGACGCTGATGGTCTTTCAGCAGTTTTATTAAAAAATTGTTCGTCACTGATTGGTCCCTTATTGCATAATTTTAATATGTCTTTGTCTTCCGGAATATTCCTGGATGCTTGGAAACGAACTTTTATTACGCCTATCCTAAAAAGTGGAAAATTATAGGCCCATTTCTAAACTAACTACGGTCTCTAAACTGTTTGAGTACATAATTAAAGAAAAGATTTATTTCGCTGTAAAACACCTGGTCTGTCCTCAACAGCATGGATTCATTCCGGGTAGATCCACCTTAACTAATCTTGCTGTGTTTACCGAAGATTGTTTGGACTCCTTTCAAAGAGGTTTTCAAATTGATGCGGTTTATACAGACTTCTCAAAGGCCTTTGATAGGGTATCGCACCGAATTCTTTTAGCTAAATTTGAAGCCTTAGGATTTCACTCACATTTTCTAAATTGGATATCTTCTTACGTACATAACCGAAAGTGCGTCGTGCGCCTCGACGGTGCGTCCTCCGCTCCTTTCGTTGCTTCATCGGGAGTTCCCCAGGGTAGTGTCCTTGGACCATTACTATTTATTCTTTTCATTAATGATATATCCTCGTGCTTTTCTAAGTGTAATTTTCTTCTCTATGCAGATGATTTGAAAATTTATTACGAAATTAGGTGCATGGAAGATTCTTTCGTCTTGCAAAGTGAGCTTGACAACCTGTACCAGTGGTGTGTACGTAATCGCTTATTTCTCAATATTGCTAAATGTCACTATACCTCATATTCAAGAGTTCCACCTAGTGTAATTGCGACGTACTGTTTTTCGGATGTTATGCTTATGGAAGTTAATGAGTTTAAAGACTTGGGTGTCTATTTCGACCCTAAGCTGAGTTTTGCTACTCACATAAATTTCATTATTACCAAAGCGTATGCGATGCTGGCTTTTATACGGCGCAACTGCTGGTCGTTTTCCGACCCCTATACTCTTAAGTTATTGTACTCGTCTTTGGTAAGATCCAAGCTGGAATATGCAGTTTTTATCTGGCGGCCTTATCAAGACGTTAACATTAATAGATTGGAGTCAGTCCAGAAGAAATTTGTGCGGTTTGCTTTGAGACGGATGAACTTTATAGAACCCCTCCCGCACTATCGTAGTCGTTGTTTGCTAATTAATCTCATGTCATTGCAGTCGAGGCGCGTTCTGTTGTCGATGTGCGTAGTTTATGACATCATTACTAATTCAATTGATTGCTCTTATCTTCTCATGAAAATTCATTTTAATGTACCCCCTCGGATTCTTCGTAGTTATGAGAGGTTTTATGTGGGTGTTGCTAGAACAGTTTATGCAATGAACGCTCCTCTACGAAGGACACTTTCTGAATTGAATGATTTTTCTCTCTCCGTGGGATTTGATTTTTGTTTTACAAAGTTTACTTTTAAGAGCCTACTGATAAGATACTTATCACAACCTTTGGTTTAAGATTATGTTACGCTTTTTTTTACAATCTTTTTTATACAATCTGTAAACTTCTGGTTTGTTGAGTTTTAATAAATAAATAAATAAATAAATAAAATCGGTGCAGGCGTTCTTGAGTTATAAGTGTTTGAACTAAAGTCACTTTCTTTTATATATATAGGTAAGTAAGTCATCGCCTTTTAAATCTTCTTTAGTTGTGCCTAGTGTACTGGTTATTCCCTCACCAATGCCTTTTAAATCTGTAATTTGTTCTGTATTTATTTTATGATTTTTACTAATTTAATGCTCTATGTCTGCTGCTGTATCAATTAAGAAGTTTGAAATCGAATTATTTAGGGTCGTGCTTGTTGATATATAGCTGTTGAGATGTAGGTTTAGTACGCATATTTTTCTTTCTTTTAATTTTGAAGTGGAGCTTCCTGGTTTTCCGTCTGGGTGCAGCTGCGCACATTACGGGGTTGGTTGTATGGTCTGTTGCCGTTTTGGGTTTGTGATCCTCTTCGATCATTATTATTATTGTTGAATCTAGAATTATTGTTGTATCTCCGCTGTGGCCTAAATCTTCTATTTTGGTAATTTGCATAGTTGTTACTTCGTTAACCTCCACGGAAATTACTCCGGTACTGACCTTGCTGTCGTACATTCAGGATCGTATTACAACTGCCCGTTATTTCGGTAAAACTGTTGGTAAATTTCGATATTGCATCGTTTATTGTTGTGCACGTTCCTGCTTGCATTATCATTTTGACCTTGTCATTAGAGCAGTTTTTGCCACAGCTTTGACTGCTGCCTGTGTTGAAGATCTCGTTGCCAAGTCTGGATTAAGTCCATCCGAGATATAAGCTCCTTCTAGTGATCTGGTAATTTTTTCTATTTCCGCTGTGTATTGGTTAGCAGGTTTGCTACATTGTTGGATGTTCAGGAGTTTAGCGGTTAAAACTTCTACTGATTCACCCTTTATAGCGTTTCTCAATTTTATTTTTAATTGTTCAATTGTATTTTCTGTAATATAAAATTTCTTGCCATGCGTTTTAGCTTTGTTTTTATGGCTTCGTGTGCATCCTTGATTTGATCAAGTATATCAAGAGCATCTAAGAAACTGTGCAAATTTTCAGGCTTACCATCAAACTCTGGTAGTACTGACGAAGCAGTTTTAATGAATTCAACTACGGTTTGTGGCATTGTGACGTTTATGGTTGGAATGTTTATTGGTTGTATATTTGGTTTATTTTCTTCTATCGGTGAGCACGTTCTGACAAGAGTGAATGAAAATCTATTTGAAGTATTTGCTCTACTGTGGTTGTTACGTCAAATTCTATATTGTATCTGGCTAGAGAAGATACCAGTTTATCTCGTACCGCGGAGAAAAATTGCTAAGCTTTTTTTTGGTGTTTTTCTGTAAGCAAGTTATTTGCTTCTAAAATTATATTCAAACGATTGACTATTGTCTCCGTTGTTGTAGGAGTATTTTTATTTATGCATTTGTATGATGTACTGGCTTTCCCTTTTTCTTTATCTAATTTGTCATATACTTCTTGCCATTGTTTAATTGTCTCGGTCTATTCTTTATATAATTTTTAATTAAAATTGCAATTGCTACAATTAAAAATGTACTTCCGCATATAAATATCGTTAACCATTTATCAGAGATTTCTTCTTTTAAGATTTAATTTCAGTTCGTATTTTATTATTTTATTTTCATTATTTACCGAACTTTCCTTACCGACTTCGTATCATGCTAATCCTACTAAAATTCTATTTAAAGCAATTTCCCACCATGTGGTAATTTTTCTATTAATAAAATTTATTCTTTTATATATTTTAGCATTTATTTAAAACCTTACCTTAACCTGCTACAAAATTGTTCTTAGTATCTTTTTAGGCATGCTAAATTAATCATTATTTTTTTGTCTCTTTTTTTAATGTAGTATAAAACATCTCTCATTGCGGGTTCTCTTCGCATTCCTATGTAAAACCAATACTGTCAATTTAGATAGCTTCTATTACTTCCCTTGTCGCGTTGTCCATGAGAGGTAATTTTCAAAATAGTTTAATCATTTAATTTTTTTTAGAGAAAATTTTTTTTTTTGTTTAGCATTCAAATTTACTCAATTTAATTTTATTTTCTATTTCTTAATTCATAATTTTTCTGTTTTAATTTTAACCTATCTTTGTTATCTGTGGTTAGATTTAGTAGCCTGAAGGTTTCGACTATTTCCTTATTTTTCCTAACTTCTTTACCTGCTTTTTTCCTTTTATGGATTATTGTAGGAGCAGGGATTTTTGGAATTTCTTCCTTATTAATTTTGTTCCTCCGCGATATTCTTCTAAAGTAATCGGTTTCGGACCTATTTTCTCAGATTTCCGACTCTCAAGAATCTGATCCCTAGATTTTGTAATGTTGTCTATGTACCGTTGGAAGATTTTGTCGAATTCTTTTCGAAATTTTTTATCAGATTCTTCTTGAGCCAAAATCTTCTACATTATTTTTTAATCAACTTAAGTAAAATTATCTTGCAATCAAAAAGAAATTAAAAAAATTTATGTATATAGATTTTGTTTGTCCCTAAGCATATTTAAATGCTAATGGTTTAGCGGCCATAAGGCGTGCTCAAATCATTCTATATTTTCCCTAACTTTATACTTAAGCCGGTTTTGCTGGCGGTCTTCTATTCCTTGCTGCCACACAGAGCCAAAAATGCCTAATAAAATTAATAAGATTGTCTTCATGATCAGTTTTTTGGCAAAGGGGTAGTCGCAACGGTGGAAACGAAGAAAAAATTCTTATTAAAAAAACTATACATTTAGTACAAAGGTGTAGTTAGACGCTGGCAATTATTAGTATACGATGGCCGGATGGTTAGCAGCTGGGTTTAGCATTCGAAAAATTGTAAGTTCGATTCTCTCTCTTTTTTTCCTAATTAGAAATGTTAAAAAGAAATCTTCTCAATTATATTTATGTGATTTTCCTTTGAAACATTAACAACTATATCGTACACATATCAGTAATTAGACGCTAGGAATCAAAAGTGAGCGATGGCCTGATGGTTAACAGCTGGGTTTATCATTCCGAAAATTGTAAGTTCGATTCTCGGTGAGGGTAATATCATTTTATTTTTCATTTAAAATATTAAAAAGAAAATCTTCTTAATAACATTAAAAAGACTGTCTCTACAATAATAAGAAGCACATCTTCTTGAAGAAAAGATATCTTATCATTTTTGTTCTATTTTATTAGGTACCTTTGGCTCTGTGCAGTCTTTTATTCCTTGCTGCCAGTCTTTTAATGAATTATTCCACTTACTATGCGTTTTGCTGCCAGTGTTTTATTCCTTGCTGCCAGTCTTTTAATGAATTATTCCACTTATTATGCGTTTTGCTGCCAGTCTTTTGATGAATTTTCGGCCGCACTTGCCAGTTAAAATTTTTCAAAATGTAAACGATATGCGATTCCGCTGACGTACGTCAAGGTAACAAATTTGTAAAGTATAGCGGATGCGACGACGTATACGAGTACGTTGCTTATTTACATATATATAATACTTCTATATTGCGCCTATCCTATGTTCACAATGTGCAAATTTTTAGACCAACATTATTGTATGAAACTGTTCAAATGCAAGTTCTGCGCATGCGCCAGATTTGTCAAATGCAGCAGCGCATTGAAAAAATATTATGAAGGGGAATCGCGGGGGTCATTATTCCCTTTGCACCAATTGTGCATAAATGTTATAAAATCGCAGTTTAGTGTATTAAACAATAAAAAGGCGAACCAATAGAATAAAAATCTTGATGTATTTAATATTTTTAATATTAAGGCTAGGCTACACCAAGCGGCACTACCCGACACAGTATTCATTGCACGCGACAAAGTATAAATTCTCGAAATATTATAAATTGTATAATTTTCCTGGAAAATGAATGATAAATAAATGCATTTATTAAGAAATTGTTGAAATATCCACATATTTCATGACCCCCTCTTTACAAAAGTTTAACGACAACTTTGAGATTTTGTCTCGTTTCCTTAGTGTACTCTGTACTGTAATGTTAGGTCAACTGAACAGTTCAATAGGCGCAATATAGAAGTATTATAAATATGATTATCTAGCGTTTCACGAAGAAGGTAACATAGTTTATACAGCTGTCAGTACATGACGTACATGATTACGGATAAGCAGTGTATCTGCCGAGCGACTTTGCTTTTTAGCAACTTTTTTTTCGGTCTTTTAACTACAACTTGTCCTGCTTTTGAAGCGTTTTGCAAGGTTGAAAATTTTTCGCTTTTTTAAAAGATCAGGAGTGGTAGGATCTTTCTCACCGTTTGGTTAATTAAGCGTTTTGCTAGTTGAGCAAATTTCTGCTTATTTTGGATTGCTGGGTTGAGCTGCTTCGGCCGTTCAGTGTTAAATGAAAACAACTATTTTCTTTTACATTTCTTTCCTACGCGTTTCGGCATCTTCCGCGCCTCCTTCAAGGGAAATCTATTTTTATTCAACAATAAACATGAAATACAATCAATTTGCACACTTAACAACATTAATAGTCATTTACTTACATTCAAATACCCTTTTGAAAAACTAAATGAATTTTGAACAATAAATATTAAATAACAACGCAACAATTTTTTTTTTTAACACAAACATTTGAGGTATTGTTTCTTTTGTTGACATTCTTGTTTATTTTGTTAACCAAATCTGGCAAGATCGCCATGTAAGGTTCTTGCATATTAAAAGAACCGTTGTTGTCTAGTGTGTAGAATCAATTCTGTAGAATTAATTCTATCGCGATACGGATATAACACTTTGCCAGTTGATCAAACATACACCCAAAAAAAGTTGTCATCAGGGCGGTGCTATTTAGACATCAATATGAAATTTTCCAGTACACTGAAATAAAAAGTTTGAAAGTGCACATTGAAAGTAACATATCAAAACCACTTTCAAATCGATTATTATAATACTGTAAATATTACAGTATTTACTGTAAAATTGGCAGTAAAAACATGTGATTTTTGAAAAATATCAATTAATGAATGATATGAGTCCACTTTCAAATTTACAGTAATTCATGTCAATATGATAGTGTCCACTTTCAAATTTACAGTAATTCATGTCAATATGATAGTATATTCGAAGAATGATAGGGGTCACTTTCAAATTTGATATTACCCACTGTTGGACGAAAAATTACAGGGTTTACTGTTAATTTGACGGCCGTTTCTTGTAGATTTTTGTCAGTGTATTCATTTGGCTTCATTAAAGTTCTTATAAAATTGACATTTTCGAAATTGTGAAATTGATATTTTCGAAGGTTACAGTTTGATACTAGTTATTATAAAGTTAATACTATTTTTTTCTTATCAATTTGATTCTCACAGGTATCAAATTGAGACCTATTTGTATCAAACCTAAATATCAATTTGATACTTTTGATTATCAAATCGATACTTGCTATTATCAAATTTTTGGTATTAATTTGATACTTACTTCTTACCAAAATGATAATTATTGTGTATTAATATGATACTTACTTTTGTAAAATCGGCCCCTCTTTTTATCCCCCGATTCTGTGTTGTCGATTAATGCCAACAATGATAAATAGTACGAAACATTTTTTTGTCAAGTTTTTTGAACTTTGCATCAAAAAAATGGCACTGAATTCCAAAAACTTGATGCATATATTTGTTTTTTTACTACTTACATATATTGACAATTTGTCAAAAACACATAATCGAGGGTTATTTTCAATAAGTTTTTCTCCTCCAAAAATAAAGTCGGCTAATTATCAGTTTTAAAACCTTTTTATTCGTACAAACGATATTCCTTTTGCATTATTGTACAAATGAATTGCAGGCCCTACGAAACTGCTTAAATTGTTAACTTTTCAGAAGTTGTCTTTAGTACCAACTTCATAACATTGATAGTGCTCATTGAAATATTTTATTATTAGTATTGGTTGTAGTATTGATTGTTCATGTAATAGTAAAGTGTGTAGTAAAGTTTTTATGACATTTAATTAATAGTAGGATTATTATATTTCGTTTAAATGCAATTGCTTAGATTGTTCATGAAATTGGTCACACATGGTTTCTTTAAATCATATGGAGACGAAATATCATAAAAGTAATATTGGAGAAAAGTCCATATCTGATTAGACTCTTCTGGGGCTGAACTTAAATTTATGATTTCCAAAGCTTACATAAAATTCTGTCAAACTCATGAGGTCAGAACCTACTACAATTAAAAAAGGCTGTATTGGAGAGTTTGACTCTATATACTTATTTCTACGGAGCTCTATTTGATGCTGCAAATCATTTAACGTTGTAATATGTAAAACGGAGCTGTTAACTGAGTTTTGGATTGTAGCTTTACGATGCAATTTTAGTTCGCCTTCTTTAATAATATAGCGATGAGTTCGTTTTAAAATCGTGTGCAGCAATATGAAAAAAATGTAGTCTTTCGAATCTAATAAATATAATTAGTTAGTCATATTGTTTCATTCAAAATAAATGTATGATTACACTGCTGTTCGATGAAATAGAGCCGGACCGAAAACTGATATATACAGTAAATTACTTCTTTATAAATAATTTCCCTAATTTTATATGAAAATATATGCAAAAATACAATACAAATACTTTAAACCAAAGCTTAAAAGTGTTTGCAAAATTCAGGAAAATTTCGCGAATTTTCATCAAAATGTTGAACTTTTTGCTAAGAATTTTTAGATTTTTTTCGAGTATGCAGTTTTGTAGCCCATTCAATTTTAGTATAATAAGATGCGAATCTTAAGCCGCTATGAGAATTACCTGATTTTTGGCAATTTTTTTTCCATCCGACCTTTGAATTTTTTTCCATATAAAAAAATTAAACTTATAACTTTGTATGGAAGAAAATGGGCAAATCGCTCACGCCTTTTGTCGATGTTAAAATATTTCTATAGTACTTCCCTCGTGAAGGGTGGATACCTTGCCGCGGTACGAGGGCTTAAGTCGATAGCCACAGGGCTACGCTGCCCTTGTGATCATAGCTCCGTACGGCACTTCATCACGAGAGCAGCCTAGCCTCTCTGGCGCGACGACAAAGATCTTCCCCCTCCCAATCCAGGGTGTTATGCGAAACCGTGCCCATTGGACGTTTGCAGCCGGGAGGCAAATCGTGGCTGTATTTGAACGGAGCCTCTCTGACACCGGGTCGCCTCAGAGAGTAAGCATGGCCTTACCGCGGTACGGGGCTCTGCCGCGGCGGACGACACATTTTCCCCTACTCTTCCCTTGACCCTAAGCTGGCCTTGTCCGGCGATGGGTCGTACGAACAAGATGAACTCGAATAACCTGAATAAAAACGAAAAATCTAAAAAACAAACAACGCCAAATTTCACTCCTCAGCAAAGGAGAGCTATGGAGGAGCAGGCGAGGAAGCAACAACAACGCCGGAGGACAACCTCCGTTCCACAATCAAGGGGGGGATCGACAGCGATGGCAACTACGAGTCGGTCAACCAACCCTCTATCGAATAAGATTGACTTGATGGGAGCTAGCACCAGTGCGGTTGCCAACGCAGCTAAGCGGGCAACGGCGGATGCTAAACTCCCATCAACCGCTGATATGAAAACCAGTATCTTTACGTCTGTGGCAGCGGTCTCACGACCTGGCCTCGGAGTTTCGAAGGAGAAGGAAGCTGCAACTGAGATGTCGGCAAGGAGAGCGACCGCGATGGCAACTACGGGTCCGCACTCCAGGGAGACATCTCCCCGCCGCTTCACATACCACGAGAAAAGATTGGCTGCAAAGATCCTGAAGAGGTATGAAGGGGTACCGCAGGAATCACTGTCGCCGAATTCCAGTAAATCTGTAGAGCTAGCGAAAGCTGTGATACCGGATTTCCAAAATTCGTACATGCCAAAGAGGTTAAAAGTTAACCCTTTCAAGCGCCAGAGATCGGATCTGGAGTTTATTCCCCCTCCCAAGCGGCATCAGAATACCTCTGGAGCGGGCAAACTAAGCTTTGCTGAGGTAACCAAGGACAGGATCCTTATAGGCGTCCTTGACCGAGGCAATGACCGTCTGGCCATCCCCAAGGACCGGTGGCGTTACGTGCGAAATGAACTCGGCAACATTCTTCTCAACGTTGCTCCGGAGTTTCCGGGTAGTTCGGCACGAGTAACGGATGCGGGTTGGCACCAGGGTCAAATTAAATTACTCGCATGCGAGGATGCAAAAACCGTAGCACTGTACAAGGCAGCAGCTGCTAAACTGGGTGAAGTCTACCAGGGCGCAAAGATAGAGGTCGTCGACTGGAAGGACATTCCAGCTCGTCCAAGGGCAAGGGCGTGGATTCCGGCCATCCCTGACGAACCCGAGAGAATACTCGGGATGCTACGGCTAATGAATCCGTCCCTCCCAACGCATGACTGGAGTGTCAATCTGGTCGGGGATGCGGTAGGGCCCGACAGACAGGTGGTGTTCACCATGAATAAAGAGTCAATCGAGCCCCTCAAAAGGTGCAATGGCCTAGTACACTACAGCGTAGGCCAGATCGTTATCCACGTATATCGTGGTGATGCTCAGCGCGCTGCCTTCTCGGCTACTCCGGGGGAACCGGAAAACTTATTACCAGAAGAGGAAGCGGAGGATTCCGATGCGGAAAGCATGTTATCCGCCACTTCTCTTGGCGATAGTGCTGTGAACAACTCGGAGATGGAGGACAGCCTACAGGACGAGGAAGTCCTCGACGTCACGGTGGTAGCAGCCAACGCTGAGCGACTAACATCTAACGCTACAGGCAGCAGGACTCCTGCAACGCCACATCGGGCAATTAATCGGAACAACTCGTCGTTGATAGGCAACCTCCGGGATGGAGCAAACCTCGACGATATGGGGACGGCAGGGAAGTCTGTGCGCTCTCATGTTGGTGGTGCTTCAGATTAATTTGCACAAATCTAAAGTGGCTTCGGCTGCTTTAAGTAGTCGTCTTTCTAAAGGCGACGTGGATGTGGTCCTCATCCAAGAACCCTGGGTCAATAGCTCGAGAATCTGCGGATTGGGGACTAAGGGCTTCAAGCTCATTCGAGCCAGCGAGGAGAGCAAAGTCAGAACGTGTATTTTGGTCAAGTCTGAGTTGAACTCCTTTCTCCTACCTAACTACACCAATGGTGATATTACCGCTATCAGTCTAACGGTCGACAGCACCCGCCTGACGGTGGCGTCGGTCTATATGCCCTACGACGCCGAAGAACCCCCACCACAAACGGAGGTGAAAGACCTGGTGTCAAATTTCTGCACGGGTAATCTTATTATTGGAGCGGACGCTAATGCTCACCATGTCCAATGGGGGAGCTCCGACATCAATGCCAGGGGCGAGTCTCTGTTTGATTACCTCTTAACAACCAACCTGGTGATTTGCAACGTGGGTAATGAGCCTACTTTTATCACTAAGACCCGCAGGGAGGTCATAGACCTCACTATCTGTAGTGAAGGCGCTTATGAGTGGGTCAGAAAATGGCGGGTTCTGGAAGAACATTCTTTCTCCGACCACCGTTACATAGAAATGGTTTTAGACTTTATTGTAGAACAACCAATCATGAAGCGCAATCCACGTAACACTGATTGGCAGTTACACAATGAAATATTAGACAGAGACCTACCAGTACTGCCCTCACAAGCCCCCTCATCAGTAGAGGAGCTGGAGGATCTTGTTACTACATTTACATCGGCGCTCTCAAATGCTCTAGGACAGGCTTGTCCAGTGCCAAAACCACGCGGTAAACACAGGCCACATTGGTGGTCCTACGATTTGGACTCGCTCCGAATATCATGCCGGAAACAATTTAACAAGGCCAAGAGCTTCGGCTCTGAGCCTCATTGGCATGAATATAAAGCTAAACTAAGGGCCTACAAAAAAGCTCTGAGACAGGCGAAGAGAACCTCGTGGAGAAATTTCTGCACTGGCGTCGAAAAGGTCGACGACACAGCGAGACTTAGACGAGTCCTCTCGAAAAGTCAAACAACCATCAGCTATTTGCGAAAGCCTGACGGATCCTGGACCAGCACGGAAGAGGAAACCCTTGAGCTGCTCTTGAATACACATTTTCCGGGGAATCTGCATGATGCACCACTAGCACCTGCAACAAACCTGGCAGTAAATATACCCATCACTGAGGAAAGAGTAAGGTGGGCAGTTAAGAGCTTTGAACCGTATAAGGGTGCCGGGCCGGACGGGATTATCCCCGCGCAACTTATAAACACGTTGGAGACATCAGCTAAATGGCTGGTATTTCTCTTCACAGCCTGCCTGGCTCTCAACCACATTCCGGGCTCCTGGAGAAGCGCCACGGTAGTGTTTATCCCTAAGGCTGGGAAGGCATCCCACTACGAGCCAAAAGATTACAGACCGATCAGTCTCTCGTCCTTTGTACTCAAAACCTTTGAGAGGATACTAAGCGACTACCTTTCAACGACTATTGATAGCAACCTTATTTCTAGCTATCAGCATGCATACACCAAGAGTAAATCAACAGAAACTGCTCTGCACAGCCTAGTATCTGTCATTGAGAAATCGCTGTGTGAAAAGGACTACTGTCTCGTGGCCTTCTTAGACATTGAGGGGGCTTTCAACAATATAAGCCCGGAGGCGATCAACTCCGCTCTAACTAATCTGGGCGTAGATAGACCTCTAACTGGTTTAATTGACCAACTTCTAAGAGGAAGGAAAATAGCTTCTTCACTTGGTACGGTCGAGTTATCACGCTATGTCACAAGGGGAACGCCCCAGGGTGGTGTTCTTTCCCCGCTTTTATGGAACCTCACAGTCAACTCGTTGCTACGTGACACAAGCTGGGGGGGCGGGAAGATAGTGGCATACGCAGACGATTTAGCTATTGCATTCAGAGGCAAGTTCCCACAAACTCTGTGTGACCTGATGCAAGTAGCACTGCGAGAGGTTTCGAGGTGGTCCTCTCGCTGCGGACTTAGTATCAACCCGGGGAAAGTGGAACTTGTCCTCTTCACCAACCGGTACAAAATACCGCCACTAAGCCTACCAGAACTAGATGGCACGCGCCTGGGCTTGTCGGATAAGGCCAAGTTTCTAGGCATAGTTCTGGACAGGAAACTGAATTGGAAGGAGAATGTTCTTCAGCGCCAGAAGAAAGCTTGCATCGCTCTTTACACATGCAAAAGAGCCATTGGCAAAAAATGGGGGCTCAGCCCTAGAGTATGCAGTTGGATCTACACGGCCATCATTCGCCCAATCATGCTGTATGGAGTCGTCGTATGGTGGCCGGCACTGAGCAAGACAACATACCTGAATCTGTTGCGGAAAGTCCATAGATCCAATATGATCTGTATAAGCGGTGCGCTAAGGACAACGCCCAACGAAGCCCTCCAGGCCATTCTGGGCATTTTGCCACTTGATCTGGAAGGGTTTCGGTCAGCGGCGGCATCAGCTCTGCGCCTAAGAGAAACCTCCAGTTGGGGTGCGGGTACTACTGGACACTCCAGTATTCTGGAATCTTACAGCTTTCTCCCTCTAAGCACAGATCGTTGTGCGACCACTACAGTCGGGGATAGCTGCTTCAAAATAAACATTCCCAGCAGAGAAGACTGGGAGAGGACGGATTGGTGTCCCGAAACAAATGGTGGCACTTCCATATACACCGACGGCTCGAAGTTGGACGGCAGAGTTGGAGGAGGGGTTTATTCAAGGGATTTGGACCTTGAACTCTCCTTCAGACTACCTGATCATTGTAGCGTCTTCCAGGCGGAAGTCTCGGCAATCCGGGACGCCGCGGCCTGGTTAAGCAAACGTGTTATCGGAGGAGATATCACTATTTTCAGCGATAGCCAGGCGGCAATCAAATCCCTTGGCTCATACACGTTCAACTCTGAACTGACGCTCAGCTGTCGTCGATCTCTTCAGGAGATGGCCCAACAGAACCGCGTAAACCTCATATGGGTCCCGGGACATAGGGACATTGAGGGAAACTGTAAGGCAGACGAGCTTGCCAGGCAGGGCACGACCAAGCAGGTTCTTCGGGATAAAGAGCGCTTAGGTATGCCGTTTGCCACATGCAAACTAATGCTGAAGGAGCACACACTCCGTCAAGCCAACGAAAGATGGCTGCAATCCCCAGGGTGTCGGATATCGAAACAAACCTGGCCAAAATGGGATCTTAAAAGGTCTAGACGCATTTATGCCCTAACTAGGAGGGAAATCTGCATATTGATAGGGGTATTAACCGGTCACTGCCTCATTGGTAGGCATGCAGAAAGGCTAAGTGTGCCCTACCGACGATGCTGCAGGAGTTGCAAAGATGATGAGGAGGAGGAAACGGTGGAGCACCTCATCTGCAACTGTCCGGCTTTAAGCGGCGTGAGAACGCGCTTTTTGGGAGTTCCGTTCCTAGATAGTCTAAGCCAGATCGCGGAACTGGACATAAAGGACTTGATGGGCTTCATAAAGTCATCTAAGTGGTTCGAGGAGGAGTAACGGTGTCGGTTTAGGAGTGTCAGTCCCGGGATTCTGCTATGTGGAAAATCCCAACAACTCAGGGATTTTCCATATGGCTGGGTCCCGGGGCTGACTTTCCTTGCGTTGGTGGTATCACAACGGGCCTTCAAAACTGGCCTAAGTGTGCCTCTGCGGCAGCCACTTGAACCTACCTATCTTTCACATTTTTCTCGTAGTAGACTGTGAGCTTTGGCAACGTTTCAGACCATTTTGAAGTAATCATAAATTGCTTGCCAGGGTAGAGGTCTTCAAAATCTGCTTCGATCTGAAATTTATTTATCATGATATGTTAGTAGTATACAATTTTTATATAGCAAAATAACACAAATATATAATGGAGTGTGGTTGCTAAGTGACCTTGCTCAATCCCGACTCTTGCGTCCTCGTTCGTGCACTCTGGGCAACGGGAGCTACCTAGGGTCGCGGCAGAAAGAGAGGGAGCCCCGGTGGGGCCACTCTGACATACTTGGTTTATGGGCTCACCGAGGTCTTTTTCGCAGCGTCTGTTCACCACATTGCGCGGCTGCAAGCGGGTGTCTGTCTTGTAGCAAGCGGCTCGCTATATAATTGTGTGAATATTTTTATCAAAATCCCGGAGACGGGTTGTGCGCTGGGTTTGGGACCCGCCACGTAAAAAATGTAGTCCAATGAAAAATTTAATAAAGCCTCGGATGAGAACCCCCTTTAATGTTGACGACCCGGCAAAACGAAATAAGGACTACGAGAAGGATATTAGGGCATGTACCTGGAATGTCTGGACCCTTTCAAGGGATGGTACCGCTGCCCGACTGGTTGATGTCCTCGTGAACGCAAATGCTGACATCACCGCCCTGCAGGAAATGCGATGGACGGGACAAGGAAAGATGACCATCGGACCTTGTGACGTATACTACAGTGGCCAGACACGCGAAAAAAGCGCGTGGTGTAGGATTCGTGGTGGGAAAGAGACTTCGCCGCCAAGTACTAGCGTTCACTTCTGAGGACGAGCGTCTCGCTGCGATCCGCATCAAGGCGAGGTTTTTCAACATAACTTTTATCTGCGCCTATGCGCCGACTGAGGAGACGGACGACGCAGAGAAGGACTCCTTCTACGATAAACTTGAACAAACTTATGATCGCTGCCCCCAACATGATATCAAAGTCGTGCTCGGCGACTTTAATGCCAAGGTGGGCAAGGAAGGAGTCTTTGGTCCTACAGTTGGTAAATTTAGTCTCCACGATATAACATCACCCAACGGCACTAGGTTGATTGACTTCGCCGCTGCTCGCAATATGGTCATCAGTAGTACTAGGTTCCAGCATAAACGAATACACCAAGCCACCTGGCTGTCCCCTGATCAAAGAACAAGAAACCAGATTGATCATGTCATGATTGACGGCAGACATAGCTCCACCGTTCTGGACGTGCGTACACTGTGTGGTCCCAATATTGACTCTGACCATTATCTTGTCGCAGCCAAGATACGCACACGCCTCTGTGCAACGAAGAAAGTGCGCACAGTAACGGAAGGAAGGTTTGACGTCGAGAAGCTGCGCATGACACAGACAGCTGACAATTTCACAACGCGACTCTCACACCTGCTAGCAGAGGGCAATCCCCGACCTAACGATGTAACCGAGCAATGGAAGCATATCTCTTACTCATTGCGTACCGCCGCTGAGGCCACTATAGGGTTCCAGCGGGCCTGCAAGAACAACTGGTACGATGAGGAATGCAAAACTGCCTCGAAAAAAAAGGACGCTGCCTACAAGGAGACGTTGCGAACGGGCGCAACCCGCAGTGTATGGCAACAATATCGTTAGGAAAAGAAGGAAGAGAGACGCCTTTTCAGAAAAAAGAAAAGTGAGGCCGAAAGGCGTGAGTGTGGGAGCTTGAGATGCTGGCTGACAGGAATGATGCCCGAAAATTCTATGAAAAGATCCGGCGGATGACGGAAGGTTTTAAGACCGGGGCAAGCTCCTGTAAGGACAATAATGGCGATCTGGTAACCGACGTACAAAGTGTACTTAAATTATGGAGGGAACACTTCTCCTCACTGCTAAATTGCGAGGGAGACGTCGAACCCGATACCCCAATCCCTGACTATGGAAAAGTCGTGCCACCACCTGACTATGATGAAGTGAGGATAGCTATATCCCGGCTCAAAAACAACAAAGCGCCTGGAAAAGACGGACTACCCGCCGAGCTGTTCAAACACGGAGGCGAAGAGCTGGTAAAAAGCATGCATCAGCTCTTATGCAGAATATGGTCAGACGAATGCATGCCTCCGGATTGGAATTTAAGTGTGCTTTGCCCAATCCACAAGAAAGACGATCCCGCTAACCGCACCAACTACCGCGGAATCAGTCTTCTTAATATAGCATATAAGTTTCTTTCGAGCGGGTTGTGTGAAAGGCTGAAGCCCATCGTAGACAAACTGATTGGACCTTATCAGTGTGGCTTTAGACCTGGTAAGTCTACCATCGGCCAGATTTTCACGATACGCCAAATCCTGGAGAAGACCCATGATAAAAGAATCGACACACACCATCTCTTTGTCGATTTCAAAGCTGCTTTTGACAGCGCTAAAAGGAGTTGCCTGTATGCCGCCATGTCTGACTTCCCTGCAAAGCTTATACGGCTTTGCCAAATGACGTTGAGCAATACCAACAGCTCCGTCAGAATCGGGAAGGACCTCTCTGAGCCATTTGAAACCAAACGAGGCTTCAGACAGGGCGACTCCCTTTCGTGCGTTTTCTTCAATCTGATGCTGGAGAAGATAATTCGAGCAGCAGAGCTAAACCGCAATGGTACAATCTTTTACAAGAGCGTGCAATTGCTGGCGTATGCCGATGATATTGATATCATTGGCCTTAATAACCGCGCCGTAAGCGCTGCCTTCTCTGGACTGGATAAGGAAGCGAAAAAAGTGGGTCTTGCCGTGAACGAGGACAAGACGAAGTATTTGCTGTCATCAAAGAAAGAATCGGCGCACCTGCGCCTTGGCAGCCATGTCACTGTTGATAGTTACAAATTTGAAACTGTGAGGGACTTCGTCTATTTGGGAACCAGTATCAACACCGAAAATAATATCAGTCTAGAAATCCAGCGGAGAATCACTCTTGCCAACAAGTGCTACTTTGGATTGAGTAGGCAATTGAGAAGTAAAGTCCTCTCTCGAAGAACAAAGATCACGCTCTATAAGTCTCTCATCATACCTGTCCTGATGTATGGCTCAGATTCATGGACAATGTCAAGGGAAGATGAGATGGGTCTTGGAGTATTTGAGAGAAAAGTTCTCCGGAAGATTTATGGTCCTTCCCGTGATGCCAACGGCGAGTATCGAAGGAAATTTAACGATGAGCTATACGAGCTATTCGCAGATCTGACCATAGTCCAGCGAATTAAAGCCCAAAGACTCCGCTCGCTGGGCCATGTTATGCGAATGGACAAAGAAGCTCCAGCACAGAAGGTTTTCCTATCGTCGCCTGAATTCGGCAGCAGAGGAAGGGGGAGGCCTCGACTGAGATGGAAACAGCAGGTGGAGGATGACTTGAACTCCCTTGGGGTTTCCAATTGGCGTCAGTTATCGCTGAAAAGGAATGACTGGCGTGCTTTGATATGCAACGGTGATGATCACAAATATATCAAAAATAGTACGAATTAATTAATCGTACACTAGTTTACATGAAAATCTGACTTCCTTAAAATTCATTTTTTTTTTTTTGGGGTTTCCAATTGGCGTCAGTTATCGCTGAAAAGGAATGACTGGCGTGCTTTGATATGCAACGATGATGAACACAAATATATCAAAAGTAGTACGAATTAATTAATCGTACACTAGTTTACATGAAAATCTGACTTCCTTAAAATTAAGTTTTTAAGACCTACGGTCACAACTGCAAACTAGTGTTCTTAATAGGCATTTTTTGTCTACAAGTTGTGCAAAAGATCATTTGTTTCTATAAAGGTAACAAATGAAACCCCAAAAGGTAGTAGTTAAAAACACAACTGTGTCCAAAAAATAGACCAAATATCAGAAATAACCTAGCTTACAAATTTGTATCCAATGGCTTGTATGTATAAAGGAAACTCTTCAATGATAGACTCAAATGACGCCGTATTTTTTATAAACTGCTTACGATACAAATGTGTGACTTTCCACAACTCAAGAGAATCCTCCTCTGAACCTGTATAAAATTTAAGTTTATTTACATAATCTAATGTAACCGAATTAATGGGAGGTTGCTCTTCATCTTCATCAGTAGGACTGTTTTTCGATTCTGAGACGATTTTTTTTTTCGATGATGGTTGTGTAACTTATTAAGTAGAATTCCGCTTGGATTAGATCTTGTACCATTTCTTCGCCCAACAAAATAAACATCTTTGCTCTCTGTTGGGAAAATTTCTACGATTTCTTCAGCAAGTCTTTCAATTTCTGATAGTTTTAGTGTAGAATAACTTGCTGTAGCTGGCACATAAAAATGTTCGGAAATAATTTGTACTATTTTTCGTCTATTCTCTTCTGTCAAAAATTTGCCGATGACTGTAGAATTTCGCTTGCTTCCTACATAAATAGTTCAAAGTATAGTTATTAAATAACCCTCTTATTTCCCTGCAGTCAAATTCCGAACTACTCAGCAAACATACTAGTTCATTGACTAACCATTTTGTGGCATATGCCTACCAGTTCGTTGTTGATTAGTTTTAAAAGCAGTCAATGCCAAACTACTCAGCGAAAATTCTAGTTCATTGACTATACATTTTGTGGCGTATGCATACTAGTTCATTGCTGATTAGCGTTAAACCAGTCAATGCCAAACTACTCAGCAAACAATATAGTTCATTGACTATACATTTTGTGGTGTATTTATACTAGTTCATTGCTGATTAGCTTTAAACCAGTCAATGTCCAACTACTCAGCAAAGAATATAGTTCATTGACTATACATTTTGTGGTGTATTTATACCAAGGCCAAACTACTCAGCAAACAATATAGTTCATTGACTATGCATTTTGTGGCATATGGATACCAGTTCATTGTTGATTAGCTTTAAACCATTCAATGCCAAACTACTTAGCGAAAATTCTAGTTCATTGACTATGCATTTTGTGGTGTATTCATACTAGTTCATTTCTGATTTCCTTTAAGCCAGACATTGCCAAACTACTCGGCAAACAATGTAATTCATTGACTGTACATTTTGTGGTGTATTCATACTAGTTCATTTCTGATTAGCTTTAAACCAGTCAATGCCAAACTACTCAGCAACATTATAGTTCTACGCCTAAAAATTTTGTGGTGTATTCATACTAGTTAATTTCTGACTACCTTCAAACTAATCAATTCCAAACTACTCAGCAGACACCTAGCTCGTTTACTATACATTTTATGGATGTTTTTATACTAGTTCTTTGCTGATTACCCTTAAACCAATCAATGCCAATCTAATCAGAAAACATACTAGTATACAACTATAATTTGCTGGGCGAAATAATACTAGTCAGAAAAATCCTGGTTCGTACTAGTATGCAAGTATGTATGAAACTCGGGTTGAAATCATACTACACCTTTTTCAGTTTATATTCAGAAAGTTTTCTGAATATCAATTGTAATTTTCTGAATGTCAATTGTATTTTTCTGAAAATCAAATGGAAATTCTGTAACTGCATTCAGATCTTTTATGATCCCTCTAGATCTTTTATGATCCCATTTTGGCCAGGTTTGTTTGGATGTCCGGCACCCTGGGGATTGTTGCTACTTTTCGTTGGCTTGACGGAGTGTGTACTCCAACCCAACGAAAGGTGGCAACAATCCCCAAGTTGCCGGACATCCAAACAAACCTGTCCGAAATGGGATCATAAAAGATCTAGAGGCATTCACGCCCTAAGAAGGAGAGAAATCTTAATATTAATAGGTGTTCTAACTGGGCACTGCCTTATTGGTAGGCACGCAGAAGGGGTGCCCTATCGACGATGCTGTAGGAGCTGCAAAGATGATGAGGAAGAGGAAACGGTGAAGCACCTCATCTGCAACTGCCCGGCCTTAAGCGGCGCGGGAACGCGCTTTTTGGGAGTTCCCTTCCTGGATAGTCTAAACCAGACCGCTGGGATTTTCCAAATGGCTGGGTCCCGGGACTGACTTTCCTAGTGCTGGTGGTATCACAACGGCCTTTTCAAAACTGGCCTAAGTGTGCCTCTGCGGCAGCCTTTAACCTAACCTAACCTAACTGCATTCAACTGTTTGAACAGTCACAGATTTTTAAATTAAAAAAAAAAAACTAGGCCCCGCCAACTCATGGGTCAGTTACATAAAGCTTTATTTTGGCTTTACCTCAAACTTTGACTTTGACAGAAAAGTTCAGTATACGTATTTAAACCAAGCATGGCAAATTGGAGACCGCAAAGTTGAAGTGAGGTTGAAATTTGGCAAACTCTCAAATTTTGCTTGCTTTGCTTGCTTTGACAATCAGATGTTGATGACTTTGCTTCAATTAAGGAATGAAATGTTGGAGAAAATAATAATTAACTCATTTTTTCTCTATTAAATTATTAAATTAACTAAAACACTACGAATGCGAAGAAAAAAATAACGAAAACAAATGTATAAAAGAGAAGCGTCAAGGCGTTCATTGTAGCATACCTCTGAAGTTGGACGCAAAGTTTTAAGGTAGCAAATGTCAGGCGAGGTTAACAAAGCTTTATGTATTCGACCCTTCATAGGGAAAAAATCAAAGCAGCACACTATAAGTTGGAAGAGAAGTTCGGCAAAAGTCTCGTTAGAGGTTATGACAACCTGTTGGTATATAACCGCCATTTTTTTTACGTTGCGGCATAAACTTGAGTATATTGACAACAACAATATAAATTAACTCTACCAATGCTCCTTTAACTCGAGTGTATGGCCCAGCATGAAAGCAGTCTTACTTCGACTCTTTTTGATGTAAAAATAAGACTTAATTTTATCTATATATCATATGTGGGTCCGGAACTCCGCAGTGGACGACTAACTTAACCTTAATTTACCTTACCTAAAAATACAACCCCAAAGCCCCAATTACATAAAACTTTGACAAATGCGCGCCTCGTTTTTGAGCATTTGCAAAAATTTCGCTTCGCTTTACGTTTAAAAAACTTTGTATGAAAGTGGATCCTACAAAGTTGAATGCAATTGGGCCTTCACCTATATAATCAAACTTGACGAACGCGGAATTTGAAAGGAGCCATTGCAAGTAGAATTCAAAAATTAAATTAAAAATACAATAAACAACATAATTTAAAAAATATAGAAAAAAAACTTGAGTTAACTTTACCGAGAATCGAACTCAGAGCCTTTAGCTCATTTTTGGCTGTGTATGAACTAGTATATCAACTGGTATAATGCTGATGCAGAGGCTGACTAGTATACCAATTGGTATGGTGCTGATGCAGAAGAGGACAATTGCTTTTCTTTTTCTCTTGTAACTGCTTCTTTTTTACCTTGTAATTCACAGATGCTTTTTCGTGTTTAGGTAAATACAAATAGTCGCTGCTTTCTAAAGAATAAACTGGTATATTGCTGATGTAGAGGCTGACTATGATACTGGTGCATAGACCGACTAGTATACCAACTGGAATGAATGTCAAATTCGTGGACTAGTATAACAAGTGGTACGATCTGAATGGGCATACTGATTAGTATGTCCTGCCGCATAGACTGAGCAGTATGTCAACCGGTATGATTCTGATGTATATATGAACTAGTATGTCAACTGGTAAGATGCAAATTTTAACTAGTATGTCAACTGATATGATTATGATGCATAAATGAACTGGTATGATTCTGATGCATAAATGAACTACTATATCAACTGGTATGATTCTGACGCATATATGAACTAGTATGACAACTGGTATGATTCCGATGATTTTTTTAACTAGTCTGTTAATTGGTATGATTCTGATGCATTAATGAACTAGTCTGTCAACTGGTATGATTCTGATGCATATAAGAAGTAGTCTGTCAACAGGTATGATTCTGATGCATATATGAACTAGTCTGCCAACTGGTATGATTCTGATGCATATATGATCTAGTCTGTCAACTGGTATGATTCTGATGCATATATGAACTAGTCTTTCAACTGGTATGATTCTGATGTATATATGAACTAGTCTGCCAACTGGTATGATTCTGATGTATATATGAACTATTCTTTCAACTGGTACGATCCTGACGTATATACGAACTAGTATCTTAAATGGTATGATACTGATGTGTATAATAACAAGTATATCAACTGGTATATTCCTGATGCAGAGGCTGACTAGTCAGCCAATTGGTATGGTGCTGATGTAGAGAAGGCCAATTGCCATCTCGTAGGACATCGCCGTGTTAAAAATACCAGTTGCTAATATGGAAAAATTACAGAACTCGAACTAGTTGAAGCCGCCTAGCTGACTGGTATTTGATTAGTATAAAACTAGTTAAGTTGACTGCAGGGATATCATATTGTATGCCTAATACTTTCCTTAAAAAGATCTACTTGAATCACTTAGCTTTAACGAGCCTTAGGTACGTGTATGTGACTACTTGCATTGTATTTCGTGTGGGCAATGGTTAACTAGCCTTAAAATAAAGGCAGCTGATTTATAATTAGTTTGTATTGAACTCTTCCATAAACGGCCTGGGTAGTTTGCTGCAGATTGTATTGTTATTTAATGAAGGGTTTTCCCATGATAATCGAGTCTTTAAAATATGTGTCTCATTGATGCTTAAACACTTTTTTTAGTGCAATCCTGAAGGTCATGGATTTCGGCGTCATCAGCAGTAGAGTCAGCTAGTTTATGGGTTTTCCCATAGCTCATGACCTTCAGGATTGCATTAAAAAAGCAATGTTTAAGCATAAATGAGGCACATATGTATTTGAAAGACTCGATTATCATGGGAGAAACCCCCCTAAAATAATAACACAATCTGTAGGCAACTACAAAATTTGAGTGGTTTGGTAAATAAAAAAATACATTTTACTGTTCTGTAGACAATTCATTTCAAGTCAGAAATTTTTAGTTATCATTTTCCATTTTTTAAAATGTTTTTCATAGATTTAAAACTTGTATATACATATCGCTCATTTGCTGCAACATCGTCATAACTCAAAAAAACCCAAATTTTTAGTTAACATCATCAATATATCGGAAATAATACACCCAAAAAAATCAGTATCACTATCGAATTCCGAGCTCTAAAGGGTTGAAATCGTTGCTTGTGTGTAAGTTAACACAGGTGAACATTCAACTGGCCAAAACACCACTTCCACCGAATTTACTGACGGCGCGTCTATAGCCTTACATTTAACAGCAAGCAAAAGTTCAATACCGATTTAAAAACCCATCCGGCCAAAACACCGCTTCCACCGAATTTGCTGACGGCACGTCTTTAGCTCTGTGCATAATAGCAAGAAGTAGTTAAATACTGCTTTAATAGCTCATCCGGCCATTCTGCCGACGGGGCAGTTATAATCCCTCGCGTGACAACAACAAATAACGTGCAGTAAATAGAATTCGGGCAAGAGTGTAGGTATTTAGACACTAGCGTCGCTTTCATGTACTCAGTTATTTCAACTCATCCGCTGAGACCGGCTGCCCTTGGTAATCCAAGGGAAATAAAGAATTAAAAAAAAAAACCAAGTGGTTCATATTACTGGCGCCCAACGTGGGGCCAAGCCAGAGAAAATCCTTATAAAAGGGCACGCGAAGAAAAATCCCCGTAAGAGGACACGCGAAGGCGAGTTTGGCCGTGGGTTCGAACCCGCCTCCTAATAACTAAAATAATTTTTTCAAAGTGCCACAAAAGCACAAGTGCCACCGTAAAAGTGCCACAAGACAGTTTAAAATAATTTTTTCAAAGTGCCACAAAAGCACAAGTGCCACCGTAAAGTGCCACAAGACAGTTCAAAATATTTTTTTTGAATGAAAAACAAAGAATAATAGAAGATAAATAAAGATTGCACGTCATAAGCGTTGCCGTCGTGAAACAACTTTAATATCATAATCAACTTTAATCCACCACCATCAACATACAAAATAGCTCAAGGACCGACAATTACTCAATTTGATCTTAAACACACCAAAAGGAAAGAGTTAAAGCATTGCACGCCACAGGCGTTGCCTTCGCTGGACATTCAACTTTAATATCATAATCAACTTTAATCCACCGCCACCAACATACAAGAATCTGAGTAGCTAAAGAACCGACTACTCAATTTGATTTTAAACACACAAAAGGGCAAGGAGTTAAGGCATTCACGCCCCAACCATCCACCACCATCAGTACCACAATAAAAATGAAATTATTCATGTTAGTAGAAAACTCAGCAGCTGTATGAAAGCATAGGGTGTAAGTTGTAAAAAGTAAAAATTCCGACTCCAAATTAAAATTAAATCAATTAAGAAACGAAGATAGTACTTGAATTTGAGAAGTAAATTTTTAAAAGACAGTGCCTGAATTTGAGATTTCCCCTAAACGATGGACGCCCAAACTCTCCAGACCCTTTTTAATACCGCCATCCGTACGGCAACGGAACATTCCAGGCAGGAATTCCAGACCCGTATAGATGAGTTGACAAGCAGGCTAGCCAGAATTGAAACTCCAACTCAGGTCGTCCAATATGAACCAGTCACAATCCAAGCAAATGTAGCGTGTGACGAATCTTTGGATCAGGTAAAAACCATGCCAGAATTCGAGGGCGACTTACCCGCTATGTAACTTGGAGGCAAGCCGCGCACACTGTCTATAAGGTTTTGGAGAATTTCCAGGGTAGCTCTAAGCACTACCAAGCCGTAGGAATCATCAGGAATAAGGTGGTAGGTGCAGCAGATGGTGTTCTATCGTCCTTCAACACCGTTTTAAATTTCCGTGCAATTATTTCACGACTAGATTTTGCCTACGCCGATAAGAGGCCTACCCATTTGATAGAACAGGAGCGCTCCACTTTGATGCAGGGTAAACTATCAGTAATAGGATTCTACGATGAGGTTGAAAGGAAGCACAAGAACTTGAGGCAAACCAAGCCAGATCCATGTTCGCCCATTCCTTTAGTAGGCAAGCAAAGTCCCGGTCACTACCCGTATTCACCACAGTACCGCAGAGTACAACCAGACCAACAACGACAGACCCAGACACAAACGACTGACCCATGGGCATAGACCCATCACTCTCCAGCCTTAGGCAAAACAGACCCCAACCAATAAATGGCAATAACGAGAGGAACCGTCTAGGAACCTATCCAACAACATCTCGTCCATATGCTGGTACCCCAGGTGGCTGGTCCAACGGAAACACCACCAACCAGACTATTGGACAAGTAGCAGGGCGACCAGAAAAAAGATCGCACGGGAGTGATCAACAGCCAATACAAAAGGTACATCGAATAAACAACCTTGTCCAAGAACTTGATGAACTCGAGGAAGACTATGGTAAAGATGCTCTATATGACAATTACTACCATAATGACGATTGGAACCCAGTCGAGACCAACCCAAAGACGACTTGAACTTTTAGGACGAAATCCCTCTTGCCCTACGTCGAGCGGACAGTCGGGGAAGAGGCGTAAAACTCCTTATGGACACCGGTGCAGCAAAGGGCTACATAAAACCGCTCAAGGACTTAAAGGGAATCAAACCCGTAAGTCATACCTTTACGGTGAAATCAATCCATGGCACTACTAGGATTGACAAATACTGCACCATAAACATTTTTAATAGAGACACCAGCTTCTTCATCCTACCCAGTCTTAACACCCTTGATGGTATTATAGGTTTCGACCTACTCAAAGAAGTGAACGGTAAAATAGATTTGATGACTGGACTTCTAAGTTACAAAGGCGGTCAGGACAAGCTTTTATATCATGATTGCCTTGACATTAACAAACTAATAGAAACGGATGCCGAAACACCGAAACACGAGTTAAGTATTCCTGCAATGTTGAAGCGGCACGCTAGAGTCTTCGCGGACCCTAACGAGGCACTACCATATAAAACCCATATTGTAGGAACAATAAGGACCACCGACGATCTTCCCGTTTACTCTAGGAGCTACCCATATCCCATAGCTTCAGCCGAATTCGTCAATAAGGAGATGACCAATTTGTTACAGGACGGTATATTAAGACCATCCCGTTCTCCTTACAATAATCCAATTTGGGTAGTAAGTAAAAAGGGCGTGGATGAAGATGGTAATAGGAAGTCACGACTCGTAATTGACTTTAGGAAACTAAACTTAAAAACAGTGAGCGACAAGTATCCTATACCCGACACGTCCGTAATTTTGGCAAACATGGGAAATGCTAAATGTTTCTCAACGATAGACCTTAAGTCTGGTTTTCACCAGATTAAACTAGCTGAGAGGGATCGGGAAAAACTGCATTTTCGGTCAATAACGGAAAGTACGAGTTCTGTAGGCTTCCCTTTGGCCTAAAAAATGCTCCCAGTATTTTCCAGAGAGCCATTGACGATGTATTTAGAGCAGAAATCGGAAAAATATGCCACGTCTATGTAGATGACGTCATAATTTTTTCAGAAAGCGCTGAACAACACTTAAAGGACATCAACCAGGTATTAAACAAACTCTACTCTGCTAATATGCGAGTGTCCGCCGACAAGTCTAAATTCTTTCAGGAAAGTGTCGAGTTTCTAGGCTTTACAGTATCCAAGGGGGGTATCAGGACATGCCCCGATAAAGTCAAGGACATTTTGGATTTGCCACTTCCAAATCACTTCGAGCTTTACGATCTTTTTTGGGATTGGCTGGTTATTACAGACGGTTTGTAAAAGACTACGCCTCGGTTACCAAACCCCTAACAAAATACCTACGTGGGGAAAATGGGAACATTGGCACTAAACAATCTCGGAAAATATAAATAAACTTAGATGAAGAAGCAATTAACGCGTTTAATAAAGTTAAAAATATTCTTGCATCAGAGGATGTGCTTCTCCTTTATCCCGACTATAAACAACCATTTGACTTAACAACAGACGCTTCTTCACACGCCATAGGCGCCGTTTTATCCCAAAACGGCAGACCTATCACCATGATCTCAAGAACCCTTTCTCCAGCAGAGGAGAACTATGCAACCAACGAAAGGGAACTCTTGGCGATAGTGTGGGCCCTACAAAAACTTCGCAATCATTTGTACGGTGTTAAGCACCTGAACATTTTCACAGCCCACCAACCGCTCACCTTCGCTTTATCTGAAAAAAACTCAAATGCAAAGATGAAAAGGTGGCGCGCTTTTGTGGAAGAATATTCACCAACGTTTCATTACAAACCAGGCAAGGAAAATTTTGTTGCTGATGAGCTCTCACGGCAACATATAAACACACTAGGCCACGAGCCAGACTCAGAAAGCATGGTCGCTAACAGTGAGCTGTCACTGACTCAAACGATAGCCACAGTAAAAAACCCGATTAACTGCTTCAAAACCCAAATTATTCTGGAAGAGGGAAAGACATTGCGAGTTAAAACAACTATAATTTTTAGGACACGAGTGAGGCATCGAATATCTTTTAGTAACCTACAAGATTTATTGAAAGCCATGAAACAATGCGTAAATCCGAATGTTGTTAACGGGTTGCTATGCGAACTCCCAACCTTGGCACTAATCCAAAACGAGCTTACCACATCTTTTCCAGGGGTAAAGTTCCACCACACTACAAAGCAGGTTATCGACGTTTTTAATAAGGAGGACCAAAGAGAAATCCTCCAAACCGAACATAATCGTGCACATAGATCCTGTCGCGAAAATGAGCAGCAAGTCCTGGAAAATTACTACTTCCCTGACTTGAGGAAAATCCTAAAAGAAATAGTTTCAAATTGCAAACTATGTCATGAAGCAAAATACCAACGACGCCCCCCAAACCCCGAAATAGGATCAACCCCCATACCATCATACCCAGGAGAAATCCTTCACGTTGACATTTATTCAACAGACAAAACACATTTTCTCACAACAATAGATAAATTCTCAAAATTTGCAATGGTTTTCCCAATAAAATCCAGGGCCATAGTGGATATTAAGGAACCAATCTACGAACTCCTCAACTTTTACAAAAACACTAAATTTCTGGTTTGCGATAACAAGAGGTCGCTGAATTCAGAAACTATCAAGGTAATCTTAAAAAACCACTTCGGAGTCACGATCTACACCACGCCACCGGCTCACAGTACAACGAACGGCCAAGTGGAGAGGTTCCACAGTACACTTACGGAAATTGCACGCTGCCAAAAGCTCGAGACTTGCATTTCCGACACGGTCGAATTAATTCTGCTAGCAACGGCTAAGTACAACCGCACCGTCCATTCCGTGACAAACAGGAAACCAGGGCCGTCGACAGGATTTCCGGGCCCGGGGGGATCGAAATTTCCGGGCCCCCTATATGAAGTATTTTTTTTTTTAGTGAACTCATTTTTTATTTAAAAGTAATACATGTATACAAGAAGGTTTTATACATATGTGGCTAAACTTATAAATTAACTTTTCTTGATTTTTTGGCGGCGAAATTCCGAATTAAAGCATTTTAGTCTAGTTGCCTTGCTAAACGAGATTCTATACAAAGAGTAGCTAGCCCAGAAACACGATCTTGTGCAGAGCACGAGCGCTGAAAGTTCTTTATCCTCGCAAGAACACTAAATGAGCGCTCAGCACCAGCAACTGTGACAGGTATTGTGCAAAATAAACGCAGCGCGATACAAATATTTGGAAAAAACGTTTGTAAATCCTGAGAAAAAATTGCATTCAACAAATTGAATGGTGTAAGGGCTATTTCAAAATTAGTTTCGTATATGTGTTTCAAATGGATTATTTCATCTTCTAAACCCTTTTTAACGTCAAATTCATGTACTTTCACAAAAATCGTAGCATAATTTCGAAGTTCGTCTTCTTCCATCGTTGGGAATTGCCATAAAAAAGCAAATGTTGTATTCAGCTTTTTCATGCCTTCAAATCGACGAGAAATTTCTGAAATCACTGAATCCACTATGACTAAAAATGAGTTCCTTTTGAAATCAGTTATGGCATCTCGTTGATGTTCATCTGAAGATATTCGGAGTCTGTTCTTTCTGGTTAAAGGGAAGGATGTTGAAACATCTAATCCGCTGGCTACGTTCTCACATTCACGCAAAAAATTGTAAATCTGAAAGTAAGCTGTCAAGAGCAAAAACAAACTTGACAAGCGAGTAAAATTCTTAGCAATCATATGCAAAGATTCTTAACTCGAAGCGACTTATTCTTAATGAATTTCAAAAAACTCCATATTTTCAAATAAGGGTTTTTGGTTCGTTAAGGATACATTTGTAGTTCAGCTTTATGGTATTGATAGTATGAAATTCAAAATTATTTCGTAACCTAGTTTTAAATAAGCTTAGTTCGAAAAATTTCCGTTCCGCAGTAGCTGAGCTGTGTGAAAAGATTATTAAATAAACGACAAAAAAAACCACCTACTTTGGTACTTAATTACAGAATTTGGCAACAGTGTGCGATTTGATTCGAAATAACGACGAAGCTAGTTTGTGCACTTTTTATCTTGTTTATCTTATTTTATCTGTTTAGTTTATATATTTACCGGAAACAAAGTAAAAAAAAGCGTAGACACAAACTACGGTCGGAAACTCGGATAGATTGTATGGTTGCTATTGGAATAAGAAGTGATTGTATGGTGAGAATATTCAAATATTGCGTGGTGAAATTGCGATTTATAGGGCAAGCATGAACGAATATGGGACAAGTGTTGTACAAAAATAATCGAATTATGCGGCGCTGTTAATTTTTTCCGAGTTATTCAAATTCCCGGGCCCCTAAAAAATGCCGGGCCTGGGGGGTTTCCCCCCTGTCCCCTCTTGGCGGCCCTGCAGGAAACCTATAGACATCATCGACGCAGCACCCGACGAACTGGTTAATGAAATAAAGAATAGACTTATAAAAAACACATAGCACACCTACAGAATCTTATTGATACTCGCTCGATACAATCAGGAAGCGCATTACTCTTAATCCTATTAGCCATAGCTACAAGCATAGCAATATTTCTGAGGAGACGGCAAAGAAATATGGTATTACTGAAGAACATCATAAAAGAAACCGAGGACGCTTTCACTTCAAGAGGGGGAGTAGTTAACAGAATTTAAAGAATTTGCTGACGGCGCGTCTATAGCCTTACATTTAACAGCAAGCAAAAGTTCAATACCGCTTTAAAAACCCATCCGGCCAAAACACCACTTCCACCGAGTTTGTTGACGCTACGCCTATAGCTCTGTGCGTAATAGCAAGAAATAGTTAAATACTGCTTTAATAGCTCATCCGGCCATTCTGCCGACGGGGCAGTTATAGTCTTGCGCGTGACAACAACAAATAACGTGCAGTAACTAGAATTAGGGCAAGAGTGTAGGTATTTAGACACCAGCGTCGCTTTCATGTACTCAGTTATTTCAACTCATCCGCTGAGACCGGCTGCCCTTGGTAATCCAAGGGAAATAGAGAATTAAAAAAAAACCAAGTGGTTCATATTACTTGTATGCTCATAAGCTGTTGTGTATTTTGTGTGTCAGCTCGCTCTGTTTCATACACAACGGCTGCTCACACTAATTCAGAATGTGTGTACATGTGGAAAATTTTGTGATTGCATTCGTAAGTATGTTTTTGACCATTCATGGCGGGCACTGGTATGTATCTATAAACTAGCGCTGAGTTTAACGGAATTAATTTGGGTCACAATATTTTGACACTGTGTGTGGTCGATGTTTATTTGTACCTCATGTACACATAGACTAATTCCTGAAAGGGCGGTGTATTTATGTAATGCTACACTAGTACTAGTACAAGGGTATATTAATTTTGTTCACATAACGGTAGTACGTAACGGCACATAATAATCGAGATAGATATAGAGTTCCATATATGAAAGTTCTTAGGTTAACAAGTAAGAAAGTCTAAGTTGGGTAAACCGAACATTAAATACCCAGCGGTAGTTTTCATATGATTTTCGGAATTTTCCATTTCGGAAGTGGGTGTGGTTGGGAAGCGATTTCGTCCATTTACATCAGGTATACTCCCTACTATGCTAGTAGTTATACCTCGTACCAGTTTCATCGTTCTACCGAAATCAGTTTAAAAATTATGACCCTTGAAATTTTCAAATATGCCTCCCTGAAAAGTGGGCGGTGCCACGCCTACTTTTAAAAATTTATCAAAAAATTATAATAGAATGATTAGGGGATTCATCCTACCAAACTATATCATGTTAGCTGTTTCCGTTACCGAATTATATAAATTTAGATGATTTTCGAAGTTTTCGATATCGAAAGTGGGCGTGGTTGGAGGGCGATTTTATGCAATTTCATCAGGTATACTCCCAACAATACTAGTATGCTTTGTGCCAAATTTCATCGTTCTATCAGTTTAAAAATTACGAGCAGTCGAATTTTCAAAAATGCCTTCCTTAAAAGCGGGCGGTGCTACCGAGATATGTCACCTTATGTGTTTATCGAAATTTTCGATATCGAAAAAGGGGGCGTGGTTATCATCCGACTTCGCCCATCTTCAATAGTAACCTACCTTGGCCAGTAGCAAAGTAACCTGTATACAAAATTGCAGACAAATATCTCAAGTTATGTCAGCTTATGTGATTTTCGAAGTTGTCGGTATCGACAAAAGAGTCGTGGATATCATCCGATTTCGCCTATTTTCTCTAGCAAGCTACTTTGGCCAGAAAGTAATCTGTATACCAAATTTCATGCAAATACCTCAATTTTTACTCAAGTTACATATGTCAATTTGAATGATTTTTGATATCGAAAAAGGGGCGTGTTTATCATCCGATTTTTTCCCTCTCGAATCGCGTACAGTCTGTATCGCGAAAGTGAAATGTCAATTGCTTTGTACATTCGGATTTGTCTTCCTACAACAAAACGCAGTCGAACCGCTATCGCACCGCTAAACAATTTTGAATAAAATTAAAATTTTAAACATATTCTTGTAAATTATTGTAGAGCTATTAGTATACTTACCTTTCTTATCGAAAAACATGTTTATTTTGGCGCTTATTTCGCAAAATTAATAAAAAAAATATTTTTTTTTTTTAAATATTTTGTTTAACTTTTAAATTTACAAAATAATTACCAAAAATTTGTAAGAAAACTTCAATCAAACTAATAAAATTATGTTTATACGGACGTGATTTTGCATATGCACACGCACATATTTCAATACACATAAAAGGTATATATATAGGTACAAATATATTTTGCAAGTACAAGTCTTTGCAGCATAGCGCACAGTTAGGCACCAAATTAAAAGAAATGGTATGGGTAAAAGCATAGGACAAGAGCCTTCACTTGAAGTATGCAATGAAAATTGTCAACTTGCGGTTAGTTTTACAACAGTGATGCCAACCCAGGCAAGAAAATAACCAAAGGCCGCAGAACGCAGCACTGTTAGCAATGTTATAGCAATACAGAGTACCATTTGCTTATCGCATCGCATTTCACTTTCGAATCGCATTGAATTTCGAATCGCAATACAGAGTGACCCCCCTGTATATAAAATTTAATGCAAATATCTAAATTTTTACTCAAGTTATCGTGTACACAGACGGACGGACGGGTGACCAGACGGACGGACATGCCTTAATGAACTCCTCTTTTCAAACCAAGAACTTTCATATATGGAATTCTATATCGAATGGTGCCGTTACGTACTACCGTTATGTGAACAAAATTATAATACCCTTGTACTAGTACTAGTACGCTGGGGAAAAAAAGGAGGAGTTCATTAAGGCATCTCCGTCCGTCTGTGTACACGATAACTTGAGTTAAAATTGATATATTTGCATGCAATTTTATATACAGGTTACTTTTTGGCCAAGGTAGATTGCTATTGAAAATGGGCGAAATCGTATGATAACCACGACCCCATTTTCGATATCGAAAATTTCGAAAATCACACAAATTGACTTATCTCGGTAGCTGAAATGGATAAAATGATATAATTTTATAGGTGAATCTCCCTGTTCATTATATAATGATTTTTGATAAATTGTCTAAAGTGGGCGTGGCCCCGCCCACCTTGAAGGAAGGCATTTTTGACAATTCGATTGGTAGTAACTTTTAAACTGATTAAGGTAGAACGATGAAATTTGGCACAAAGCATACTAGTATCGTTGGAAGTATACCTGTAAAATTGGAAAAAAAATTACGCTCCAACCACGCCCACTTTCGATATCGAAAGTCAGCCAAATTGATATAATTCGGTAACGGAAATGGCTAAAATGATGTAGTTTGGTAGGATGAACCCCCTGAACTCGTCGTTGAGAGACAGCCTTCGGGACAGGGCAGACCTCGACGATATGGGGACGGCAGGGAAGTCTGATCGCTCTCATGTTGGCGGTGCTTCAGATAAACCTGCACAAATCTAAAGTAGCCTCGGCTGCTTTAAGTAGTCCTCTTTCTAAAGGTGACGTGGATGTGGTCCTCATCCAAGAACCCTTGGTCAACAGCTCGAGGATCTGTGGATTGGGGACTAAGGGTTTCAAGCTCGTTCGAGCCAGCGAGGAGGGCAATGTCAGAACCTGTATTTTGGTTAAGTCTGACCTCAACACCTTTCTTCTACCCAACTATACCAATGATGACATTACCGCTGCCAGTTTAACAGTCGGCTGCACCAGCCTGGCGATGGCGTCGGTCTATATGCCCTACGACGCCGAAGAACCTCCACCACAAAGGGAGGTGAGAGATCTGGTGTCAAATTTTTGTACGGGTCATCTTATTATAGGAGCGGACGCTAATGCTCATCACGTCCAATGGGGAGGCTCCGATATCAATGCCAGGGGCGAGTCTCTGTTTGACTACCTATTAACAACCAACCTGGTAGTTTGCAACGTGGGTAGCGAGCCTACTTTCATCACTAAAACCCGTAGGGTGAAGGCGCTTATGAGTGCATCAGAAAATGGCGCGTTCTTGAAGAACATTCATTCTCCGACCACCGATATATAGAAATAGTGTTGGACTTTCGTGTAGAGCAACCTATTATGAAACGCGATCCAAGCAATACCAACTGGCAGCTACACAATGATATTTCAGCCAGAGACCTACCAGTACTACCCCCATAAGCCCCCTCATCGGTTGAGGAGCTGGAGACGATTTAGCCATTGCATACAGGGACAAAATATCACCGCTGGACCTACCAGAACTTAATGGCGTGAGCCTGAGCTTAGCTGATAATTAATTAATTCACTGGTTTGAGGTTTCGCTGCAGGGCAACTATTAATACTAATAAACAGTTCTGAGGCGCATACCTGCATATGTAAAGTCCTATATACACATATTTTTGAGCGTGAACAATATTCTTTTGTGTAATATGTTGATATTACACCACTTTTCCAAATAAAAATCCTGTGTAAGTGGATAAATAACTAAACTATCTTTGATATTAGTGCATTTAAAATTAAGTGAAAGTGTTAAATATGCTTTGAAATGCTTATTCTACCATCTCACAGTGAAATGTGTGCAAACGCAAAGCGACACAAAGCCCTCCCAGTGAGTGTTGAATTTTGGAAATTACCACGCCGAACTTTGATTTTTTTTACATTTTTTGGAGAATTGAACTCAATTGACAGATGTGCGTGAACGCACAAAAGAATTGATTTGGAATTCTTTGCCTTTGCGTACGCAATATAAAGTCTCCACTCATTCACGCTCACGTTCACACAGAACTGTATGGGGGTCTTAAGTATGTATGTATGTACCTTTGTATGGAAGCGTATTACGGGCTTCCCAATTGTATGCCATTCAAACAGAAATCTGTTCGTTTTTGCAAGATTTTTCTTTGTAAACATTAATAAGTCAAATCTTCTTGTTAGGAACCCTAAGAACATCTTATCAAAATAAGAAGTTTTCTCTCTTTTACCTTTTTTCCATATTTCTACGGAAATCTTGAGAAGATTTTTTTATCAATAACACATATAAAAAGAAATAAAAAGAAATTTCACTTAATAATATCAATAAGAATTTCCTCATTAAACCAAAGAGATTTGCGTAAAGTTTTTTTTTCGTTTCCGACGTTTTGACTACCCCTGAGCCCAAAAACTGCTCATAAAGACAATCTTATTAATTTTATTAGGCATTTTTGGCTCTGTGATGGGGAATTTTCAAGTTTTTTTCTGACGGCAAACTTAAGCTGTCTACCAAAATTTGGCTCTGTGGGAAATTTTATTATTTAACCACAATTTTATGTCTTTTTTGACTGGGCTATAAGTAATTTTTAAGTTTTAAGTAGTTTGATAAGTATTTTGGTTAATGTACTCAAATACAGAAATTACATCAAATAGCATACTAACAATGAAAATTAAATGTATTTGTTTCTTTTTTTTAGTCTGTTGAAGGTGAAAATCATGAAAAAGCCGTCGAACTCCTAAAACAAGCTGTAGGATCTGTTAAGCTGGTCGTTCGTTACACTCCTAAGGTTTTGGAAGAAATGGAGTTGAGATTTGATAAGCAACGAACCACCCGTCGTCGACAGTGATAACATCGTAACTTATTCATATAATATATTGTTTTGATATATTCTAAATATTAAGGACAATTTTTCTTCATTGAATAAATAAAAAGAAAATATGTTATATATGTGAATACGATAAATAGTACGCTTTATTTACTACTAAAAGCCTTAGTACAATATTGCGGGTTAATTCACTGTTCAGTACTTCACTTTACAACATTTGAAAATAAACTGATTGATATGCGTTATCTATGCGCCTTTATATACCCTAGCGGAAATACAGCTTCACCACCTAGAAATGTCTACACATTTCTGGGTTATTCGTGCAACCATGTTCTCGAAGCGTTTATCTATCGTCATCTCCTCTTTGTGTCACATTCGAAAATATGCGAGACGCCTCTCCCTCTCTCGCTCCCGCGTCATGTATCTAAACAGCTGTAGTTGACGTAGTGACGCTAGTGGTGGGAGATGAGCGATTCTTGAGAATATTCGGCACACTGCCCTCCACCTAAGTCTTATCGTCCCGATCAGACACATTTCCCGATCCAAACGTTGCTAGCCTCTCCAGGTGAACCACCTTCATTTTGTTTCGTGGCCTTCCAACAGTTTGTATGCGGTAGACAACATCGTTTATTCGCTTTATGACTTTATATGTGCCTTCCCAGTTACATTGCAGTTTTGGGGACAAACCTTTCTTTCGTTGTGGGTTGTATAACGGCACCTTTTTCAGTTTATATTCAGAAAGTTACACTTGATATTCAGAAAATTACAATTGATATTCAGAATTTACCATAGATATTCAGAAAATTCCAATTAATATTCAGAAATTTCATTTGATATTCAGAAAATTACAATTTATATTCAGAATTTACAATTGATATTCAGAAAATTCCAATTAATATTAGATTTTCTTGGAGTAGTATGGATACTCCAACGTTTTTACAGGGTGTTACGAAAAGTGGTATACTGACCCTTATGCTCGGACCGTACTGAGCGCAGATGCAACCTTGCGCTACAAATACTTTCCGAACATACCCTACTGGCAAAGTGACAGGTGCAATCAACACTGTTCTGCGCACTTCCGTTTTATTTCTTTCTTTCTAACATGGACACCAAATGGGCAACATCGTAAATGAGAAAAATTAAATCTGAAAACAAAATTCAGCGAGTTGGCCATCCACCACATTTTATGACGAAATAAAGCCTCCAACCCCTCGTTCAATACTGGTAAGTTAACCTTGCGAGAGATTTCTACTCCATACGCAAGTTAAGATGCATTTTCCGCATTCAGGCCTTAACGAAGACAAGCGATACAGCGGCGCAATTCAGCTGGCGCTACAAGTGGCAGAGGAGTTTGCAACCAACTTTACAGCGCAACTACACAAAAGAAAGATCACCAACAGACGCAGCGAACATCCAATTCAGGCACTCCAACAGCGGGGTAGTTAAAATCCCCAAAAGCAGCGCAGTAATTAGCTGCATGCATCAGCAAGAAAGAGGGCAGAGACAGGAGAATAGCAGAAGACAGATTCAGCACGCAACAACAACAAAAAGAAGCAGTCTCCCTATCGCCACCGTCCAGTCTACTAAGTCAGTGCCATAGCGCACAAGAAACCAAACACCAATCAATTGCTGTAGTAAGCCAAAGGAGAACAAGTAAGGTTTTCGTATAGGCACTCATGGTAATAAATCGTAGTTGCTCGTACAAATTGTGCGATTCACTAAGTACACAGCTGTAATAGAGCAGCGCTGTGGCGGGCAAAGGGCACGAATATGCTTGCAGGCTAAAATCGAGCCATAAGTAGTGAATTTCCTTCAACTGTGCTGCGTACAGCAGACAGCTACTCATCAGCGTGCAAGAGAAACATTTACGCTCAATCCGTCGTTGGAACAAACGCATGAGCCCACATATAGGTATACTGTGCCAGCAGCTTAGCAGGAACATCGTATAAGTCGCAATTTTGATTTGAGCGATAATCATTGGCGCCTTTTGCCTGCGCTGTGTGTAGCAAACGATCCATTGCTTGGCGTAAAATTATATATATGTCCAAATGTGTATGCATGCCCAAGAGGGTGGCACTCAATCCGTTGCCTGTTGTTAATATGAATAACTAAATAGGTATATGTGCTCGAAATGCCACACTCAATCTGCGGCTGGTGAAAAAAATAAACAAATGTGTATATACGCAGGTGGCACATGCTAGTAGCTCGAAATCTGTTTGTGAGTGGGAACTGCGGCAGCGCTGTCACAAGCGAGCGGATCTTACGAGACAGGCGTACCATAGTGGGCACGCGCATATGTATATATGTAGAATTTGTTTTAAGAGAGTTATAGGATAGGAATAAAATTTGTTTTGTAAGCAAGAGGTAGCGGCGGAGTGGTGAAGCGCGGGTAGTTAATAGTCAGTCAGCGCTACAGCCGCTGTCCACTAGCTTATGACCAAAGGCGCCTTAGGAGTATTTGCTGGTAGGGAGTATCGTTGAAATATCGTAACCAAACAGAGGCATAAGTTGAATGCTTATCACCAGTCCCTCGAAAGCCAATTGCGTAGTACGCGTGTACAGCGGCGATCTACGCCGAAACATATAAATACAAATTGAGTGAGGTACTGAGTGTGGATGGATGTTTGGTCGGCAAGTCAATTTGATTTTTGAGTGGCGCGATATTCATGTGTGGGACACACCCGCCAGTAAAAATGTTTTGTATTGATATCCGAGATGGACAGTGTATGCCGAAGTAAGCATCCATGCACGCCACGTACCTTCTATTTAGCCATGCTGGAGAATATATACCCTTACCTTTACTTCATATGTGCGCATGAATAATAGCGCATCCACGCAGATGTAAATAGTACGCTTAATTTTAGTTATCATTTTGAATTCATTGCATAGTTGACTCAAATGCATGCATAAGTGCGTATGAATAGTAGCACATCAACCTAGATGTAAACATGAGTGTTTTCCCGTGTACATATGTATATGATTTTATTCTTTTTGTTAGTAAAGTAAACACGCAAATGTGCATCACACGTCGTGATATTAAGTTTGAACTTGCATATAGCTATTTACACCTAATCGTTGTGTAGATCTGAATTAATATTAGGGTGGGCAAAACTCATGTAAGATTTTGTACCCTTATTAATCGGGCAAAGTGCACACACAAATGTGCGCCGGACAAATGTCCTCACACTATTGCAGATAAATAAACAGACATATCTAGTTTTGTATAATTATGGTAGTAACCAGCTGTGCTTGGTACAGTGACAGATATATAAGTAAGAACATTTCACATTGAATTGGGCGAGAATTGGATAACGCCGGTAATATAAGTTAATAAAATCTACATTGATATTAGGGTGGGCGAAATATGGCCCATCACAATGTAAAGCATAGTGATAAGAAAATGAACTGAATTACCTATAGGCTTAAGGCAGAGATGCTTGTGACAAAAGAATATGTTTTATTAAAGCGGCATTGAGGATGTCTCATTAAAATTTAAAATACTGTGTGTGATGATTGGGTATGAGGATGTGAGCGGGTTGGGTCAGGACAGACGGACATGAAGACAGACGGTTAGGTTGTTGTTGGGTCAACTATAGGGGCCAAGGTTGACATGGTAGGGAGGGTTGAAGAAAGCCGAATGGCCAGCCTCGATACAGCGGAGGCGAACGGCGACGACAGCGGTGGCGTATTATGGGCAGTACACGCAGGCATAGGGGTTTATAGCAGGCACATCAGCGAATGGATACGAAATTTTTCTAGGTTACTTCTGTGGTGCATTATAAGATCAGTAGTGGTCCTTAGACACCCACCCCAATCCGGCGAGCTCAGCTGCGCTACGCAAGCGTATCCAGCGGATCACCAGGTACAGCTCTCTCACCTGAGAGCAACACATACAGCACCCAGAACTGGACACAGACAGGTAACAATAGAAAATGGCGCCCAACGTGGGGCCCCGAAAGTGGCTACCAAATAAATTTAATCGGAAGAAGCGATGTACTACCAGGATGCGCTGTCGTTTGAACAGGAACGCACAGCGGGGGGAATTCGTAAATAGTTCATGAGGTCAAGCGCGGGCCTATTGAATACGTTGACGACTTTATATATATTTTTTTAATTGCGGGGTCGGCTACAGATTATCGAAGCTAAAATTGATTTTCTTGAGGTAGATCTCGCGGCAGAGAGGGTATCCCTTCGATGAAGCAGCCACTACGTAGGGCGTATGAGGTAGTTTCTGGAGGGGCACTCGCTGTAGGAGAGCGGTGTCTACCACATTAGGATGAGGGTCAAGTCCTTTTGGGGGTAGACACAGGGAGGGAGACTGACGTTTTCGGGGGGTACAATAAAAGGGGTACCAGCGTATAAGGTTGAAGTTTGTACCTTTTATTGTGGTGACGATGATAGACATAATTGAAAAAAATTTTTTTTTGCTCGGGATCGGCTACTGGTTATTGGATGAATATTAGGGTGGATAACCATGAGGTAGATTCTGCGGTTCGGAGGGCGTTTTAGTGGCGAAGCGGCTACTACCTACGGATAAAGATCCACGTTTGTATGAGGTAGCTTCCCGAAAGCACCCTCGCGGACGAGCACAGGTCCAGCCAGCAGGATCATGTATATCCCGGTTGGAATTGTGTAGGAGTTCTAGGGAGAGATGTACACTGGGGTGGCTACTATACGGTGGAAGTTTAAAATCGCGGTATATGAGGTAGCTCCAAAGAAACGTCCCCTGGAATAGTGCAGGCTCCTCCATCACATCTGGGTGAGGGTCAAGCCCGATGGGTAGTGGAGAGAGCGGAGTGAGGAGACGTTTGGAATGGGAGACGCTTGGTAAAGAGACAAGGGGGGAGACGAGACAGTATAGGACGTAAGGACCCAGACGCGATCACCCAAAGCTTGATCATCACACACATCTTGTACATTAACGGTAAATTATAAAATTTTTTTTTAGTTCACACCACACTCGGATAGTGAGTCGAAATTCATTTTCATATCTTTTTCTTTTGCGCACAAGCGGGTGCGTACATACGAGCATCACGTTCTAAAACTTAAATAAATTCAAAAAACTTTTTTCAAATTTTGTATGATGACTAGAAAGAGTAAGCGAAAGGCCCGTGTGTCGATGCAAAAAGAGCAGAATGGCTCAGGGTCGACGGATGAACATGAGAGTGAGGTTGAGGTTGTGCAAGTGGGCGCGGGAAATCCCGGGGCACAGGCATCGACCTCGCGCTCTAGTCAAAGGTTAATCACGGTGAGGGATATTGCTTCACCGGAGGTTAATATAGTGGATAAAGTGGGGGGTGAGCTTCTGCAAAAGCTAGAAGGTATGTTCATCCAATACCAAATGGACGTGAATCGCACAACAACAGAGGCGGTTCGAGAGGCCATGGCCGCGGTACGGAGGGATGTCAGATCTTTGGGAGAACGAGTCGCGATGGTAGAGAGGATTCGCGAGAACCCCCAAGGAACGGTGGAGAAGGCTCAAGGGAACCCTGAGGTTTCTTCCCAGCCAGGCAACGGCGAGGAAACCAGTAGAGGGGAAGAGCAGAGGTCGGATCAAGCGGCGTTCTCCCGTAGAAAGCTTTTCACTTCAACCCCACAAAGCAGACACACACACTCGGATAGTAACAACAAAACCAGGTTTAAGACAATTAGGGACTGGGGCTTGAAGTACGATGGCGGCAGCAAGTCAATCCCCATTGAACGATTTTTGTTTCGGGTGGAAACACTACAACAGCGACACGGTATTTCTTCGAGCGATTTGTACGCGAACTTTCATTTGCTGCTGAGCGGAGCTGCGCAGGAGTGGTTTTGGCTGTATGTAGAGGAGCACGCAGGCGAGGAAGAGGATGGATTCGTCCGCCTCAGAGATGCACTGCTGAACCACTTCCGCAAGGGGGATTCGGACGAAGAAATAAGACAGGCAATGAATGAAAGGAGGCAGGAGCACCGGGAGTCATTCGATGATTTTTACGCGTGTGTGCGCGGCATGGCACTCACAATGAAGTCTCCAATGCCGGAAGCGAGTTTAGTTAATATCTTGCGCCGGAATCTCAAATCCAGGGTCAAGAATATTATATTCGGCTGCGAGATAGCTACGCTTGCCGAACTTAAAGCCCAGTGTAGGCGTGCGGAAAAGCATTTCGAAGACTATGAGCGAAAGTTTGGCAAGAAGAGGGACCTGGAGGAGATCGGGTTACTGCAAGACGATGACGACAAGGACTGCGGACCAGCATTGGAGGCGCTCGGAGGACGAGACCATGGTGGAAAGAGAGGCGAGGGCGCTCGGAAGCCAGCGGATTTCACGAAGCAGAAGCCGTACGAGCAGGGATGCGACTCGCACTTTCACGAGCTAAGATGTTACAAATGCGACAATGAGGGGGCAAGGTTTGCTATGTGCGCAAAATGCAAGCAGGAAAACCGCTTCCCTGGCGGGGAAACCGGGAAATCGGGCCAGGAGAAGAAGCTCCCGGACAACCACTAGTCAAGAGTCGTATATTGAAGAGAGAAGCGGCGACTCGAGAACCAGAGTCGAAACAGAACGAGACCCCGCTGCAAACATTACAGGAAAGAGAGCGACGATATTACGAAATAAGGCGAAGAATATTCGGGACTAAGGAAAACAGTTGCAAAGATGGAACATTAGGACAGGGTGGGACAGGAAGCAAGCGAAGGAGCGCCAAGAAAATTGAGAAGTTGCGTAGGAAGGACAAGGAACGCCGAAGTATGAGACGAGCGATAGCTGCGACAATCATCCGGAGTGACGGGGACCGGCGGCCGTATGCGGAAGTGACAGTGGAGGACGAGCCTATGAGAGGGTTGTTGGACAGCGGGGCGTCCGTCAGTTGTCTGGGCGGCACCGCGATGCGACGATTCAACGGAAAAAGGATAGATCTGGTCGACGAAGAGCTCAAGACCGCGGATGGGAAAGGCCAAGCTATAGTGGGAAGGCTGGAAGCAAACGTGGCGTGGCGAGGAAAAACTGCGAAGTTGACTCTCTACATGGTGCCGAGCTTGAGACAGGAGCTTTACCTGGGCATTGATTTTTGGGAAGCCTTCAACCTGTTGCCTACGGCAGTCTCGGAAATAGACGTAGATCGGTCGGGGATGGTCGAGCTGACTCACGAGGAACTGCAGGTCTTGGAGCACGTAAAGTCGTTATTTCCATCGTCGGCGGAGCTCGGGCTGGGTAAGACTCATCTGATGGAACATCAGATTGAGGTCTTCAATGAGACGGTCCCAGTCAAGCAGCGTTACTATCCGATGTCACCCGTCAAGCAAAAGTGTGCATACGAAGAGATAGATCGCATGCTTAGCCTGGGGGTGATAGAGGAGAGTAACAGCGCTTGGAGCTCCCCGATCGTGTTGGTGCAGAAACCAGGAAAGAATCGACTTTGCGTGGATATGCGCAAGCTCAATGAGCGCACCAAAAAGGACGCGTATCCCACCCAGAATGTGGAAGGAATCCTCAGCCGGTTACACGACACGTTCTTTATAACTGGCATAGACTTGAAGGATGCGTTCTGGCAGATCCCGTTGGAGGAGCGGTCTCGGGAAAAGACGGCATTCACAGTGCCAGGACGGCCGCTCTATCACTTCAAGGTGATGCCCTTCGGGCTCTGCAATGCCAGTCAGAGATTGTGCCGGCTGATGGACCAGGTCATACCATCTAGGCTGAGAGACAACGTTTTCATATACATTGACGACTTACTCGTTTGTTCACCCGACTTTGAAACACACATGCGACATCTCGCAGAGGTGGCGGAGTGTCTTTCAAAGGCCGGGCTAACTATAAACTTGCAAAAGTCGAAGTTTTGCCAAAAGGAAATCAAATACCTAGGTTTCATAATCGGGCAAGGTGAGCTTCGCACTGACCCAGCTAAGATAGAGGCCATGATCGCATTCCCTACTCCTAATACCATTAAGCAACTACGACGATTCCTCGGACTGACGGGATGGTACCGCAGGTTTATCCCCAACTTCGCCAGCATATCTGCTCACCTAACGGACTGCCTAAAGAAGAGGAAGGACTTCACCATGACGCCGGAAGCAATAACCGCCTTCGAGCAGCTCAAAAGCGACCTAGCATCTTCGAAAGTCCTCGTAAATCCGGACTTTACAAAGCATTTTTTTATCCAATGTGATGCCTCGACTACAGGCATCGGGGCAGTTCTATTCCAGCGAGACGACGAAGGGAATGAGCGACCCATCTCATACATATCCCAAAAGTTAAACTCCGCCCAAAGGAACTATACTATAACCGAGCTGGAGTGCCTAGCCGCTGTCACCAGCGTGAAGAAATTTCGACCGTACATTGAGGGCACTCCATTTACCATTATCACGGATCACATGAGCCTGAAATGGCTCATGAGTCAGCGGGACCTATCCGGACGTCTAGCTCGCTGGAGCTTGAAGCTACAGGCGTTCGACTTTAACATAATCCACAGGAAGGGGGCGCAGAACATCGTGCCGGATGCATTAAGTCGAGTCCATATGGACGAACTAGACGGGGTAGGCCTCAACACGGACATCGTGCTAACCGATGACGAGTTCCGATCGGATAGCTACCAACGGCTCGTGAGAGCGGTACGGGAAAACGCGGAAAGAACTCCCGATGTCAAGGTCGTCGATAACATCATATTCAAGAGAGTAGGCTTTCGGGGAAGAGGAGAGTTAGAAGACAATCTCTGGAAGGTTTGGGTACCGGAGGGGCTACGGGAAGGATTGATACGTCGCATGCATGATGGAGTGGCAGCGGGCCATGGGGGCATAGCAAAGACCGTTCATCGTTTGCAGGCGAGGTACTATTGGCCAGGTATGGTGGCCGCTGTGAAAACCTTCGTAGGGCAGTGCGAAGTGTGCAAATGTAGCAAGGCATCCAACAAAGTCAGCCGACCACTCATGGGAGCACGCACGGAAACCGAGAGGGTGTTCCAGCGGCTATACATAGACTTTTGCGGACCCTATCCACGCTCGCGAGAGGGCAATTACTATATATTTGTAGTCCTGGACCACTACTCTAAGTTTCCACTTGTGAAACCGATGAGGAGTGCCACAGCCAAAGCGGTGATCCGATACTTGGAAAATGAGGTATTCCATGTATTCGGAGTCCCTGAAGTGGTGCACTCCGACAATGGGCAGCAATTTGTCTCCCAGATGTTTCAAGACTTCCTGAGTGCATATGGAGTCAAACACGTGAGAACGGCGGTATACTCTCCGCAGGCAAACGCTTCGGAGAGGATAAACCGATCGCTATTGGCCATTATCAGGTCCTACATCGAAGGAGATGACCAGCGAAACTGGGATACTCACGTATCAAAAGCAGCTTTCGCGCTTCGTAGTGCGATCCATGAGGCAATAGACACGGAGCCATACAGAGCGGTCTTCGGCCAAGGTATGATCCAGCATGGGGAGTCCTACCCGTTGCTTCGAAAGCTCGAACAAGTGGCCGACTCGGACGTAGAAATAGTGCCGAAGGATCTTCGGCTCAAGCTCTTGAGGGACAAGATATCCGACAGCCTGAAACAGGCGCACGAAAAGGGGCGCAAAGCATACAACACGCGCGCCAGGCCCATAAGCTACGCCGTAGGGCAGTTGGTATATCGTAGGTGTTTTAGACAAAGCGATGCGGCGCGAGGGTTCAACGCCAAGTTGGCCTCGAAGTTCAGCAGGGCGGTGATTACACGACGCGTCGGTCAATGCCTCTATGAGCTGGCGGATATGAGGGGCAGGATCATAGGTGTATATCATGCAAAGGATCTCAAAGTATAAAGAGGGAAGTGGGTTCGGGCCCCACGGTCACCAACGCAAGATCATGTTTTCGTCTTTCGAGCTCACCAACTCGAGCGGGTCTCATTGTTGAACTCGCCCTGTTACGAAAAGTGGTATACTGACCCTTATGCTCGGACCGTACTGAGCGCAGATGCAACCTTGCGCTACAAATACTTTCCGAACATACCCTACTTGCAAAGTGACAGGTGCAATCAACACTGTTCTGCGCACTTCCGTTTTATTTCTTTCTTTCTAACATGGACACCAAATGGGCAACATCGTAAATGAGAAAAATTAAATCTGAAAACAAAATTCAGCGAGTTGGCCATCCACCACATTTTATGACGAAATAAAGCCTCCAATCCCTCGTTCAATACTGGTAAGTTAACCTTGCGAGAGATTTCTACTCCATACGCAAGTTAAGATGCATTTTCCGCATTCAGGCCTTAACGAAGACAAGCGATACAGCGGCGCAATTCAGCTGGCGCTACAAGTGGCAGAGGAGTTTGCAACCAACTTTACAGCGCAACTACACAAAAGAAAGATCACCAACGGACGCAGCGAACATCCAATTCAGGCACTCCAACAGCGGGGTAGTTAAAATCCCCAAAAGCAGCGCAGTAATTAGCTGCATGCATCAGCAAGAAAGAGGGCAGAGACAGGAGAATAGCAGAAGACAGATTCAGCACGCAACAACAACAAAAAGAAGCAGTCTCCCTATCGCCACCGTCCAGTCTACTAAGTCAGTGCCATAGCGCACAAGAAACCAAACACCAATCAATTGCTGTAGTAAGCCAAAGGAGAACAAGTAAGGTTTTCGTATAGCCACTCATGGTAATAAATCGTAGTTGCTCGTACAAATTGTGCGATTCACTAAGTACACAGCTGTAATAGAGCAGCGCTGTGGCGGGCAAAGGGCACGAATATGCTTGCAGGCTAAAATCGAGCCATAAGTAGTGAATTTCCTTCAACTGTGCTGCGTACAGCAGACAGCTACTCATCAGCGTGCAAGAGAAACATTTACGCTCAATCCGTCGTTGGAACAAACGCATGAGCCCACATATAGGTATACTGTGCCAGCAGCTTAGCAGGAACATCGTATAAGTCGCAATTTTGATTTGAGCGATAATCATTGGCGCCTTTTGGCTGCGCTGTGTGTAGCAAACGAGGAGGGTGCTCAAAACCTTTACGCTCAATCCATTGCTTGGCGTAAAATTATATATATGTCCAAATGTGTATGCATGCCCAAGAGGGTGGCACTCAATCCGTTGTCTGTTGTTAATATGAATAACTAAATAGGTATATGTGCTCGAAATGCCACACTCAATCTGCGGCTGGTGAAAAAAATAAACAAATGTGTATATACGCAGGTGGCACATGCTAGTAGCTCGAAATCTGTTTGTGAGTGGGAACTGCGGCAGCGCTGTCACAAGCGAGCGGATCTTACGAGACAGGCGTACCATAGTGGGCACGCGCATATGTATATATGTAGAATTTGTTTTAAGAGAGTTATAGGATAGGAATAAAATTTGTTTTGTAAGCAAGAGGTAGCGGCGGAGTGGTGAAGCGCGGGTAGTTAATAGTCAGTCAGCGCTACAGCCGCTGTCCACTAGCTTATGACCAAAGGCGCCTTAGGAGTATTTGCTGGTAGGGAGTATCGTTGAAATATCGTAACCAAACAGAGGCATAAGTTGAATGCTTATCACCAGTCCCTCGAAAGCCAATTGCGTAGTACGCGTGTACAGCGGCGATCTACGCCGAAACATATAAATACAAATTGAGTGAGGTACTGAGTGTGGATGGATGTTTGGTCGGCAAGTCAATTTGATTTTTGAGTGGCGCGATATTCATGTGTGGGACACACCCGCCAGTAAGAATGTTTTGTATTGATATCCGAGATGGACAGTGTATGCCGAAGTAAGCATCCATGCACGCCACGTACCTTCTATTTAGCCATGCTGGAGAATATATACCCTTACCTTTACTTCATATGTGCGCATGAATAATAGCGCATCCACGCAGATGTAAATAGTACGCTTAATTTTAGTTATCATTTTGAATTCATTGCATAGTTGACTCAAATGCATGCATAAGTGCGTATGAATAGTAGCACATCAACCTAGATGTAAACATGAGTGTTTTCCCGTGTACATATGTATATGATTTTATTCTTTTTGTTAGTAAAGTAAACACGCAAATGTGCATCACACGTCGTGATATTAAGTTTGAACTTGCATATAGCTATTTACACCTAATCGTTGTGTAGATCTGAATTAATATTAGGGTGGGCAAAACTCATGTAAGATTTTGTACCCTTATTAATCGGGCAAAGTGCACACACAAATGTGCGCCGGACAAATGTCCTCACACTATTGCAGATAAATAAACAGACATATCTAGTTTTGTATAATTATGGTAGTAACCAGCTGTGCTTGGTACAGTGACAGATATATAAGTAAGAACATTTCACATTGAATTGGGCGAGAATTGGATAACGCCGGTAATATAAGTTAATAAAATCTACATTGATATTAGGGTGGGCGAAATATGGCCCATCACAATGTAAAGCATAGTGATAAGAAAATGAACTGAATTACCTATAGGCTTAAGGCAGAGATGCTTGTGACAAAAGAATATGTTTTATTAAAGCGGCATTGAGGATGTCTCATTAAAATTTAAAATACTGTGTGTGATGATTGGGTATGAGGATGTGAGCGGGTTGGGTCAGGACAGACGGACATGAAGACAGACGGTTAGGTTGTTGTTGGGTCAACTATAGGGGCCAAGGTTGACATGGTAGGGAGGGTTGAAGAAAGCCGAATGGCCAGCCTCGATACAGCGGAGGCGAACGGCGACGACAGCGGTGGCGTATTATGGGCAGTACACGCAGGCATAGGGGTTTATAGCAGGCACATCAGCGAATGGATACGAAATTTTTCTAGGTTACTTCTGTGGTGCATTATAAGATCAGTAGTGGTCCTTAGACACCCACCCCAATCCGGCGAGCTCAGCTGCGCTACGCAAGCGTATCCAGCGGATCACCAGGTACAGCTCTCTCACCTGAGAGCAACACATACAGCACCCAGAACTGGACACAGACAGGTAACAAGGGTTTGGCATTGACTGGCTTAAAGATAATCATAAATCAATTAGAATGAATTCACCACAAAATGTATAGTCACTGAACTAGAATTTTCGCTGAGTAGTTTGGCATTGACTGGTTTAAAGCTCATCAACAATGAACTCGTATGCATATGCCACAAAATGCTTAGTCAATGAACTAATATGTTTGCTGAGTAGTTCTGATTTTGACGGTAGGGCTAGTATGAAATGGATATTTCCTGACTAGTATGAATTCAGCCAGAAAATTCTAGTTGATTGCTTTGTCATATCTGGCTTTCATCTTATCGCTCATGATCTTCGTTCGTTGTCTTACAAGGTCATGTATTTCTCTCATTTCTTCTTCTAAGATGCTAGTGGATTTCCTGGCTTTTATTCCTTGATCAGCATTTATCCCAAACTTCAAGTCAGTTGGCAACCGAAGATCATTTCCAAAAATCCGCTTGGACCATTATGCAGTTATGATCGCATTGACCCTCTTCGGTCTCTCATACTCTATGTAAGCCCAATAAGACTTGCCAATAGGACTCTCTGCTGACATCTCCTCTCTGGTTGGCCGTTCGCTTTGCACGATTCCCCGCATCACGCGTCCAAGATCAGGATCCTCCAGTTGATACTTCCTTAGTTGATCCATGTCCCATTCGCCGACGATGTTATAGTCATCAACCGCACATCTATAACATCTTCCTTGGCCTTAGCTTTCGAACAATGCTTGCATTCCAGGTTACATGGTCACCGGGACATTGCATCAGCATTACCGTGGTTGCTGCCTTTGTGATGCTCTATTGAAACTTCTAGAACTTTCTAGTCGCTCCATCCACCATGCCAATTGACCTTCCGGATTGAGGAACTGCAAGAGCCATTTCAACGCCGCATGGCGCCAGCTATCCTTTGGAAAACTTCCTCCAAGTTCTTAAGCTGTTCCTCAAAGCTTTTTCCCAGCACGATGATGTCGTCCAGGTACACCAAACATTTTTTCCAATGCAGTCTTTTCAATACTTGATTCATGAGTCTCATAGTCATAGTCCAAAGGGCATTTCTGGGTTATTCGTGCAACCATGTTCTCGAAGCGTTTATCTATCGTCATCTCCTCTTTGTGTCACATTCGCAAATATGCGAGACGCCTCTCCCTCTCTCGCTCCCGCGTCATGTATCTAAACAGCTGTAGTTGACGTAGTGACGCTAGTGGTGGGAGATGAGCGATTCTTGAGAATATTCGGCACACTGCCCTCGTCCCGATCAGACACATTTCCCGATCCAAACGTTGCTAGCCTCTCCAGGTGAACCACCTTCATTATGTTTCGTGGCCTTCCAACAGTTTGTATGCGGTAGACAACATCGTTTATCCGCTTTATGACTTTATATGTGCCTTCCCAGTTACATTGCAGTTTTGGGGACAAACCTTTCTTTCGTTGTGGGTTGTATAACGGCACCTTTTTCAGTTTATATTCAGAAAGTTACACTTGATATTCAGAAAATTACAATTGATATTCAGAATTTATAATTGATATTCAGAAAATTCCAATTAATATTCAGAAATTTCATTTGATATTCAGAAAATTACAATTGATATTCAGAATTTACAATTGATATTCAGAAAATTCCAATTAATATTAGATTTTCTTGGAGTAGTATGGGTACTCCAACGTTTTTACAGGGTTTGGCATTGACTGGCTTAAAGGTAATCATAAATCAATTAGAATGAATTCACCACAAAATGTATAGTCACTGAACTAGAATTTTCGCTGAGTAGTTTGGCATTGACTGGTTTAAAGCTCATCAACAATGAACTCGTATGCATATGCCACAAAATGCTTAGTCAATGAACTAATATGTTTGCTGAGTAGTTCTGATTTTGATTGTAGGGCTAGTATGAAATGGATATTTCCTGACTAGTATGAAATCAGCCAGAAAATTCAAGTTGATTGCTTTGTCGTATCTGGCTTTCATCTTATCGCTCATGATCTTCGTTCGTTGTCTTACAAGGTCATGTATTTCTCTCATTTCTTCTTCTAAGATGCTAGTGGATTTCCTGGCTTTTATTCCTTGATCAGCATTTATCCCAAACTTCAAGTCAGTTGGCAACCGAAGATCATTCCCAAAAATCCGCTTGGACCATTATGCAGTTCATTCAGAACATCAGATATTCTCTTCCTTGGAACAACTTCCAGCTTCTGATCGCGTTGACCATCTTCGGTCTCTCATACTCTATGTAAGCCCAATAAGACTTGGCAATAGGACTCTCTGCTGACATCTCTCTGGTTGGCCGTTCGCTTTGCACGATTCCCCGCATCACGCGTCCAAGATCTGGGTCCTCCAGCTGATACTTCCTTAGTTGATCCATGTCCCATTCGCCGACAATGTTATAGTCATCAGCCGCACATCTATAACATCTTCCTTGGCCTCAGCTTTCGAACAATGCTTGCATTCCAGGTTACATGGTCACCGGGACATTGCATCAGCATTACCGTGGTTGCTGCCTTTGTGATGCTCTATTGAAACTTCTAGAACTTTCTAGTCGCTCCATCCACCATGCCAATTGACCTTCCGGATTGAGGAACTGCAAGAGCCATTTCAACGCCGCATGGCGCCAGCTATCCTTTGGAAAACTTCCTTCAAGTTCTTAAGCTGTTCCTCAAAGCTTTTTCCCAGCACGATGATGTCGTCCAGGTACACCAAACATGTTTTCCAATGCAGTCTTTTCAATACTTGATTCACGAGTCTCTCAAAAGTAGCTGGAGCGTTACAAGGTCATTGCCGTAAATTGCCACATCCCCTCTCCAACGCTGTATTTTCCTTATCCTCATCTTTAACCTCCACTTGCCAATAGCCGCTTTTCAAGTCCAGTGTAGAGAACTATTTCGTACCAGATAGTGAGTCCAGAGTATGGTCAATTCTGGGTAATGGATAGCTGTCCTTTTTCGTTACGTCGTTCAGCTTCCGGTAATCTACACAAAACCGCATTTTTCTTTTTTTTAGCACTACCGGCGAGCTCCATGGACTAGCTGATGGTTCGATCACGCCACTCTCACTCATTTCCTGTATAATTTCTCTTACCACTTGGCGTTTGGCCAAGGGAACACTTCGAGGAGCTTGGCGGATTGGTCTCGCATCGCCGGTATCAATTTGATGCTTCACTACATTGGTTCGACCTGGTATGGATCCATCCTTTTCAAATATGCTAGAGTACTTTAGTAGAAGTTGTTTTGCCTTATTCTGGTGGTCTTCTTCGAGCTCTTGCGTCCACGCCGTGATATCGTCTGAAAGATTAATGTTGCTGGTAGAAACATTTCCCTGGAACTGAACTCTATAACCACCTCCACCTCCTGACATTGTCCCAATGTAGCTCCTTTGGAAAGCTTAATCGGCGATCTGAACTCATTTAGTACTCTTACCGGTAAACGTCCATCTTGTTTTGTCATAGCCAGTGTTTTTCCTACTAGTATATCCGTCTTTGATTTGCTCTCTGCCTCTACCACCCACAATTTGTTTGTCCCGTCATCTCCATCAATCGCACGAAAGCGAGTCGCCCTGTCTGAAGCCTCGTTTGGTTCCAAATGGCTCAGAGAGGTCCTTCCCGATTCTGATGGAGCTGTTGGTATTGCTCAACGTCATTTGGCAAAGCCGTATAAGCTTTGCAGGGAAGTCAAATTCAGACATGGCGGCATACAGGCAACTCCTTTTTGCGCTGTCAAAAGCAGCATTGAAATCGACAAAGAGATGGTGTGTGTCGATTCTTTTATCATGGGTCTTCTCCAGGATTTGGCGTATCGTGAAAATCTGGTCGATGGTAGACTTGCCAGGTCTAAAGCCACACTGATAAGGTCAAATCAGTTTGTCTACGATGGGCTTCAGCCTTTCACACAACACGCTAGAAAGCACCTTATATGCGATATTAAGAAGACTGATTCCGCGGTAGTTGGTGCGGTTAGCGGGATCGCCTTTCTTGTGGATTGGGCAAAGCACACTTAAATTCCAATCCGGAGGCATGCATTCGCCTGACCATATTCTGCATAAGAGCTGATGCATGCTTTTTACCAGCTCTTCGCCTCCGTGTTTGAACAGCTCGGCGGGTAGTCCGTCTTTTCCAGGCGCTTTGTTGTTTTTGAGCCGGAATATAGCTATCCTCACTTCATCATAGTCAGGTGGTGGGACGACTTTTCCATCGTCAGGGATTGGGGTATCGGGTTCGACGTCTCCCTCGCAATTTAGCAGTGAGGAGAAGTGCTCCCTCCATAATTTAAGTACACTTTGTACGTCGGTTACCAGGTCGCCATTATTGTCCTTACAGGAGCTTGCCCCGGTCTTAAAACCTTCCGTCATCCGCCGGATATTTTCATAGAATTTTCGGGCATCATTCCTGTCAGCCAGCATCTCAAGCTCCTCACACTCACGCCTTTCGGTCTCACTTTTCTTTTTTCTGAAAAGGCGTCTCTCTTCCTTCTTTGCCTCACGATATTGTCCGCAGCGTCCTTTTTTTTCGAGGCAGTTTTGCATTCCTCAACGTACCAGTTGTTCTTGCGGGCTCGCTGGAACCCTATAGTGGCCTCAGCGGCGGTACGCAATGAGTGACAGATATGCTTCCATTGCTCGGTTACATCGTTAGGTCGAGGATTGCCTTCTGCTAGCAGGTGTGAGAGTCGAGTTGTGAAATTATCAGCTGTCTGTGTCATGCGCAGTTTCTCGACGTCAAATTATCCTTCCGTTACTGTGCGCACTTTCTTCGTTGCACAGAGGCGTGCGAGATACGTCTTGGCTGCTGCAAGATAATGGTCAATATTGGGACCACGCAGTGTACGCACGTCCAGAACGGAGGAGCTATGTCTGCCGTCAATCATGACATGATCAATCTGGTTTCTTGTTTTTTGATCAGGGGACAGCCAGGTGGCTTGGTGTATTCGTATATGCTGGAACCTAGTACTACTGATGACCATATTGCGAGCAGTGGCGAAGTCAAATAACCTAGTGCCGTTGGGTGATGTTATATCGTGGAGACTAAATTTTCCAACTGTAGGACCAAAGACTCCTTTCTTGCCCACCTTGGCATTAAAGTCGCCGAGCACGACTTTGATATCATTTTTGGGGCAGCGATCATAAGTTTGTTCAAGTTTATCGTAGAAGGAGTCCTTCTCTGCGTCGTCCGTCTCCTCAGTCGGCGCATAGGCGCAGATAAATGTTATGTTGAAAAAGCTCGCCTTGATGCGGATCGCAACGAGACGCTCGTCCACAGAAGTGAACGCTAGTACTTGGCGGCGAAGTCTCTTTCCCACCACGAATCCTAAACCACGCGCTTTGCCGCGTGTCTTGCCACTGTGGTATACGGCACAAGGTCCGATGGTCGTCTTTCCTTGTCCCGTCCATCGCATTTCCTGCAGGGCGGTGATGTCAGCATTTGCGTTCACGAGGACATCAACCAGTCGGGCAGCGGTACCATCCCTTGAAAGGGTCCGGACATTCCAGGTACATGCCCTAATATCCTTCTCGTAGTCCTTATTTCGTTTTGCCGGGTCGTCAACATTAAAGGGGGTTCTCATCCGAGGCTTTTCTTTGCTTTTCATTGGAATCAACAATATCAGAAAATTGTGCAGTACGGCGACATTCCCAATTGCGATTTCACATGTTACTTCTCCTTCGACTTGGGTGTCCACACCAGTCGCCGTACGCAACTTTGCTCCATGTAATGGCCTCACTTCTTTGTTGACTAAATTGGATCGAATGATGGAATAAGAAGCGCCCGTATCAACAGTCAGTAAACGCTCCTTTCCGTCCACGAGTCCTACAACATTAACATTACTCGACTTCCTTCCGATCTGTGAGACAGAGATTAGGAGGCATCCCATTGCGGGAGCCGGCCTACGCCCCTTGCGGCTGACTCTCTTTAGTTTAACGGTTGGTTGGATTGGGAGACTTGCTCATCTCCTTCAGCCTTGCGCTTACGCCCGCCTGCATTACTGGAATTGTTGGAGCCAGATCCACAATAACGTGCAATATGACCAGATTTTCCGCACTTGAAGCACTTAATGGCGCCATCGCTTTTCTTCTGTGCCCCATTCAATGCCTCCAAAATTGTCGATGTATTCCACTGGTGCGTCTGCGTTTGCTAGATGGGCCAAAATCTCGATGTCCGACGCAAACTCCTGTAATATTTCGTTAGCCTTCTGGAAGCGATTCTGTAGCTCTATTTGATGTATCTGCATCCTATGCTCGCTGCCGTAACGTCTTTCAACAGCTCCCATCAATGCTTCATAGTTGTTTCTTTCAGCGCCCGGAATAGTCTACAAGATTTCGGCTGCAGGTCCTTTCAATGCCACAAATAAAGCAGCGAATTTGTCCTCAGCGCCCCAGTTGTTCACAGCTGCTGTCTTCTCAAATTGTAGCTTAAATACCTGGAAAGGAACAGAACCGTCAAATGATGGGGTTTTTACCTTGGGTGCACTTGTTGAAACACTTGGACGATTCAGCTGCAACTCCTAGATATGTTCCTCAACGCATGAACTTTGGCGTCAATTTTATCTTGAAGTTCTGCAATCTTTGCATCTTCGTATCTGAAACTATAAATTGAATTTTTGTAAAAACTTTTTAGGAAATTGTTAATTTTTTGTTTTCCTGCATCTCTTATTTTTCAAACTGAACAAATTGAAATGAAATTTGAAAAGAAAAAAATTACATTTTAAAACAAAACAAATTGAAAAACAAAATAGCACACTTGATATACATAGGTTGCTCAATTTCAAGGGGAGTGCCATAATCCCAATTTGTTTACTTGGGATTTTGCCACTTGGGACTATGACATGTCACCGACTAAACCAAAAGACAGGTTCCAATTTCTGCCGCCGAGTTGTTAGCAGCACCTTCTCAATTTGACGTGGCGGATACCATCCTTTCCCTGTCAGGCTCCGAGTACTCCGAAACAGCCGAAATAGCAACGCGCTGTACATCGCCGTGATGCACTAGAGCTGATGATACCCGAAGACCCGGGCCGTTCTGGTTATGCCCGATTACCCGGCCATTACTCGGGTACCAGGCCAGTGCCGGACTAACACTAAGGCAGAATAGACAACTGTCTATAGGCCTCGCTTCGACCCGGGGCCCCGTCCACCCACAAAAAAAATATATATACTCTATTGAACGAAAACTTTATTGGAGTCGACAAACAAAGAAGCGATTACAAAAGTGACAACGCTATCAATGCGCTGGAGTAAATGATGAATTACTTCATAAATAGAGAGCCATCTATTAAGTATCGAGAAGTAGAACTATTACTACTCTAATTATAAGTTGGGCCAATTTTTTAAATTTATGTTTGCTGGGTTGAGCACTTACGGCCGGTTAAATAAAACAAGTTAGTTGTTGTTGTTGTTCCCTACGCGTTTCGACGCTCTCCGCGCCTTCATCTGGGGAATCTGTTTAATTAAATATATGAATTTAATTAATACATATGTTACAAACAGTAATCACAGTACAATAAAAATGAAAATTTTTTTAAACACATTTCACTTAAAATTAGGTAAAATTAATTACATTAAAATAATAAAAATATCACAGTAAAAAGGTTTTGCTGTTATCACTTCGCGATGACATTTACTTCTTTCCTTTTGTTTCTTTTTATTACAGCTGAGTAAACGCCGCTCAGCCCGTCAACATCATCTTTGTGATTAAGAGTATTTTCGATGTTTTGTTGTATGCGGATGCTCTCCAGAGTCAGTCTTGTTCTTTCTCTTTTTTCTATATCTAATATTTTGGCGTTGGTAAAGTCCGCTACGTGGTTGCTCTTTGTCAAATGCTGCGGTAATGCCGTTGTGTTTTTTTTTTCAGCATCTTTTCTATGCTCATTAATTCGTATACCCAGTTCATTATCACTGCCATTGCATTTAATTTGATAAACGACATTACTTTGTTGTTATTTCTCAATCGGGTCTTTTGTTTTGGTGAGTGGGTGTGGTTGGGAAGCGATTTCGTCCATTTACATCAGGTATACTCCCTACTATGCTAGTAGTTATACCTCGTACCAGTTTCATCGCTCTACCGGAATCAGTTTAAAAATTATGACCCGTGAAATTTTCAAATATGCCTCCCTGAAAAGTGGGCGGTGCCACGCCTACTTTTAAAAATTTATCAAAAAATTATAATAGAATGACTAGGGGATTCATCCTACCAAACTATATCATGTTAGCTGTTTCCGTTATCGAATTATATCAATTTAGGTGTTTTTCGAAGTTTTCGATATCGAAAGTGGGCGTGGTTGGAGGGCGATTTTATCCAATTTCATCAGGTATACTCCCAACAATACTAGTATGCTTTGTGCCAAATTTCATCGTTCTATCGTAATCAGTTTAAAAATTACGAGCAGTCGAATTTTCAAAAATACCTTCCTTAAAAGCGGGCGGTGCTACCGAGATATGTCACCTTATGTGTTTATCGAAATTTTCGATATCGAAAAATGGGGCGTGGTTATCATCCGATTTCGCCCATCTTCAATAGTAACCTACCTTGGCCAGAAAGTAACCTGTATACAAAATTGCAGGCAAATATCTCAAGTTATGTCAGCTTATGTGATTTTCGAAGTTGTCGGTATCGACAAAAGAGGCGTGGATATCATCCGATTTCGCCTATTTCTCTAGCAAGCTACTTTGGCCAGAAAGTAATCTGTATACCAAATTTCATGCAAATACCTCAATTTTTACTCAAGTTATGTCAATTTGTATGATTTTCGAAATTTTCGATATCGAAAAAGGGGCGTGTTTATCATCCGATTTCGCCCGTTTTCAAAAGCAACCTACCTTGGCCAAAAAGTAACCTGTATATACAATTTTATGCAAATATCTAAATTTTTCTCAAGTTATCGTGTATACAGACGGACGGACGGGCGACCAGACGGACGGACATGCCTTAATGAACTCCTCTTTTCAAACCAAGAACTTTCATATATGGAATTCTATATCTATCTCGAATGGTGCCGTTACGTACTACCGTTATGTGATCAAAATTATAATACCTTTGTACTAGTACTAGTACGCTGGGTATAAAAAGAGGAGTTCATTAAGGCATCTCCGTCCGTCTGTGTACACGATAACTTGAGTTAAAATTGAGATATTAGCATTCAATTTTATATACAGGTTACTTTTTGGCCAAGGTAGATTGCTATTGAAAATGGGCGAAATCGCATGATAACCACGCCCCCTTTTTCGATATCGTAAATTTCGAAAATCACACAAATTGACTTATCTCGGTAGCTGAAATGGCTAAAATGATATAATTTTATAGGTGAATCCCCCTGTTCATTATATAATGATTTTTGATAAATTTTCTAAGGTGGGCGTGGCCCCGCCCACTTTGAAGGAAGGCATTTTTGACAATTCGATTGGTCGTAACTTTTAAACTGATTAAGGTAGAACGATGAAATTTGGCACAAAGCATATTAGTATCGTTGGAAGTATACCTGTAAAATTGGAAAAAAATTACTCTCCAACCACGCCCACTTTCGATATCGAAAGTCAGCCAAATTGATATAATTCGGTAACGGAAATGGCTAAAATGATATAGTTTGGTAGGATGAACCCCCTAGTCGTTCTACTATGATTTTTTGATACATTTTTAAAAGTAGTAGTACGCGGAAAGCATGTTATCCGCCAACTCGGAGACAGCCTGCTGGATGGGGAAGGGCTCGACGTCACGGTGGTAGCAGCCCATCCTGAGCGCAATATCTCTGACGCCTCAGACAGCAGGGCTCCCGCTACGCCAAATCGCGCAGTTGCTCTGAACTCGTCGTTTAGAGACAGCCTTCGGGACAGGGCAGACCTCGACGATATGGGAACGGCAGGGAAGTTTGATCGCTCTCATGTTGGCGGTGCTTCAGATAAACCTGCACAAATCTAAAGTAGCCTCGGCTGCTTTAAGTAGTCCTCTTTCTAAAGGTGGCGTGGATGTGGTCCTCATCCAAGAACCCTGGGTCAACAGCTCGAGGATCTGTGGATTGGGGACTAAGGGTTTCAAGCTCGTTCGAGCCAGCGAGGAGGGCAAAGTCAGAACCTGTATTTTGGTTAAGTCTGACCTCAACACCTTTCTTCTACCTAACTATACCAATGATGACATTACCGCTGCCAGTTTAACAGTCGGCAGCACCAGCCTGGCGATGGCGTCGGTCTATATGCTCTACGACGCCGAAGAACCTTCACCACAAAAGGAGGTGAGAGATCTGGTGTCAAATTTTTGTACGGGTCATCTTATTATAGGAGCGGACGCTAATGCTCATCACGTCCAATGGGGAGGCTCCGATATCAATGCCAGGGGCGAGTCTCTGTTTGACTACCTATTAACAACCAACCTGGTAGTTTGCAACGTGGGTAGCGAGCCTACTTTCATCACTAAAACCCGTAGGGAGGTCAAAGATCTCACTATTTGTAGTGAAGGCGCTTATGAGTGCGTCAGAAAATGGCGCGTTCTTGAAGAACACTCATTCTCCGACCACCGATATATATAAATAGTGTTGGACTTTCGTGTAGAGCAACCTATTATGAAACGCAATCCAAGCAATACCAACTGGCAGCTACACAATGATATTTCAGCCAGAGACCTACCAGTACTACCCCCACAAGCCCCCTCATCGGTTGAGGAGCTGGAGACGATTTAGCCATTGCATACAGGGGCAAAATATCACCGCTGGACCTACCAGAACTTAATGGCGTGAGCCTGAACTTGGCTGATAATTAATTAATTCACTGGTTTGAGGTTTCGCTGCAGGGCAACTATTAATACTAATCAACAGTTCTGAGGCGCATACCTGCATATGTAAAGTCCTATATACACATATTTTTGAGCGTGAACAATATTCTTTTGTGTAATATGTTGGTATTACACCACTTTTCCAAATAAAAATCCTGTGTAAGTGGATAAATAACTAAACTATCTTTGATATTAGTGCATTTAAAATTAAGTGAAGTGAAAGTGTTAAATATGCTTTGAAATGCTTATTCTACCATCTCACAGTGAAATGTGTGCGAACACAAAGCGACACAAAGCCCTCCCAGTGAGTGTTGAATTTTGGCAATTACCACGCCGAACTTTGATTTTTTTACATTTTTTGGAGAATTGAACTCAGATGTGCGTGAACGCACAAAAGAATTGATTTGGAATTCTTCGCCTTTGCGTACGCAATATAAAGTCTCCACTCATTCACGCTCACGTTCACACAGAACTGTATGGGGGTCTTAAGTATGTATGTATGTACCTTTGTATGGAAGCGTATTACGGGCTTCCCAATTGTATGCCATTCAAACAGAAATCTGTTCGTTTTTGCAAGATTTTTCTTTGTAAACATTAATAAGTCAAATCTTCTTGTTAGGAACCCTAAGAACATCTTATCAAAATAAGAAGTTTTCTCTCTTTTACCATTTTTCCATATTTCTACGGAAATCTTGAGAAGATTTTCTTATCAATAACACATATAAAAAGAAATAAGAAGAAATAAAAAGAAATTTCACTTAATAATATCAATAAGAATTTCCTCATTAAACCAAAGAGATTTGCGTAAAGTTTTTTTTTCGTTTCCGACGTTTTGACTACCCCTGAGCCCAAAAACTGCTCATAAAGACAATCTTATTAATTTTATTAGGCATTTTTTTTCTGACGGCAAACTTAAGCTGTCTACCAAAATTTGGCTCTGTGGGAAATTTTATTATTTAACCCCAATTTTATGTCTTTTTTGACTGGGCTATAAGTAATTTTTAAGTTTTAAGTAGTTTGATAAGTATTTTGGTTAATGTACTCAAATACAGAAATTACATCAAATAGCATACTAACAATGAAAATTAAATGTATTTGTTTCTTTTTTTTTTTAGTCTGTTGAAGGTGAAAATCATGAAAAAGCCGTCGAACTCCTAAAACAAGCTGTAGGATCTGTTAAGCTGGTCGTTCGTTACACTCCTAAGGTTTTGGAAGAAATGGAGTTGAGATTTGATAAGCAACGAACCACCCGTCGTCGACAGTGATAACATCGTAACTTATTCATATAATATATTGTTTTGATATATTCTAAATATTAAGGACAATTTTTCTTCATTGAATAAATAAAAGGAAAATATGTTATATATGTGAATACGATAAATAGTACGCTTTATTTACTACTAAAAGCCTTAGTACAATATTGCGGGTTAATTCACTGTTCAGTACTTCACTTTACAACATTTGAAAATAAACTGATTGATATGCGTTATCTATGCGCCTTTATATACCCTAGCGGAAATACAGCTTCACCAACTAGAAATGTCTACACATTTCTGGGTTATTCGTGCAACCATGTTCTCGAAGCGTTTATCTATCGTCATCTCCTCTTTGTGTCACATTCGCAAATATGCGAGACGCCTCTCCCTCTCTCGCTCCCGCGTCATGTATCTAAACAGCTGTAGTTGACGTAGTGACGCTAGTGGTGGGAGATGAGCGATTCTTGAGAATATTCGGCACACTGCCCTCGTCCCGATCAGACACATTTCCCGATCCAAACGTTGCTAGCCTCTCCAGGTGAACCACCTTCATTATGTTTCGTGGCCTTCCAACAGTTTGTATGCGGTAGACAACATCGTTTATCCGCTTTATGACTTTATATGTGCCTTCCCAGTTACATTGCAGTTTTGGGGACAAACCTTTCTTTCGTTGTGGGTTGTATAACGGCACCTTTTTCAGTTTATATTCAGAAAGTTACACTTGATATTCAGAAAATTACAATTGATATTCAGAATTTATAATTGATATTCAGAAAATTCCAATTAATATTCAGAAATTTCATTTGATATTCAGAAAATTACAATTGATATTCAGAATTTACAATTGATATTCAGAAAATTCCAATTAATATTAGATTTTCTTGGAGTAGTATGGGTACTCCAACGTTTTTACAGGGTTTGGCATTGACTGGCTTAAAGGTAATCATAAATCAATTAGAATGAATTCACCACAAAATGTATAGTCACTGAACTAGAATTTTCGCTGAGTAGTTTGGCATTGACTGGTTTAAAGCCCATCAACAATGTACTGGTATGCATATGCCACAAAATGCTTAGTCAATGAACTAATATGTTTGCTGAGTAGTTCTGATTTTGACTGTAGGGCTAGTATGAAATGGATATTTCCTGACTAGTATGAAATCAGCCAGAAAATTCAAGTTGATTGCTTTGTCGTATCTGGCTTTCATCTTATCGCTCATGATCTTCGTTCGTTGTCTTACAAGGTCATGTATTTCTCTCATTTCTTCTTCTAAGATGCTAGTGGATTTCCTGGCTTTTATTCCTTGATCAGCATTTATCCCAAACTTCAAGTCAGTTGGCAACCGAAGATCATTCCCAAAAATCCGCTTGGACCATTATGCAGTTCATTCAGAACATCAGATATTCTCTTCCTTGGAACAACTTCCAGCTTCTGATCGCGTTGACCATCTTCGGTCTCTCATACTCTATGTAAGCCCAATAAGACTTGGCAATAGGACTCTCTGCTGACATCTCTCTGGTTGGCCGTTCGCTTTGCACGATTCCCCGCATCACGCGTCCAAGATCTGGGTCCTCCAGCTGATACTTCCTTAGTTGATCCATGTCCCATTCGCCGACAATGTTATAGTCATCAGCCGCACATCTATAACATCTTCCTTGGCCTCAGCTTTCGAACAATGCTTGCATTCCAGGTTACATGGTCACCGGGACATTGCATCAGCATTACCGTGGTTGCTGCCTTTGTGATGCTCTATTGAAACTTCTAGAACTTTCTAGTCGCTCCATCCACCATGCCAATTGACCTTCCGGATTGAGGAACTGCAAGAGCCATTTCAACGCCGCATGGCGCCAGCTATCCTTTGGAAAACTTCCTTCAAGTTCTTAAGCTGTTCCTCAAAGCTTTTTCCCAGCACGATGATGTCGTCCAGGTACACCAAACATGTTTTCCAATGCAGTCTTTTCAATACTTGATTCACGAGTCTCTCAAAAGTAGCTGGAGCGTTACAAGGTCATTGCCGTAAATTGCCACATCCCCTCTCCAACGCTGTATTTTCCTTATCCTCATCTTTAACCTCCACTTGCCAATAGCCGCTTTTCAAGTCCAGTGTAGAGAACTATTTCGTACCAGATAGTGAGTCCAGAGTATGGTCAATTCTGGGTAATGGATAGCTGTCCTTTTTCGTTACGTCGTTCAGCTTCCGGTAATCTACACAAAACCGCATTTTTCTTTACTAGCACTACCGGTGAGCTCCATGGACTAGCTGATGGTTCGATCACGCCACTCTCACTCATTTCCTGTATAATTTCTCTTACCACTTGGCGTTTGGCCAAGGGAACACTTCGAGGAGCTTGGCGGATTGGTCTCGCATCGCCGGTATCAATTTGATGCTTCACTACATTGGTTCGACCTGGTATGGATCCATCCTTTTCAAATATGCTAGAGTACTTTAGTAGAAGTTGTTTTGCCTTATTCTGGTGGTCTTCTTCGAGCTCTTGCGTCCACGCCGTGATATCGTCTGAAAGATTAATGTTGCTGGTAGAAACATTTCCCTGGAACTGAACTTTATAACCACCTCCACCTCCTGACATTGTCCCAATATAGCTCCTTTGGAAAGCTTAATCGGCGATCTGAACTCATTTAGTACTCTTACCGGTAAACGTCCATCTTGTTTTGTCATAGCCAGTGTTTTTCCTACTAGTATATCCGTCTTTGATTTGCTCTCTGCCTCTACCACCCACAATTTGTTTGTCCCGTAATCTCCATCAATCCTTGCCCAAACGATCGCCTCCGAATTCGGTGGAATTTGTTGGCTTTCTTCCACGAGGGCCCGCTTGCTGATGTACTTGTTTAACCAAAATTGAGTGGCACATCCATGTTCTTATAGCTCATAGTCCTGTTTTGCATGTCGATCTTGATGCCCTAGTTGCTTAAGAAATCCACACCAACTATGATCTCATCAACAATATCATCATCATAATCATTTATTGGCGCTTAACCGCCTAAGCGATTTTGGCCGTTGCATATCAAAGCACGCCAGTCATTCCTTTTTAGCGATAACTGACGCCAATTGGAAACCCCAAGGGAGTTCATGTCATCCTCCACCTGTTGTTTCCATCTCAGTCGAGGTCTCCCCCTTCCTCTGCTGCCGAATTCAGGCGACGATAGGAAAACCTTCTGTGCTGGAGCTTCTTTGTCCATTCGCATAACATGGCCCAGCCAGCGGAGTCTTTGGGCTTTAATTCGCTGGACTATGGTCAGCGCATCGTTAAATTTCCTTCGATACTCACCGTTGGCATCACGGGAAGGACCATAAATCTTCCAGAGAACTTTTCTGTCAAATACTCCAAGGGCCATCTCATCTTCTCTTGACATTGTCCATGAATCTGAGCCATACATCAGTACAGGTATGATGAGAGACTTATAGAGCGTGATCTTTGTTCTTCGAGAGAGGACTTTACTTCTCAATTGCCTACTCAGTCCAAAGTAGCACTTGTTGGCAAGAGTGATTCTCCGCTGGATTTCTAGACTGATATTATTTTCGGTGTTGATACTGGTTCCCAAATAGACGAAGTCCCTCACAGTTTCAAATTTGTAACTATCAATAGTGACATGGCTGCCAAGGCGCAGGTTCGCCGATTCTTTCTTTGATGACAGCAAATACCTCGTCTTGTCCTCGTTCACGGCAAGACCCACTTTTTTCGCTTCCTTATCCAGTCCAGAGAAGGCAGCGCTTACGGCGCGGTTGTTAAGGCCAATGATATCAATATCATCGGCATACGCCAGCAATTGCACGCTCTTGTAAAAGATTGTACCATTGCGGTTTAGCTCTGCTGCTCGAATTATCTTCTCCAGCATCAGATTGAAGAAATCGCACGAAAGGGAGTCGCCCTGCCTGAAGCCCCGTTTGGTTTGAAATGGCTCAGAGAGGTCCTTCCCGATTCTGATGGAGCTGTTGGTATTGCTAAACGTCATTTGGCAAAGCCGTATAAGCTTTGCAGGGAAGTCAAATTCAGACATGGCGGCATACAGGCAACTCCTTTTTGCGCTGTCAAAAGCAGCTTTGAAATCGGCAAAGAGATGGTGTGTGTCGATTCTTTTATCATGGGTCTTCTCCAGGATTTGGCGTATCGTGAAAATCTGGTCGATGGTACACTTACCAGGTCTAAAGCCACACTGATAAGGTCCAATCAGTTTGTCTACGATGGGCTTCAGCCTTTCACACAACACGCTAGAAAGAACCTTATATGCGATATTAAGAAGACTGATTCCGCGGTAGTTGGTGCGGTTAGCGGGATCGCCTTTCTTGTGGATTGGGCAAAGCACACTTAAATTCCAATCCGGAGGCATGCATTCGTCTGACCATATTCTGCATAAGAGCTGATGCATGCTTTTTACCAGCTCTTCGCCTCCGTGTTTGAACAGCTCGGCGGGTTGTCCGTCTTTTTCAGGCGCTTTGTTGTTTTTGAGCCGGAATATAGCTATCCTCACTTCATCATAGTCAGGTGGTGGGACGACTTTTCCATCGTCAGGGATTGGGGTATCGGGTTCGACGTCTCCCTCGCAATTTAGCAGTACACTTTGTACGTCGGTTACCAGGTCGCCATTATTGTACTTACAGGAGCTTGCCCCGGTCTTAAAACCTTCCGTCATCCGCCGGATCTTTTCATAGAATTTTCGGGCATCATTCCTGTCAGCCAGCATCTCAAGCTCCTCACACTCACGCCTTTCGGCCTCACTTTTCTTTTTTCTGAAAAGGCGTCTCTCTTCCTTCTCTGCCTCACGATATTGTTGCCATACACTGCGGTTTGCGCCCGTTCGCAACGTCTCCTTGTAGGCAGCGTCCTTTTTTTCGAGGCAGTTTTGCATTCCTCATCGTACCAGTTGTTCTTGCGGGCTCGCTGGAACCCTATAGTGGCCTCAGCGGCGGTACGCAATGAGTGAGAGATATGCTTCCATTGCTCGGTTACATCGTTAGGTCGAGGATTGCCCTCTGCTAGCAGGTGTGAAAGTCGAGTTGTGAAATTATCAGCTGTTTGTGTCATGCGCATCAAACTTTCCTTCCGTTACTGTGCGCACTTTCTTCGTTGCACAGAGGCATGTGTGTATCTTGGCTGCGACAAGATAATGGTCAGGGTCAATATTGGGACCACGCAGTGTACGCACGTCCAGAACGGAGGAGCTATGTCTGCCGTCAATCATGACATGATCAATCTGGTTTCTTATTCTTTGATCAGGGGACAGCCAGGTGGCTTGGTGTATTCGTTTATGCTGGAACTTAGTGCTACTGATGACCATATTGCGAGCAGCGGCGAAGTCAATCAACCTAGTGCCGTTGGGTGATGTTATATCGTGGAGACTAAATTTTCCAACTGTAGGACCAAAGACTCCTTTCTTGCCCACCTTGGCATTAAAGTCGCCGAGCACGACTTTGATATCATGTTGAGGGCAGCGATCATAAGTTTGTTCAAGTTTATCGTAGAAGGAGTCCATCTCTCTGCGTCGTCCGTCTCCTCAGTCGGCGCATAGGCGCAGATAAATGTTATGTTGAAAAACCTCGCCTTGATGCGGATCGCAGCGAGACGCTCGTCCACAGAAATGAACGCTAGTACTTGGCAGCGAAGTCTCTTTCCCACCACGAATCCTACACCACGCGCTTTGCCGCGTGTCTGGCCACTGTAGTATACGTCACAAGGTGCGATGGTCGTCTTTCCTTGTCCCGCCCATCGCATTTCCTGCAGGGCGGTGATGTCAGCATTTGCGTTCACGAGGACATCAACCAGTCGGGCAGCGGTACCATCCCTTGAAAGGGTTCGGACATTCCAGGTACATGCCCTAATATCCTTCTCGTAGTCCTTATTGCGTTTTGCAGGGTCGTCAACATTACAGGGGGTTCTCATCCAAGGCTTTTCTTTGCTTTTCATTGGAATCAACAATATCAGAAAATTGTGCAGTACGGCGACATTCCCAATTGCGATTTCACATGTTACTTCTCCTTCGACTTGGGTGTCCACACCAGTCGCCGTACGCAACTTTGCTCCATGTAATGGCCTCACTTCTTTGTTGACTAAATTGGATCGAATGATGGAATAAGATGCGCCCGTATCAACAGTCAGTAAACGCTCCTTTCCGTCCACGAGTCCTACAACAGTAACATTACTCGACTTCCTTCCGATCTGTGAGACAGAGATTAGGAGGCATCCCATTGCGGGAGCCAGCCTACGCCCCTTGCGGCTGACTCTCTTTAGTTTAACGGTTGGTTGGATTGGGAGACTTGCTCATCTCTTCAGCCTTGCGCTTACGCCCGCCTGCATTACTGGAATTGTTGGAGCCAGATCCACAATAACGTGCAATATGACCAGATTTTCCGCTCTTGAAGCACTTAATGGCGCCATCGCTTTTCTTCTGTGCCCCATTCAATGCCTCCTAAATTGTCGATGTATTCCACAGGTGCGTCTGCCTTTGCTAGATGGGCCAACCTCTCGATGTCCGACGCAAACTCCTGTAATATTTCGTTAGCCTTCTGGAAGCGATTCTGTAGCTGTATTTGTTGTATCTGCCTCCTATGCTCGCTGCCGTAACGTCTTTCAACAGCTCCCATCAACGCTTCATAGTTTCTTTCAGTGTCCGGAATAGTCTACAAGATTTCGGCTGCAGGTCCTTTCAATGTCACAAATAAAGCAGCGACTTTGTCCTCAGCGCCCCAGTTGTTCACAGCTGCTGTCTTCTCAAATTGTAGCTTAAATACCTGGAAAGGAACAGAACCGTCAAATGATGGGGTTTTTACCTTGGGTGCGCTTGTTGAAACACTTGGACGATTCAGCTGCAACTCCTAGATATGTTCTCTCAACGCATTAACTTCAGCGTCAATTTTATCTTGAAGTTCTGCAATCTTTGCATCTTCGTATCTGGAACTATAAATTGAATTTTTGTAAAAAATTTTTGGGAAATTGTTAATTTTTTGTTTTCCTGCTTCTCTTATTTTTCAAACTGAACAAATTGAAATGAAATTTGAAAAGAAAAAAATTACATTTTAAAACAAAACAAATTGAAAAACAAAATAGCAGCGTAATAGCAACGCGCTGTGCATCGCCGTGATGCACTAGAGCTGATGATACCCGAAGACCCGGGCCGTTCTGGTTATGCCCGATTACCCGGCCATTACTCGGGTACCCGGGCAGTGCCGGACTAACACTAAGGCAGAATAGACAACTGCCTATAGGCCTCGCTTCGACCCGGGGCCCCGTCCACCCACAAAAAAAAATATATATACTCTATTGAACGAAAACTTTATTGGAGTCGACAAACAAAGAAGCGATTACAAAAGTGACCACGCTATCAATGCGCTGGAGTAAATGATGAATTACTTCATAAATAGAGAGCCATCTATTAAGTATGGAGAAGTAGAACTATTACTACTCTAATTATAAAGTTGGGCCAATTTTTTAAATTTATGTTTGCTGGGTTGAGCACTTACGGCCGGTTAAATAAAACAAGTTAGTTGTTGTTGTTGTTCCCTACGCGTTTCGACGCTCTCCGCGCCTTCATCTGGGGAATCTGTTTAATTAAATATATGAATTTAATTAATACATATGTTACAAACAGTAATCACAGTACAATAAAAATGAAAAATTGTTTAAACACATGTCACTTAAAATTAGGTAAAATTAATTACATTAAAATAATAAAAATAATAAAAATATCACAGTAAAAAGGTTTTGCTGTTATCACTTCGCGATGACATTTACTTCTTTCCTTTTGTTTCTTTTTATTACAGCTGAGTAAACGCCGCTCAGCCCGTCAACATCATCTTTGTGATTAAGAGTATTTTCGATGTTTTGTTGTATGCGGATGCTCTCCAGAGTCAGTCTTGTTCTTTCTCTTTTTTCTATATCTAATATTTTGGCGTTGGTAAAGTCCGCTACGTGGTTGCCCTTTGTCAAATGCTGCGCTAATGCCGTTGTGTTTTTTTTTTCAGCATCTTTTCTATGCTCATTAATTCGTATACCCAGTTCATTATCACTGCCATTGCATTTAATTTGATAAACGACATTACTTTGTTGTTCTTTCTCAATCGGGTCTTTTGTTTTGGTGAGTGGGTGTGGTTGGGAAGCGATTTCGTCCATTTACATCAGGTATACTCCCTACTATGCTAGTAGTTATACCTCGTACCAGTTTCATCGCTCTACCGGAATCAGTTTAAAAATTATGACCCGTGAAATTTTCAAATATGCCTCCCTGAAAAGTGGGCGGTGCCACGCCTACTTTTAAAAGTTTATCAAAAAATTATAATAGAATGACTAGGGGATTCATCCTACCAAACTATATCATGTTAGCTGTTTCCGTTATCGAATTATATCAATTTAGGTGATTTTCGAAGTTTTCGATATCGAAAGTGGGCGTTGTTTGGGGGCGATTTTATCCAATTTCATCAGGTATACTCCCAACAATACTAGTATGCTTTGTGCCAAATTTCATCGTTCTATCGTAATCAGTTTAAAAATTACGAGCAGTCGAATTTTCAAAAATACATTCCTTAAAAGCGGGCGGTGCTGCCGAGATATGTCACCTTATGTGTTTATCGAAATTTTCGAAATCGAAAAATGGGGCGTGGTTATCATCCGATTTCGCCCATCTTCAATAGTAACCTACCTTGGCCAGAAAGTAACCTGTATACAAAATTGCAGGCAAATATCTCAAGTTATGTCAGCTTATGTGATTTTCGAAGTTGTCGGTATCGACAAAAGAGGCGTGGATATCATCCGATTTCGCCTATTTCTCTAGCAAGCTACTTTGGCCAGAAAGTAATCTGTATACCAAATTTCATGCAAATACCTCAATTTTTACTCAAGTTATGTCAATTTGTATGATTTTCGAAATTGTCGATATCGATTTCGCCCGTTTTCAAAAGCAACCTACCTTGGCCAAAAAGTAACCTGTATATACAATTTTATGCAAATATCTAAATTTTTCTCAAGTTATCGTGTACACAGACGGACGGACGGGCGACCAGACGGACGGACATGCCTTAATGAACTCCTCTTTTCAAACCAAGAACTTTCATATATGGAATTCTATATCTATCTCGAATGGTGCCGTTACGTACTACCGTTATGTGATCAAAATTATAATACCTTTGTACTAGTACTAGTACGCTGGGTATAAAAAGAGGAGTTCATTAAGGCATCTCCGTCCGTCTGTGTACACGATAAATTGAGTTAAAATTGAGATATTTGCAAATTTTATATACAGGTTACTTTTTGGCCAAGGTAGATTGCTATTGAAAATGGGCGAAATCGCATGATAACCACGCCCCCTTTTTCGATATCGTAAATTTCGAAAATCACACAAATTTACTTATCTCGGTAGCTGAAATGGCTAAAATGATATAATTTTATAGGTGAATCCCCCTGTTCATTATATAATGATTTTTGATAAATTTTCTAAGGTGGGCGTGGCCCCGCCCACTTTGAAGGAAGGCATTTTTGACAATTCGATTGGTCGTAACTTTTAAACTGATTAAGGTAGAACGATTAAATTTGGCACAAAGCATATTAGTATCGTTGAAAGTATACCTGTAAAATTGGAAAAAAATTACTCTCCAACCACGCCCACTTTCGATATCGAAAGTCAGCCAGATTGATATAATTCGGTAACGGAAATGGCTAAAATGATATAGTTTGGTAGGATGAACCCCCTAGTCGTTCTACTATGATTTTTTGATACATTTTTAAAAGTAGTAGTACGCGGAAAGCATGTTATCCGCCAATTCGGAGACAGCCTGCTGGATGGGGAAGGGCTCGACGTCACGGTGGTAGCAGCCCATCCTGAGCGCAATATCTCTGAAGCCTCAGACAGCAGGGCCCCCGCTACGCCAAATCGCGCAGTTGCTCTGAACTCGTCGTTGAGAGACAGCCTTCGGGACAGGGCAGACCTCGACGATATGGGAACGGCAGGGAAGTTTGATCGCTCTCATGTTGGCGGTGCTTCAGATAAACCTGCACAAATCTAAAGTAGCCTCGGCTGCTTTAAGTAGTCCTCTTTCTAAAGGTGACGTGGATGTGGTCCTCATCCAAGAACCCTGGGTCAACAGCTCGAGGATCTGTGGATTGGGGACTAAGGGTTTCAAGCTCGTTCGAGCCAGCGAAGAGGGCAAAGTCAGAACCTGTATTTTGGTTAAGTCTGACCTCAACACCTTTCTTCTACCTAACTATACCAATGATGACATTACCGCTGCCAGTTTAACAGTCGGCAGCACCAGCCTGGCGATGGCGTCGGTCTATATACTCTACGACGCCGAAGAACCTCCACCACAAAGGGGGGTGAGAGATCTGGTGTCAAATTTTTGTACGGGTCATCTTATTATAGGAGCGGACGCTAATGCTCATCACGTCCAATGGGAGGCTTCGATATCAATGCCAGGGGCGAGTCTCTGTTTGACTACCTATTAACAACCAACCTGGTAGTTTGCAACGTGGGTAGCGAGCCTACTTTCATCACTAAAACCCGTAGGGAGGTCAAAGATCTCACTATTTGTGGTGAAGGCGCTTATGAGTGCGTCAGAAAATGGCGCGTTCTTGAAGAACACTCATTCTCCGACCACCGATATATAGAAATAGTGTTGGACTTTCGTGTAGAGCAACCTATTATGAAACGCAATCCAAGCAATACCAACTGGCAGCTACACAATGATATTTCAGCCAGAGATCTACCAGTACTACCCCCACAAGCCCCCTCATCGGTTGAGGAGCTGGAGACGATTTAGCCATTTCATACAGGGGCAAAATATCACCGCTGGACCTACCAGAACTTAATGGCGTGAGCCTGAACTTGGCTGATAATTAATTAATTCACTGGTTTGAGGTTTCGCTGCAGGGCAACTATTAATACTAATCAACAGTTCTGAGGCGCATACCTGCATATGTAAAGTCCTATATACACATATTTTTGAGCGGGAACAATATTCTTTTATGTAATATGTTGATATTACACCACTTTTCCAAATAAAAATCCTGTGTAAGTGGATAAATAACTAAACTATCTTTGATATTAGTGCATTTAAAATTAAGTGAAGTGAAAGTGTTAAATATGCTTTGAAATGCTTATTCTACCATCTCACAGTGAAATGTGTGCGAACGCAAAGCGACACAAAGCCCTCCCAGTGAGTGTTGAATTTTGGCAATTACCACGCCGAACTTTGATTTTTTTTACATTTTTTGGAGAATGGAACTCAGATGTGCGTGAACGCACAAAAGAATTGATTTGGAATTCTTTGCCTTTGCGTACGCAATATAAAGTCTCCACTCATTCACGCTCACGTTCACACAGAACAGTATGGGGGTCTTAAGTATGTATGTATGTACCTTTGTATGGAAGCGTATTACGGGCTTCCCAATTGTATGCCATTCAAACAGAAATTTGTTCGTTTTTGCAAGATTTTTCTTTGTAAACATTAATAAGTCAAATCTTCTTGTTAGGAACCCTAAGAACATCTTATCAAAATAAGAAGTTTTCTCTCTTTTACCTTTTTTCCATATTTCTACGGAAATCTTGAGAAGATTTTCTTATCAATAACACATATAAAAAGAAATAAGAAGAAATAAAAAGAAATTTCACTTAATAATATCAATAAGAATTTCCTCATTAAACCAAAGAGATTTGCGTAACGTTTTTTATTCGTTTCCAACGTTTTGACTACCCCTGAGCCCAAAAACTGCTCATAAAGACAATCTTATTAATATTATTAGGCATTTTTGGCTCTGTGATAGGGACTTTTCAAGTTTTTTTTCTGACGGCAAACTTAAGCTGTCTACCAAAATTTGGCTCTGTGGGAAATTTTATTATTTAACCACAATTTTATGTCTTTTTTGACTGGGCTATAAGTAATTTTTAAGTTTTAAGTAGTTTGATAAGTATTTTGGTTAATGTACTCAAATACAGAAATTACATCAAATAGCATACTAACAATGAAAATTAAATGTATTTGTTTCTTTTTTTTTTAGTCTGTTGAAGGTGAAAATCATGAAAAAGCCGTCGAACTCCTAAAACAAGCTGTAGGATCTGTTAAGCTGGTCATTCGTTACACTCCTAAGGTTTTGGAAGAAATGGAGTTGAGATTTGATAAGCAACGAACCACCCGTCGTCGACAGTGATAACATCGTAACTTATTCATATAATATATTGTTTTGATATATTCTAAATATTAAGGACAATTTTTCTTCATTGAATAAATAAAAGGAAAATATGTTATATATGTGAATACGATAAATAGTACGCTTTATTTACTACTAAAAGCCTTAGTACAATATTGCGGGTTAATTCACTGTTCAGTACTTCACTTTACAACATTTGAAAATAAACTGATTGATATGCGTTATCTATGCGCCTTTATATACCCTAGCGGAAATACAGCTTCACCACCTAGAAATGTCTACACATTTCTGGGTTATTCGTGCAACCATGTTCTCGAAGCGTTTATCTATCGTCATCTCCTCTTTGTGTCACATTCGAAAATATGCGAGACGCCTCTCCCTCTCTCGCTCCCGCGTCATGTATCTAAACAGCTGTAGTTGACGTAGTGACGCTAGTGGTGGGAGATGAGCGATTCTTGAGAATATTCGGCACACTGCCCTCCACCTAAGTCTTATCGTCCCGATCAGACACATTTCCCGATCCAAACGTTGCTAGCCTCTCCAGGTGAACCACCCTCATTATGTTTCGTGGCCTTCCAACAGTTTGTATGCGGTAGACAACATCGTTTATCCGCTTTATGACTTTATATGTGCCTTCCCAGTTACATTGCAGTTTTGGGGACAAACCTTTCTTTCGTTGTGGGTTCTATAACGGCACCTTTTTCAGTTTATATACAGAAAGTTACACTTGATATTCAGAAAATTACAATTGATATTCAGAATTTACAATTGATATTCAGAAAATTCCAATTAATATTCAGAAATTTCATTTGATATTCAGAAAATTACAATTGATATTCAGAATTTACAATTGATATTCAGAAAATTCCAATTAATATTAGATTTTCTTGGAGTAGTATGGGTACTCCAAAGTTTTTACAGGGTTTGGCATTGACTGGCTTAAAGGTAATCATAAATCAATTAGAATGAATTCACCACAAAATGTATAGTCACTGAACTAGAATTTTCGCTGAGTAGTTTGGCATTGACTGGTTTAAAGTCCATCAACAATGTACTGGTATGCATATGCCACAAAATGCTTAGTCAATGAACTAATATGTTTGCTGAGTAGTTCTGATTTTGACTGTAGGGCTAGTATGAAATGGATATTTCCTGGCTAGTATGAATTCAGCCAGAAAATTCTAGATGATTGCTTTGTCGTATCTGGCTTTCATCTTATCGCTCATGATCTTCATTCGTTGTCTTACAAGGTCATGTATTTCTCTCATTTCTTCTTCTAAGATGCTAGTGGATTTCCTGGCTTTTATTCCTTGATCAGCATTTATCCCAAACTTCAAGTCAGTTGGCAACCGAAGATCATTCCCAAAAATCCGCTTGGACCATTATGCAGTTCATTCAGATCATCAGATATTCTCTTCCTTGGAACAACTATCAGCTTCTGATCGCGTTGACCATCTTCGGTCTCTCATACTCTATGTAAGCCCAATAAGACTTGGCAATAGGACTCTCTGCTGACATCTCCTCTCTGGTTGGCCGTTCGCTTTGCACGATTCCCCGCATCACGCGTCCAAGATCTGGATCCTCCAGCTGATACTTCCTTAGTTGATCCATGTCCCATTCGCCGACGATGTTATAGTCATCAGCCGCACATCTATAACATCTTCCTTGGCCTTAGCTTTCGAACAATGCTTGCATTCCAGGTTACATGGTCACCGGGACATTGCATCAGCATTACCGTGGTTGCTGCCTTTGTGATGCTCTATTGAAACTTCTAGAACTTCTAGAACTTTCTAGTCGCTCCATCCACCATGCCAATTGACCTTCCGGATTGAGGAACTACAAGAGCCATTTCAACGCCGCATGGCGCCAGCTATCCTTTGGAAAACTTCCTCCAAGTTCTTAAGCTGTTCCTCAAAGCTTTTTCCCAGCACGATGATGTCGTTCAGGTACACCAAACATGTTTTCCAATGCAGTATTTTCAATACTTGATTCATGAGTCTCTCAAAAGTTGCTGGAGCGTTACAAGGTCATTGCCGTAAATTGCCACATCCCCTCTCCAACGCTGTATTTTCCTTATCCTCATCTTTAACCTCCACTTGCCAATAGCCTCTTTTCAAGTCCAGTGTAGAGAACTATTTCGTACCAGATAGTGAGTCCAGAGTATGGTCAATTCTGGGTAATGGTTAGCTGTCCTTTTTCGTTACGTCGTTCAGCTTCCGGTAATCTACACAAAACCGCATTTTTTTTTACTAGCACTACCGGTGAGCTCCATGGACTAGCTGATGGTTCGATCAACGCCACTCTCACTCATTTCCTGTATAATTTCTCTTACCACTTGGCGTTTGGCCAAGGGAACACTTCGAGGAGCTTGGCGGATTGGTCTCGCATCGCCGGTATCAATTTGATGCTTCACTACATTGGTTCGACCTGGTATGGATCCATCCTTTTCAAATATGCTAGAGTACTTTAGTAGAAGTTGTTTTGCCTTATTCTGGTGGTCTTCTTCGAGCTCTTGCGTCCACGCGGTGATATCGTCTGAAAGATTAATGTTGCTGGTAGAAACATTTCCCTGGAACTGAACTTTATAACCACCTCCACCTCCTGACATTGTCCCAATAAGGCTCATTTGGAAAGCTTGTCGATCTTGATGCCCTGGTTGCTTGTCGATCTTGATGCCCTGGTTGCTTAAGAAATCCACACCAACTATGATCTCATCAACAATATCATCATCATCATCATTTATTGGCACTTAACCGCCTAAGCGATTTTGGCCGTTGCATATAAAAGCACGCCAGTCATTCCTTTTTAGCGATAACTGACGCCAATTGGAAACCCCAAGGGAGTTCAAGTCATCCTCCACCTGTTGTTTCCATCTCAGTCGAGGCCTCCCCCTTCCTCTGCTGCCGAATTCAGGCGACGATAGGAAAACCTTCTCTCCAGCACAGATGGATATGGATCCATCCTTTTCAAATATGCTAGAGTACTTTAGTAGAAGTTGTTTTGCCTTATTCTGGTGGTCTTCTTCGAGCTCTTGCGTCCACGCCGTGATATCGTCTGAAAGATTAATGTTGCTGGTAGAAACATTTCCCTGGAACTGAACTTTATAACCACCTCCACCTCCTGACATTGTCCCAATATAGCTCCTTTGGAAAGCTTAATCGGCGATCTGAACTCATTTAGTACTCTTACCGGTAAACGTCCATCTTGTTTTGTCATAGCCAGTGTTTTTCCTACTAGTATATCCGTCTTTGATTTGCTCTCTGCCTCTACCACCCACAATTTGTTTGTCCCGTAATCTCCATCAATCCTTGCCCAAACGATCGCTTCCGAATTCGGTGGAATTTGTTGGCTTTCTTCCACGAGGGCCTGCTTGCTGATGTACTTGTTTAACCAAAATTGAGTGGCACATCCATGTTCTTATAGCTCATAGTCCTGTTTTGCATGTCGATCTTGATGCCCTAGTTGCTTAAGAAATCCACACCAACTATGATCTCATCAACAATATCATCATCATAACCATTTATTGGCGCTTAACCGCCTAAGCGATTTTGGCCGTTGCATATCAAAGCACGCCAGTCATTCCTTTTTATGATACCAAGGGAGTTCAAGTCATCCTCCACCTGTTGTTTCCATCTCAGTCGAGGTCTCCCCCTTCCTCTGCTGCCGAATTCAGGCGACGATAGGAAAACCTTCTGTGCTGGAGCTTCTTTGTCCATTCGCATAACATGGCCCAGCCAGCGGAGTCTTTGGGCTTTAATTCGCTGGACTATGGTCAGCGCATCGTTAAATTTCCTTCGATACTCACCGTTGGCATCACGGGAAGGACCATAAATCTTCCGGAGAACTTTTCTCTCAAATACTCCAAGGGCCATCTCATCTTCTCTTGACATTGTCCATGAATCTGAGCCATACATCAGGACAGGTATGATGAGAGACTTATAGAGCGTGATCTTTGTTCTTCGAGAGAGGACTTTACTTCTCAATTGCCTACTCAGTCCAAAGTAGCACTTGTTGGCAAGAGTGATTCTCCGCTGGATTTCTAGACTGATATTATTTTCGGTGTTGATACTGGTTCCCAAATAGACGAAGTCCCTCACAGTTTCAAATTTGTAACTATCAATAGTGACATGGCTGCCAAGGCGCAGGTGCGCCGATTCTTTCTTTGATGACAGCAAATACTTCGTCTTGTCCTCGTTCACGGCAAGACCCACTTTTTTCGCTTCCTTATCCAGTCCAGAGAAGGCAGCGCTTACGGCGCGGTTGTTAAGGCCAATGATATCAATATCATCGGCATACGCCAGCAATTGCACGCTCTTGTAAAAGATTGTACCATTGCGGTTTAGCTCTGCTGCTCGAATTATCTTCTCCAGCATCAGATTGAAGAAATCGCACGAAAGGGAGTCGCCCTGTCTGAAGCCTCGTTTGGTTTGAAATGGCTCAGAGAGGTCCTTCCCGATTCTGATGGAGCTGTTGGTATTGCTCAACGTCATTTGGCAAAGCCGTATAAGCTTTGCAGGGAAGTCAAATTCAGACATGGCGGCATACAGGCAACTCCTTTTTGCGCTGTCAAAAGCAGCTTTGAAATCGACATGTGTGTCGATTCTTTTATCATGGGTCTTCTCCAGGATTTGGCGTATCGTGAAAATCTGGTCGATGGTAGACTTACCAGGTCTAAAGCCACACTGATAAGGTCCAATCAGTTTGTCTACGATGGGCTTCAGCCTTTCACACTACATGCTAGAAAGAACCTTATATGCGATATTAAGAAGACTGATTCCGCGGTAGTTTGTGCGGTTAGCGGGATCGCCTTTCTTGTGGATTGGGCAGAGCACACTTAAATTCCAATTCGGAGGCATGCATTCGTCTGACCATATTCTGCATAAGAGCTGATGCATGCTTTTTACCAGCTCTTCGCCTCCGTGTTTGAACAGCTCGGCGGGTTTTCCGTCTTTTCCAGGCGCTTTGTTGTTTTTGAGCCGGAATATAGCTATCCTCACTTCATCATAGTCAGGTGGTGGGACGACTTTTCCATCCTCAGAGATTGGGGTATCGGGTTCGACGTCTCCCTCGCAATTTAGCAGTACACTTTGTACGTCGGTTACCAGGTCGCCATTATTGTCCTTACAGGAGCTTGCCCCGGTCTTAAAACCTTCCGTCATCCGCCGGATCTTTTCATAGAATTTTCGGGCATCATTCCTGTCAGCCAGCATCTCAAGCTCCTCACACTCACGCCTTTCGGCCTCACTTTTCTTTTTTCTGAAAAGGCGTCTCTCTTCCTTCTTTGCTTCACGATATTGTTGCCATACACTACGGGTTGCGCCCGTTCGCAACGTCTCCTTGTAGGCAGCGTCCTTTTTTTTCGAGGCAGTTTTGCATTCCTCATCGTACCAGTTCTTCTTGCGGGCTCGCTGGAACCCTATAGTGGCCTCAGCGGCGGTACGCAATGAGTGAGAGATATGCTTCCATTGCTCGGTTACATCGTTAGGTCGGGGATTGCTCTCTGCTAGCAGGTGTGAGAGTCGAGTTTTGAAATTATCAGCTGTTTGTGTCATGCGCAGTTTCTCGACGTCAAACTTTCCTTCCGTTACTGTGCGCACTTTCTTCGTTGCACAGAGGCGTGTGAGTATCTTGGCTGCGACAAGATAATGGTCAGGGTCAATATTGGGACCACGCAGTGTACGTACGTCCAGAACGGAGGAGCTATGTCTGCCGTCAATCATGACATGATCAATCTGGTTTCTAGTTCTTTGATCAGGGGACAGCCAGGTGGCTTGGTGTATTCGTTTATGCTGGAACCTAGTGCTACTGATGACCATATTGCGAGCAGTGGCGAAGTCAATCAACCTAGTGCCGTTGGGTGATGTTATATCGTGCAGACTAAATTTTCCAACTGTAGGACCAAAGACTCCTTTCTTGCCCACCTTGGCATTAAAGTCGCCGAGCACGACATTGATATCATGTTGGGGGCAGCGATCATAAGTTTGTTCAAGTTTATCGTAGAAGGAGTCCTTCTCTGCGTCGTCCGTCTCCTCAGTCGGCGCATAGGCGCAGATAAATGTTATGTTGAAAAAGCTCGCCTTGATGCGGATCGCAGCGAGACGCTCGTCCACAGAAGTGAACGCTAGTACTTGGGAGATTTCCCACCACGAATCCTAAACCACGCGCTTTGCCTCGTGTCTGGTCACTGTGGTATACGTCAAGGTCCGATGGTCGTCTTTCCTTGTCCCGTCCATCGCATTTCCTGCAGGGCGGTGATGTCAGCATTTGCGTTCACGAGGACATCAACCAGTCGGGCAGCGGTACCATCCGTTGTAAGGGTCCGGACATTCCAGGTACATGCCCTAATATCCTTCTCGTAGTCCTTATTTCGTTTTGCCGGGTCGTCAACATTAAAGGGGGTTCTCATCCGAGGCTTTTCTTTGCTTTTCATTGGAATCAATAATATCTGCCACTATAAAATTGTGCAGTACGGCGACATTCCCAATTGCGATTTCACATGTTACTTCTCCTTCGACTTGGGTGTCCACACCAGTCGCCGTACGCAACTTTGCTCCATGTAATGGCCTCACTTCTTTGTTGACTAAATTGGATCGAATGATGGAATAAGATGCGCCCGTATCAACAGTCAGTAAACGCTCCTTTCCGTCCACGAGTCCTACAACAGTAACATTACTAGACTTCCTTCCGATCTGTGAGACAGAGATTAGGAGGCATCCCATTGCGGGAGCCGGCCTACGCCCCTTGCGGCTAACTCTCTTTAGTTTAACGGTTGGTTGGATTGGGAGACTTGCTCATCTCCTTCAGCCTTGCGCTTACGCCCGCCTTCATTACTGGAATTGTTGGAGCCAGATCCACAATAACGTGCAATATGACCAGATTTTCCGCACTTGAAGCACTTAATGGCGCCATCGCTTTTCTTCTGTGCCCCATTCAATGCCTCCAAAATTGTCGATGTATTCCACTGGTACGTCTGCGCTTGCTAGATGGGCCAAAATCTCGATGTCCGACGCAAACTCCTGTAATATTTCGTTAGCCTTCTGGAAGCGATTCTGTAGCTCTATTTGATGTATCTGCATCCTATGCTCGCTGCCGTAACGTCTTTCAACAGCTCCCATCAACGCTTCATAGTTGTTTCTTTCAGCGTTCGGAATAGTCTACAAGATTTCGGCTGCAGGTCCTTTCAATGCCACAAATAAAGCAGCGACTTTGTCCTCAGCGCCCCAGTTGTTCACAGCTGCTGTCTTCTCAAATTGTAGCTTAAATACCTGGAAAGGAACAGAACCGTCAAATGATGGGGTTTTTACCTTGGGTGCGCTTGTTGAAACACTTGGACGATTCAGCTGCAACTCCTAGATATGTTCCTCAACGCATTAACTTTAGCGTCAATTTTATCTTGAAGTTCTGCAATCTTTGCATCTTCGTATCTGAAACTATAAATTGAATTTTTGTAAAAACTTTTTAGGAAATTGTTAATTTTTTGTTTTCCTGCTTCTCTTATTTTTCAAACTGAAAAAATTGAAATGAAATTTGAAAAGAAAAAAATTACATTTTAAAACAAAACAAATTGAAAAACAAAATAGCACACTTGATATACATAGGTTGCTCAATTTCAAGGGGAGTGCCATAATCATAATTTTTTTACTTGGGATTTTGCCACTTGGGACTATGACATGTCACCGACTAAACCAAAAGACAGGTTCCAATTTCTGCCGCCGAGTTGTTAGCACCACCTTCTCAATTTGACGTGGCGGATACCATCCTTTCCCTGTCAGGCTCCGAGTACTCCGAAGCAGCCAAAATAGCAACGCGCTGTGCATCGCCGTGATGCACTAGAGCTGATGATACCCGAAGACCCGGGCCGTTCTGGTTATGCCCGATTACCCGGCCATTACTCGGCTACCCGGGCAGTGCCGGACTAACACTAAGGCAGAATAGACAACTGCCTATAGGCCTCGCTTCGACCCGGGGCCCCGTCCACCCACAAAAAAAATATATATACTCTATTGAACGAAAACTTTATTGGAGTCGACAAACAAAGAAGCGAATACAAAAGTGACAACGCTATCAATGCGCTGGGGTAAATGATGAATTACTTCATAAATAGAGAGCCATCTATTAAGTATCGAGAAGTAGATCTATTACTACTCTAATTATAAAGTTGGGCCAATTTTTTAAATTTATGTTTGCTGGGTTGAGCACTTACGGCTGGTTAAATAAAACAAGTTAGTTGTTGTTGTTGTTCCCTACGCGTTTCGACGCTCTCCGCGCCTTCATCTGGGGAATCTGTTTAATTAAATATATGAATTTAATTAATACATATGTTACAAATAATAATCACAGTACAATAAAAATTAAAAATTTTTTAAACACATTTCACTTAAAATTGGGTAAAATTAATTACATTAAAATAATAAAAATATCACAATAAAAAGGTTTTGCTGTTATCACTTCGCGATGACGTTTACTTCTTTCCTTTTGTTTCTTTTTATTACAGCTGAGTAAACGCCGCTCAGCCCGTCAACATCATCTTTATGATTAAGAGTATTTTCGATGTTTTGTTGTATGCGGATGCTCTCCAGAGTCAGTCTTGTTCTTTCTCTTTTTTCTATATCTAATATTTTGGCGTTGGTAAAGTCCGCTACGTGGTTGCTCTTTGTCAAATGCTGCGCTAGTGCCGTTGTGTTTTTTTTATTTTCAGCATATTTTCTATGCTCATTAATTCGTATGCCCAGTTCATTATCACTGCCATTGCATTTAATTTGATAAACGACATTACTTTGTTGTTCTTTCTCAATCGGGTCTTTTGTTTTGGTGAAGATTTTTCGGAGTGTTGTATTCGGCCTATGAGCGTATTTGGTGTTTTCGTTTTCTATTAATCGATGCAGCGTTTGATTATTGGTTAGACCCGGTATGTAAGGTACGCCTATGTAGTTTGTATTGTTGGAAGTGTTTACTGGTGTGTTATTGTGTTCTTTGTGGATTTTGTTAATTGTGTTTTCGATTAATTTATCTATTGGTTTGTGTGGATAGCTATTTTTGAATAAAATGTTTTTTAACTTTATCTTATTTTCTTTCATAAAAACTTCATTACTAAGTACGGCTACTTTTCTACTCTACTCTATTTGGCGATATATTGTAGGCAGAGCTGTTAATTTTGATTAGTAATTAGTAATTGATTGATTAGAAAATTTTTTTAATTACTAATGATTATTTTAATTGCTTTCAAGAAAAAGCAATTACTAATTGATTACGATTAGAAAAAATCAAAAAAATCAAAAAAAAATTAAAAAATCAAGAAAAAATCAAAAAAATCAAAAATAATGATTTTTTTGATTTTTTTTAATTTTTTTGATTTTTTTTTATTTTTTTTTTTATTTTTTTTTATTTTTTTGATTTTTTTTGATTTTTTTTGGATTATTTTAAAGTTTTGTTGTTAAAAGTATAAACATCTGTGTATCTTTGTATGCAAATATATACACCTACTTACACTTTGGGGCTCATGGATTTCTAGAATGAACCTTGATCGCTAAGTATATGTACATATGAGAAAAAATGCCAGGTTTGATGGTTATATGCGTTATAGTGGTGAAAATTTGTCCCTTTTATATCTAAACGGGTAGTGTCGTGCATTTCTCGTTTAAAACCCTATGGGTACGGTCGGATGGTTCTATTCGAACACTTATAAGTATGCTACACAAAGTAAAACGTGGGCATACCAACTACATATGTATGTATGCCCAAAAGAGACTAGTAATGATCAATTGATCAAAAATTAAGTGGTTATTATCCATAGAGAGAGGTCCGGGATTAATAACTTTCGGCCAAAATGGACGACGTAGTCATTTTGTTGGAGTAGAGAATAGTAGAAGTAGAATCGTTTTATTTTTATTCATTTTTGTTTAAGTAATGCTATTTAGTAATATTTGTGAATAATATGTAAGTAATAATGTAATGACAATTAAAGAACAATAACACAAATAGTCAACAATAACGGTATTTAGTTTAAAAATAATTCATGTAGGTGGACATGAGTGCGTATCGACACGCAAATTTTCGCCGTTCACTCATATAAAGTATTTGTGTTGAGCGTTCGGCAGATACAGCACGCCAATACTTAGGAGTTAAAATTTGATTTTAGCAATGTAAGTGCTTCAAAAGAAATGTCAGATAATGACCCACGCTTTGGAGCATTAATAATTTCAGCAAAAGAAAACAGCCTTTCAACCGGACCGGACGATATTAATGGTGTGTTGAAAAATAGTGCAGCCTCTTTTAGAACACCTTTTGTTTGCCATATGTCAGCTCCAGTTGCTGAATCACCCATATAACTATATAATTGTGTTTGCACAACATATTTCAACGCCTCCGTCATTGTTGTTGGGATTACACCGTTACTTCTTGCTTCACCTATACATTTGTATGTTTGTGCAAGTGAATATTTATGTATGAACATATTTTTCTACAACAGTACTGGAAAAAAATAAAAAAAAGTAAAAAAATCAAAAGTAATCAAAAGTAATCATTACTTTTGATTATTTTTGATTACTTTTGAATTTTTGATTTTTTTTTGATTTGTTTTAATTTTTTTGATTTTTTTTGATTTTTTTTGATTTTTTTTTTAATCAATTGAAAAAATAATCATTAACAAGTGAAAGTAATTGGTAATCAATCATTAGGTGGCTTCTCAAAAAATAATCAATGAAATGCTAATCATTACCGATTACTAATCAATTATTAACAGGTCTGATTGTAGGTAACCAAATGTTAAAGCCGGGCGTATATATAGCAGCACTACACTACACGAAACGCCACGACAAAGTATTTTTTGTATGTATCCTTATGGAGCATCGTACAGCGACAGCAGCATAACACGACACGACGCGACACGACATAGTTCACCAAATAGGCAACTATATCTCCGTGTCATGTAGTGCTGCTAGGTGTAAGCGAAGCTATATTCCAAACGCATCTGGTGTGTTCTAAGACCTTGCTTGGTCAAAATATTTCGAAAAAATATTAAGATTATACTTTTTTGTATACAAAAGGAGTATGAAAAAATATACATATTTAAATAAAAAGCACCTGAGGTGAGAAACAGTTGGCGTACAAAAGGTAAGCATTAAAAAGTTTGAATATTTTATCAACGCAATCCAAATAATGAGATGTACACGGTGAGCTTAAACCATAGTGTACCAATACAAGTGTAAACTCTTCCGCATAGACGTCAAAATTCCAAAATGAGTTTAAAACCTGTTCATCAGAGTTGTTTTTTTGGAAAAAGAGCATCATTTTGCGCCGAGTTGCATTCGATTTGGATAAAAAAATAGTAGCAGGTTGCATAAAAAAGTAGTTCGCTATAACTTAGAAATTTGATTTTTTTAACATAAATAACAGCGAATTATATAAAATTATAAGTTAGAATAACTCTTTCGAATCTGCTCACTATTTTCTATTAAACAAATAACAAACAACTGCTAATAATTAGCGTCAAACCCCAAAATTTGGTATTTGTTTCCTTTAGGGGTCAACTCCTAATAAATTAGCTAGAATTATGGAAGATAGCTCAAAATACGGGTTTTGGAAAGTTATGTGTCTGTGGAAAGTTATGGTCAAAAAACCGAAAAAACCCGGGTCAGTCCGGTACCAAAATTGGGGCGGGTTCTCTTCAGAGAAGCGAAATATTAAAAAAGCGCTTCCGGATTCGTGATCCAAACCCCGTATTTTGAGCTATCTTCCATAATTCTAGCTAATTTATTAGGAGTTGACCCCTAAAGGAAACAAATACCAAATTTTGGGGTTTGAAGCCTTCTTTGTGCTAAGATAAGTATTTGATAGTAAATCTATCTAAAAACATCGTATATACATGTTTCCAAAAAAACGTTTGTTTTCATTTTCTGTCTAATTTCTCATTTCGAAGATGCTTACCTCAAAGTTTTTCTGTAAAATAAATAAAATTTACTAGTTTTAAGTTTTTTTATTTTATGTTTTTTTTTTCTTTGATATAAAGTATAATAAAAGTATAAACTGAAAGATTCGCTTAAAAGTTGCCCTACAAACTGGAGTGAAAAAGTTGTGCAACACAGCAATACTTTTGTGCAAACAAGAACCCTGTTTCATTGATATTCGGTCCTGCACAAAACCCTGTTTTGCCGAGTGCAACGAAAACAACAATAGCAAGCCAGATTTTCCCGTTAGAATTTGCCAATTTTTGACAGCGATTTGTAAGCCAACAACAATTTTTTGACTTCGATTTGTGCTGTCAAAAGAAGAGTTTACACTTGTACTGATACACTATGGCTTAAACAACTAATTACGAGAAATCAATATAACCAAGATATTATTTCATGGTTGTATTCTTGGACATATTAGAAGATATTCTGAGCAAAAACTGAAGTCATCCATCTGACACATTTTGAGATTTGTAGGATTCTTCTTTCTGTGGGTGCCCCTGTTCCATGTTTAAGCGGGTTTCTCCAACTTTTTCTGTTTTCAAATGGCGGATCTTTACACATGTGTTGTAGAACACTACCCTGAAGTGCTATCGTGTATTTTAAGACTTCGTCCCATGACAAAAACTTCAGCCAGACACCTCAAAGCGGGGACTTTTCTTCATTCTTACAGCGATGTCTCTTGTTAAATTTTTTGTCATGGGACGAAGTCGAAAAATGACTGAAACTTCTTCAGGGTAGTGTTCTACGACACATGTGGAAAGATCCGCATTTAAAAACAGCCAAAGTTGGAGAAACCCGCTTAAGATAGTAAAATCGCAGTAAAAATTAAGAAAAGCTCCCCGCTTTGAGGTTTCGGGCTGAAGTTTTTGTCATGGGACGAAGTCTAAACATGCCTGATGCGACTTAAGGGTATTGTGCTGCTAAGCATGTGTAAAACTGCCAAAGTTGCACGAACCCGTCAAACAAGAGAAATCGCGCTGCCAAAGTTGGACAAACTCGCTAATACAAGTGAAAGCGAAGTAAGAGTAAGAGAAAATCGGTTCCCTATGTACAGTCACTTCTCAGAGCAGAAAACCCAGGACATCGCCATGGATCTCTGCGCAGTGGAACCACCCGGGGTTTTACCTCGGCCAAGGACTGTCACTTTCAATGTAACCCTGTTTAGTATGTTTTGTCCCATTCCGAAACTATCATCCTCCCCCCTTGCAGCAGGGCGTTGAGCCAAACCCCGGACCAAAAGAATGGATATGCAGTGTCTGTTGCAAAAAAATATATATTAAACGGTCGCATTCTGTGCAATACCAAAAGAATGGATATGCAGTGTCTGTTGCAAAAAAATATATATTAAACGGTCGCATTCTGTGCAATGCTTCTCGTGTAAGAGATGGCTCCATAAATCTGGATGTTCAGGGCTTAACCTTAACATCCACAGACCCCGTACTTTCTTTAGTACTTTCGTGGCCCCTTGTTGTTTGCGCCGTCGGGCGTCCCGCGGTAAGCGCCGTTCAAGCGCACCCCTACCGCCACCTTCTAGTAGCAATACTAATAATAATAATAATAATAATGTCTTAACGACTAGCAGCATTTCTGCTATACCCGCCACACAAATTCCAGACTGTTGCTCGTGCCTTATGGCGTCAACATCACGCGCAGCAGCTCAACACTCTTGCTCCCACCGGAGCAGTTTAGACATGAGCAACTCCGAGCATCAGTCTCTGTCTGTTTCTTTGTTACACCCCCCCTCCCGTTTACACGTGAGTCAGGATCAACATCTTCTTGCACCTGTCTCGACGTGTACTGTTTGTCGGCAAAGATTATACACGCTCGCGTCATCGGTCAAATGCAATAACTGCTTAGGCCAATGCCACGTACATCTATGCTCTGGGCTCGCTAACAGGAATCTTTGGACGGATGCGTTCATCGCACCATGCTGTAACACGCCTCAACCTACGACGCCAGCCAACCCGGTTACACCTGGTCCACAGCTAACTAGGCTGAGGCACAGCCTTGGTCTTCGCCTACCAACACCTGGGCGAACACATCCGTCTCTCACGCCTTTGGTTAACTCGACATCGACCCCACCGGCGCACTTCCAAATCTTACAGCACAACTGTAACGGATTAACTGGTAAGATCGCAGAGATAACTAATTTGATGACGCAATATGACATAAAACTTGCCGCAATCCAAGAAACCAAGCTCAGTCCAAGGTCGGACCTCATTACCTATGGCGGATATAACATTCACCGGAAAGACCGTCATAGAGTAACAGGAGGTCTGGGAGGTGGTCTAGCGTTCATAACGCACAACTCTGTACAGTATCATCTATTTGATACCGACATCGAAGGAACGGATGATATCTTAGAAAGCCAAGGTATTACCATCCGTACAGGAGATGTCGATCTGCAAATCATTAACATCTACATACCCCCTGTCTCAAGTTGCCCCACCGGTTATCACCCCGACATTAGCTTGCTATTACGAGGAGATAACCGCGTGATCCTGGGCGACTTCAATGCGCACCACGACATGTGGCACTCAAACTTGCCAGCAGACAGTAGGGGGCATGTACTCGCAGAACAAATAGATGATACGGCTTTCTGTACATTGAACGGAGACGCCCCAACGAGAGTATCGGGTAACTGCTATAGTTCGCCAGATATTTCTATCGTAAGTGCAGGACTATTGAACAACACCAATTGGCGACCCATACTCACGTTGGCGTCTGACCATCTCCCAATAGTCATTACCATCGAACGACCGACGGACTTTATAACACCTGAGCATGGTACATACATCAACTTTACCAAGGCGGACTGGGACAGTTTTCAGACATATACGGACGAATCCTTGGCTGCTCTATCCATTCCTACGGACGTACGCAAAGGCGAACGAGACTTCCGCAACATCATTGACTTGGCCTCTAGACGCTTCATTCCTGCGGGTCGAATATCCCGAATAAGACCAAATTTCCCCGCGGAGGCAGCGGCCATGGCTAGAGAAAGAGATGAAGTGCGAAGTCTCAATCCCGCAGACCCCCGTTAAGGGATCTCAACGCGGAAATTCGTAGGTTGGTCGATAAACACAAACTGGCCAAATGAAAACGGTGTTAGAGATAAGATATCGAAACCGGACTTGTTTCATATTTTGCAGCTAATATGCCGTGATTTAGCCGGGAAAGAATTAATTTTGCCGGGCAATAATTTTTGGACTTTTTCACATAGGATGTTTCATGTCAACTTAGCTAAGCACCCTAATGAAAACGGTGTTAGAGACAAGATATCGAAACCGGACTTGTTTTATATTTTGCGGCTAATTTGCCGTGATTTTGCCGGGAAAGAATTAATTTTGGCGGGTAATTTTTTCCCGGAATTTTGGGGTGCTTTGCTAACTTGATATAAACTTAGCTAAGCACCCTAATGAAAACGGTGTTAGAGACAAGTTATCGAAACCGGACTGCAGCTAATTTGCCGTGATTTAGCCGGGAAAGATTTAATTTTGGCGGGTAATTTTTTCCCGGAATTTTGGGGTGCTTTGCTAACTTGGTATCAACTTAGCTAAGCACCCTAATGAAAACGGTGTTAGAGACAAGATATTGAAACCGGACGTGTTTCATATTTTGCAGCTAATTTGCCGCGATTTAGCCGGGAAAGAATTAATTTTACCGGGCAATTATTTTTGGACATTTTCATATATGTAGGATTTTTCGTGTCAACTTAGCTAGGCACCCTAAAGAAAACGGTGTTAGAGACAAGATATCGAAACCGGACTTGTTTCATATTTTGCAGCCAATTTGCCGTGATTTAGCCGGGAAAGAATTAATTTTGAAGGGCAATTATTGTTGGACTTTTTCATATAGGACGTTTCGTGGCAACTTAGCTAAGCACCCTAATGAAAACCATTGTTTATCCTTACTATAGTTTGGCAACTTATTTTCTTCTTCTTACGAATTTGAGTGGAAGGCACTGGCTGAGTGACTCAAAATGAAATGGAATGAAGGAAAAGTGTGAAGCCCAATAAGCCATTTTGTTTGATATCAACCTAAGACGCATTTGAGATGAAAATTTCAACGTTAATTCTCACTTTTTAAAAACTTAATATCAATTAATCAATCAATAATTTTTCGATTCAAAGATAAACTACCAGTAGCAGATCAACTTTTTTGCCAAATGAGTATTAACTTGAGGTATACTTAAATATTAAAATTATAATATAAATGTCCGACAGTTTCTGCCTTCACAGTTTTTATACATACGACCCCCTTCACCATTCCCTAAATTCCAAATCGTGGTACATTATTCTAAAATATGACCCTCATTATTTGCCAAACGTTTGAGAATATATTTTTCTGTACTTATGGGGAATATACTGTGCGTGTGTATTAGTGTGTTTTTTGTCAATTGCGCTACTATATAAGGTATACTATGATGAAAACAGTGTTAGAGACAACCCTACAAGACAGATACCGATTATTTGATTGGTTATGTAACCGACTCGCATAATGTGACTTTTGGGTAGTTTTCTTAGTTATTTTCTTAAGGCGAGTGTGCAAAATATAACCTGTCTTTGCTATGCGTTTGGGTTATGTGTGACGCAAACGTGTGTTAAGCCCTATATACACTTATTTTTGAGCGTGAACGTGGGTGAGCGTGAACGTGGGTGAGCGTGAACAATTTTCTTTTGTGTAATATGTTGATATTACTCCAATTTTCCAAAAAAAAAATCCACCGTAAGTGGATAAACAACTAAAACATCTTTGATATTACTGCATTTAAACTTAAGTGAAAGTGTTAAATATGCTTTGAAATGCTTATTTTACTATCTCACAATGAATTGTGTGCGAACGCAAAGGGACACAAACCCTTCGCAAGTGAGTGTTGAAATTTGGCAATTACCACGCCAAACTGTGATTTTTTTTTAAATTTTTTTGGAGAGTTGAAGTCATTTGACAGATGTGCGTGAACGCACAAAAGAATTGATTTGGAATTCTTTTCCTTTGCGTATGCAATAGAAAGTCTCCACTCATTCACGCTCACGTTCACACGGAACTGTATGACGGTCTTTAGCTGTAATGGTTATGAATAACGCAAATGTAAGGCAGACGTGATGGTTATGAATACCGCAAAATCAGGTTAGGTTTAATGATTATGAATGACTCAAGCTTCAGGTATTGCTAACTAAAACAAGTCAATGGCTTTAGATTTGGATTTTATTTTAGAAAATAGTTAAAAACAAGTAAAGAAAGCTGTCTTCGGCTGTGCCGAAGGCTATATACCTTACATGAATAAGCGTCACGATATTCACTGCATAGTGTATCAATACAAGTGTGAACTGTAGCTTTGACAGAAATGTCAAAGCACACTTCCACGTCAAATCACAAATGTCAAAACACACATCCATGTCAAAAATCAGCACCGAATATCAATGAAACAGCGTTCTTGTTTGCACAAAAGTGTTGCTGTGTTGCCCAACTTTTTCACTCCAGTTTCTAGGGCAACTTTTAAGCGAATCTTTCAGTTTATACTTTATATCAAAGAAAAAAAAGACAAAATAAAAAAACTTAAAACTCGTAAATTTTATTTATTTTACAGAAAAATTTTGAGGTAAGCATCTTCGAAATGAGAAATTAGACAGAAAATGAAAACAAAGGTTTTTTTTGGAAACATGTATATACGATGTTTTTAGATAGATTTACTATCAATACATATCTTAGCACAAAGAAGGCTCCAGACCCCAAAATTTGGTATTTGTTTCCTTTAGGGGTCAACTCCTAATAAATTAGCTAGAAATATGGAAGATAGCTCAAAATACGGAGTTTGGCCTCAGGATCACGAATCGGGAAGCGCTTTTTTAATATTTTGCTTCTCTGAAGAGAACCCGCCCCAATTTTGGTACCGGACCCGGGTCAATTTTCGGTTTTTTGACCATAACTTTCCACAGACACAAAAAAATTAAAAAGCGCTTCCGGATTCGTGATCCTCAGGCCAAAACCCGTATTTTGAGCTATCTTCCATAATTCTAGCTAATTTATTAGGAGTTGACCCCTAAAGGAAACAAATACCAAATTTTGGGGTTTGAAGCTAATTTTTAGCAAAATGATGCTCTTTTTCCAAAAAAACAACTCTGATGAACAGGTGTTAAACTCATTTTGGAATTTTGACGTCTATGCAGAAGAGTTTACACTTGTATTGGTATGATTCACTGTTCGATCCCCAGTACAGCCTGTGTGAATTTAACTTTAGCTCATACCGAAATTATCGGAACTATCGATTATATGGTGGCGATGTGTTTTGTTGGTCCAATCTCATTGATTTTTAACATCGACATTCCACTTTCTAACAGAGCAATAGTTACGAAATTTCACCACCCTACCTATATAATTATAGGAGTTATAGCCCAAAATCCGTTTATCGGAACAATCGATTCTATAGGGGCTACTTGAAATATTTATCTCATCTCAATGATTTTCAACATCGATATTTCACATATAAAAATAGCAATACTTACAAAATTTCACGTTCCTAGCTTTATAATTACAGGAGTTATGCCCGAAATTCGTTTATCGGAACAATCGATTGTATGGGAGCTATATGAAATATATATCCCATCTCAATGATTTTCAACATCGATATTTTACATATAAAAACATCAATACCTACAAAATTTCACGTTACTAGCTCTTTAATTACAGAAGTTATAGCCCGAAATCCGTTTATCGGAACAATCGATTGTATGGGAGCTATGAGTAGTTTTGGTCCGACCTTGCTGGTTCCAACGAATGATCATTCTCATATAAAGTAACGCCTCCATACCAAATTTCATCGAGATATCTCTAAAATTGAGGGACTAGTTTGCGTACAAACAGACGGACAGAAGAACAGACGGACATGGCTAAATCGAATCAACTCATCGTCCTGATCATAACGGTATACATACTTATAAGTGGGTCTATCTCTTCTTCTTCTCATACTTACAAACATCGGACCAAAGTTATAATACCATTTCATGTTCATGAAGGTATAATTACAAAGTTTTTACATTTACAACAATATAATAGATATATGAATACATATATACATATGTCACTAAATACTTAAAATATAGTTTTAATGCGGTTTTTCCCAGTGAAAGCCTTTTGGCGCGTCTATCTGAAAATATGCAATTTTGTGTACATGAGTATATAAATCAACACTTTACTTGTCACAAAACAATAATTAGCACTATATACTTGCCTTATCTGTGCAAATTAGGTGTAATTTCACTGCAAAACTTCTTTTAAATTTTTATAAAATTATTAACTGCGCACAATGCAATTTTCTCGCAATATCAAGGAAGAAGAAGAAAAGAAAAAGCAACCCTTGACAGATGGCTTTGAGTGTGTGTATGAAAACCAAATTTTTTGCTTGTATGTATTAGTGAGTATTTATAACCATGGTTAGGCCCGTCTAGTAGGGAAGATATCGAAACCGGACTTGTTTCATATTTTGCAGCTAATTTGCCATGATTAAGCCGGGGAAGAAATAATTTTGCAGGGCAATTATTTTTGGACTTTTTCATATAGGACGCTTCGTGTCAACTTAGCTAAGCACCCTAATGAAAACGGTGTTAGAGACAAGATATCGAAACCGGACTTGTTTCATATTTTGCAGCTAATTTGCCGTGATTTATCCGGGAAAGAAATAATTTTGCCGGGCTTTTTTTTGGACTTTTTCATATAGGATGTTTCGTGTCAACTTAGCTAAGCACCCTAATGAAAACGGTGTTAGAGACAAGGATATCGAAAGCGGACTTGTTTCATATTTTGCAGCTATTTGGCCGTGATTTAGCCGGGAAAGAATTAATTTTAGCCGGGCAATTATTTTTGGCCTTTTTCATATAGGAAGATTCGTGTCCACTTAGCTAAGCACCCAAATGAAAACGGTGTTAGAGACAAGATATCGAAACCGGACTTGTTTCATATTTGCAGCTAATTTGCCGTGCTTTAGCCGGGAAAGAATTAATTTTTGCGGGCAATTATATTTGGACTTTTTCGTATAGGACGTTTCGTGTCGTGGGAAAGAATTAATTTTGCCGGGTAATTTTTTCCTGGAATTTTGGGGTGCTTTGCTAACTTGATATCAACTTAGCTAAGCACCCTAATGAAAACGGTGTTAGAGACCAGATATCGTACTCATAATATTTTTTCATTAGGATGCTTAGTTAAGTTGATAAGAAGTTAGCAAAGCACCCCAAAATTATGGGGAAAAATTACACGGCAAAATTAATTCTTTATTGGCAAAATCACGGCAAAATAGCGGCAAATTATCCACCTGGTCCCGACTCGATTGCATTAGGGTGCTTAGCTAACTTGATACTCATAATATTTTTTCATACTCCTTTAAATATCGAGCTATATTTGCGATTGTATCGTAACAGCCAAGTTATCGTAATTTTGTTTATTATTGCAAATAGCTTGTGAACACTCGTTACAACTACCCAGCAATTTAATGATACATTTACACTGCACCAAATGCGTCGCTTTTGGCGAAGTTATTGTGAGAATGTTTGTCCGCAGAATGAATTTGTTTGCCAAATTAGACGAATTTAATTTAATTTGACCTAATTTGGTGATTAAATTCAATCGGATGAACGGTCTCGAAAAAACTTGGCCAAAAGTGACGCATTTGGTGCAGTGTAACTGTAGGGTTAGGTTAGGTTCAAGTGGCTGCCGCAGAGGCACACTTAGGCCTCTTTTGAAAGGCCCGTTGTGATACCACCAACACAAGAAAAGTTAGTCAAGGGACCCAGCCATATGGAAAATCCCTGAGTTGTTGGGATTTTCCACATAGCAGAATCCCGGGACTGACACTCCTAAACCGACACCGTTACTCCTCCTCTAACCACTTAGATGACTTTGTGAAGCCCATCAAGTCCTTTATGTCCAGTTCCGCGATCTGGCTTAGGCCATCTAGGAACGGAACTCCCAAAAAGCGCGTTCTAGCACCGCTTAAAGCCGGACAGTTGCAGATGAGGTGCTCCACTGTTTCCTCCTCCTCATCATCTTTGCAACTCCTGCAGCATCGTCGGTAGGGCACACCTAGCCTTTCTGCATGCCTACCAATGAGGCAGTGACCGGTTAATACCCCTATCAATATGCAGATTTCCCTCCTAGTTAGGGCATAAATGCGTCTAGACCTTTTAAGATCCCATTTTGGCCAGGTTTGTTTCGATATCCGACACCCTGGGGATTGCAGCCATGTTTCGTTGGATTGACGGAGTGTGTGCTCCTTCAGCATTAGTTTGCATGTGGCAAACGGCATACCTAAGCGCTCTCTATCCTGAAGAACCTGCTTGGTCGTGCCCTGCCTGGCAAGCTCGTCTTCCTTACAGTTTCCCTCAATGCCCCTATGTCCCGGGACCCATATGAGGTTTACGCGGTTCTGTTGGGCCATCTCCTGAAGAGATCGACGACAGCTGAGCGTCAGTTCAGAGTTGAACGTGTATGAGCCAAGGGATTTGATTGCCGCTTGGCTATCGCTGAAAATAGCGATATCTTCTCCGATAACACGTTTGCTTAACCAGGCCGCGGCGTCCAGGATTGCCGAGACTTCCGCCTGGAAGACGCTACAATGATCAGGTAGTCTGAAGGAGAGCTCAAGGTCCAAATCCCTTGAATAAACCCCTCCTCCAACTCTGCCGTCCAACTTCGAGCCGTCGGTGTATATGGAAGTGCCACCATTTGTTCCGGGACACCAATCCGTCCTCTCCCAGTCTTCTCTGATGGGAGTGTTTATTTTGAAACAGCTATCCCCGACTGTAGTGGTCGCACAACGATCTGTGCTTAGAGGGAGAAAGCTGTAAGATTCCAGAATACTGGAGTGTCCAATAGTACCCGCACCCCAACTGGAGGTTTCTCTTAGGCGCAGAGCTGATGCCGCCGCTGACCGAAACACTTCCAGATCAAGTGGCAAAATGCCCAGAATGACCTGGAGGGCTTCGTTGGGCGTTGTCCTTAGCGCACCGCTTATACAGATCATATTGGATCTATGGACTTTCCGCAACAGATTCAGGTATGTTGCCTTGCTCAGCGCCGGCCACCATACGACGACTCCATACAGCATGATTGGGCGAGTGATGGCCGTGTAGATCCAACTGCATACTCTAGGGCTGAGCCCCCATTTTTTGCCAATGGCTCTTTTGCATGTGTAAAGAGCGATGCAAGCTTTCTTCTGGCGCTGAAGGACATTCTCCTTCCAATTCAATTTCCTGTCCAGAAATATGCCTAGAAACTTGGCCTTATCCGACAAGCCCAGGCGCGTGCCATCTATTTCTGGTAGGCTTAGTGGCGGTATTTTGTACCGGTTGGTGAAGAGGGCAAGTTCCACTTTCCCCGGGTTGATACTAAGTCCGCAGCGAGAGGAGCACCTCGAAACCTCTCGCAGTGCTACTTGCATCAGGTCACACAGAGTTTGTGGGAACTTGCCTCGGAATGCAATAGCTAAATCGTCTGCGTATGCCACTATCTTCCCGCCCCCCAGCTTGTGTCACGTAGCAACGAGTTGACTGTGAGGTTCCATAAAAGCGGGGAAAGAACACCACCCTGGGGCGTTCCCCTTGTGACATAGCGTCATAACTCAACCGTACCAAGTGAAGAAGCTATTTTCCTTCCTCTTAGAAGTTGGTCAATTAAACCAGTTAGAGGTCTATCTACGCCCAGATTAGTTAGAGCGGAGTTGATCGCCTCCGGGCTTATAATGTTGAAAGCCCCCTCAATGTCTAAGAAGGCCACGAGACAGTAGTCTTTTTCACACAGCGATTTCTCAATGACAGATACTAGGCTGTGCAGAGCAGTTTCTGTTGATTTACTCTTGGTGTATGCATGCTGATAGCTAGAGATAAGGTTGCTATCAATAGTCGTTGAGAGGTAGTCGCTTAGTATCCTCTCAAAGGTTTTGAGTACAAAGGACGAGAGACTGATCGGTCTGTAATCTTTTGGCTCGTAGTGGGATGCCTTCCCAGCCTTAGGGATAAACACTACCGTGGCGCTTCTCCAGGAGCCCGGAATGTGGTTGAGAGCCAGGCAGGCTGTGAAGAGAAATACCAGCCATTTAGCTGATGTCTCCAAAGTGTTTATAAGTTGCACGAGGATAATCCCGTCCGGCCCGGCAGCCTTATACGGTTCTAAGCTCTTAACTGCCCACCTTACCCTTTCCTCAGTGATGGGTATATTTACTGCCAGGTTTGTTGCAGGTGCTAGTGGTGCATCATGCAGATTCCCCGGAAAATGTGTATTCAAGAGCACTCAAGGGTTTCCTCTTCCGTGCTGGTCCAAGATCCGTCAGGTTTTCGCAAATAGCTGATGGCTGATGACTTTTCGAGAGGACTCGTCTAAGTCTCGCTGTGTCGTCGACCTTTTCGACGCCAGTGCAGAAATTTCTCCACGAGGTTCTCTTCGCCTGTCTCAGAGCTTTTTTGTAGGCCCTTAGTTTAGCTTTATATTCGTGCCAATGAGGCTCAGAGCCGAGGCTCTTGACCTTGTTAAATTGTTTCCGGCATGATTTGCGGAGCGAGTCCAAATCGTAGGACCACCAATGTGGCCTGTGTTTACTGCGTGGTTTTGGCACTGGACAAGCCTGTTCTAGAGCATTTGAGAGCGCCGATGTAAATGTAGTAACAAGATCCTCCAGCTCCTCTACTGATGAGGGGGCTTGTGAGGGCAGTACTGGCAGGTCTCTGTCTAATATTTCATTGTGTAACTGCCAATTAGTGTTACGTGGGTTGCGCTTCATGATTGGTTGTTTTACAATAAAGTCTAGAACCATTTCTATGTAACGGTGGTCGGAGACAGAATGTTCTTCCAGACCCCGCCATTTTCTGACCCACTCATAAGCGCCATCACTACAGATAGTGAGGTCTATGACCTCCTAGCGGGTCTTAGTGATAAAAGTAGGCTCATTACCCACGTTGCAAATTACCAGGTTAGTTGTTAAGAGGTAATCAAACAGAGACTCGCCCCTGGCATTGATATCGGAGCTCCCCCATTGGACATGGTGAGCATTAGCGTCCGCTCCAATAATAAGATTACCCGTGCAGAAATTTGACACCAGGTCTTTCACCTCCGTTTGTGGTGGGGGTTCTTCGGCGTCGTAGGGCATATAGACCGACGCCACCGTCAGGCGGGTGCTGTCGACCGTTAGACTGATAGCGGTAATATCACCATTGGTGTAGTTAGGTAGGAGAAAGGAGTTCAACTCAGACTTGACCAAAATACACGTTCTGACTTTGCTCTCCTCGCTGGCTCGAACGAGCTTGAAGCCCTTAGTCCCCAATCCGCAGATACTCGAGCTATAGACCCAGGGTTCTTGGATGAGGACCACATCTACGTCGCCTTTAGAAAGACGACTTCTTAAAGCAGCCGAAGCCACTTTAGATTTGTGCAGATTAATCTGAAGCACCACCAACATGAGAGCGCACAGACTTCCCTGCCGTGCCCATATCGTCGAGGTTCCGATTAACTGCCCGATATGGCGTTGCAGGAGTCCTGCTGCCTGTAGCGTTAGATGTTAATCGCTCAGCGTTGGCTGCTACCACCGTGACTTCGCACAGTGTAACTTTTGTCATTTTTAGGATGCCAAAATTAATAACAGCCAAACCATAGGAGCAATTCATTTGAAATTTTGTAGTGTGGCTTCAGATACCTAAGTCTGATTCTAGATAAAAAATGGGCGTGATCCGCCCACTTTTTCTCCTTGCCCCATATAAGGTGAAATTTCACATAATCACATTTTCTAATTTAAAAGTATTTTCCAGTGCCAATATAAATAAAAGTTGTTTAGATTTCTTAACGTTACCTTAGAGGCTTTTAATTTATATTTAAAAAATTCTATTTTCAAAGTCAAACACAACATAGGTATATATATTTGTACTTATAAATAAAAAGTAATACTATAACTGGTATAAATTTAGTCGGAGTCAATATCATCGACATGCTCTGGCTCAGATAATAAACCAATAACTTCACTCGTCAATACTCGCCGCTTTGACCTAGGGGTTTTCCGCAAACTGTTTATAACCGGGTCTGACGATATCAGCAATCTGTGCAGCAAATCCAAGTTACTACAAATCCTTGACTTTTTTCTGGTGAAAAGTTCACGATAGTTTCGTGCATCTTTGTTTCTGGACTCTTGAGCTTCTTCCGAAAGTTGACCAATAGGAAGAATAGCAGACACCATTATACTGGTTCCATGAAACAGAATTTTATGTACGCTCACTGGCATATTGAACCAAGCATATTCCGATAAATATAGTTCCCTTGTCTCGGTCACATAGTGGTCAAAAGCTTCAGAATTTATTTGAAACCCACATCCTATGCATGAAAGTATTGTATGAAACCTTCTCAAAAGATTGATGTTTATGCCGGCTATGTCTGATGTTATTTCAGGATCTCCAAAGAATCTTCTCGCAGTGTTGCCATCATTTGTGTTGCCGGTTTTTTGCTTTGGCATATCAATCAAAAGGCCAACTTCTTTCCTGAATCTGTTTTGGATATGTTCTTTCTTCTTGTTCATCTTTTCCTTATTTTCTTCGCCCCGCACACACCAGGTCTTCATTTCCATTCGATAAGCGATGTGTAGCAAACATTCCATGCATCGTATCCAAGAATGTAAAGGGGAAATTCCAAAGAGCATGCTTTCGTCAACATTTCGCTCTGACAGGGCTCGCATATTGTTCATATCTTTTGGAGAAGCCCCACATATGTAGCACTTTTGCGATGATGTTTATGCCGACAGAGCGTTGCAAACTTTGCCATCAATCATGCACAACACAAACGTTGATTTCACTAGTAAGTTCAGGTTAGGGGTCGTGCATATATGACGTCACGCTCTTTGGTGGGGGGGAGGGGTCTGCGATTTGTGACGAAGTGTGACATGGGGGAGGGGGGAGTAGCACTTACGTGATGTCACGGGTGTGACTGGGTGTGACATTGGGGGGAGGGGGGGTCAAAAAACACCAAAAATCGCGTGACGTCATATATGCACGACCCCTTATCTGTTTGAATTGTTGTAGGACGAAGACTGGAAATTTGGTCTTTGACAGACTGCACCTCCTTTGAAATGACATCTCGTGTTTCTTTTGTAAAAACAAATTTTATCGGTCGGCAGTATCTCGTGGAAGATGGAGCAGGATTACTCCGAACTATAACCTTTCGTTCGTCAACCATTGTATACAATTGAAGGAGTACTAGTGAAATGAAAAACATACTAGTGTCCGATTGGTTTTCCTCCGAAAATTGTTGTTTGTAACAGCTTTGCTCAGCTCCATCACATCCCCATTTTATAATTGCATTTAGTTCTTTAACTTCAGGAATAGAAAGCAATACCTCTTTTTGTGCAAGACACAATCTTCTTATGCTGTGATCAGTTAGGGATTGCAATTCAATTTCTGCATAGGTTTCCGTTACGGTTATTTTTTCAGGATAGCATAAATCCTTTGATTCTTTTAAACAGTTATATGAAGGATATATTTTTCTGTTAACTTCTGAAGTGTGCTGTCGGATCAGGGAGTATTCATGTGTTGAAAGATTTGAGTCAACTATCATCGCGATTGCTTGATTTGGTGACAAACTTTTCTTATTTTGTTCCGATATTCGGGACTTCTTGATTGCAGTGCCTCTTGATGGTGATGCTGTGGACAACTCCTCAATTATTTTTGCTGAATTTCTTTTCCCTGATGATCGTAATTTCATTCCCGCTGCCAGTAACAGTTGATCATTATCGACATTGTTCATTAGTTCCTTAGCTTTTCGTTTTCTTGTGCGCATAGATGACTCGGAGAAGTTTTTAGTTAGTTAGTTAGTTTAATATCACGAGAAGTACATGGCTGAACATCAAGCAAATAATAAGTGAAATCCATATTTTCTGATAACCATTCAGAGTTTTGCTTAATAAATCTACTTGTAGATCGAAGACAACGTTCCCATCTCTTACGAATATTATAAGTTAGCTGGATGATGTATTTTTCTAATTTTGAATGATCCACATCTCTTCCAATTATACTCAAAATATGGTTTAGTATGGCTTTGTTCTTTTCTCCATTTTCGCTTTTTAGCCAAACTTCAAAGAGTGCATTTCGTGAAATAGCCATAACTAGTTGATGATATAGGAAAACTTGGTACAGTGCAGTTGGGTTTACTTCAATGCAGTCCGTCTTTGGTATGATTCATTTTTAGCTATGTTCTCTATTTATATAGTCTTAGCCCAAGCATAGAATATGAAACTGGGTTTTTACTGGAAAATAATACCTGCTAATGCTTAACAAAACTATACTTACCCATTTCTTTGTTTCAATGATCTACCTAAGATCTCAAACTCCGAGCGAGCTTTAGGTACGCGTTTATATGATGTATACATACATATGTATATTCCCGAAGCACTAAATTGCTTAGAAATATCACCCATAATAGACGACCTGCAGGTAGGCGTGCATACATAACATAAGTTGATGGGATAAGTACACTCGTTAACTATGGGAAAACTGTTGGAAAACCCATATGACAAACAATGAAGGGTATTCAGTGCACAAGGTTCCTTTTTCTGTGTTTTACCATTTCAGGTATAACTGTCTTTTTTTGGGATGTAGTTTTGTAGACTCGAATTGAGGACATTCCATTGCTAGGTCACTGTGCATTCATTCGTGAGCGCGGGCGAGACCTTAAGTAGGCGATTACAAAGGAAAACCGCAAAATTTCGCAATGGTTTTTTTTTTATCTGAAACTGTATGAAATTCCCTTTAATATGTATGTATTCGTTCAATCAAATTGGGCCAAATCATGTAAGTTTTATTCTATTGAAAACGAAAATTTTTTTAAGCTTACCCAATTTTTAGTGGCTGTCTAAACAAAAAAAAAAAATTTTTAAAAAAATGCCTACGTGCCTAAACCTTACCAATGCTGTTATAAATTACCCTAGTATAACAAATCAAATAGTATCAAGTCAAAACAGCTATCCAAAAATCCGACACGTGGCCACAAATTTAGTCAAAAATTTTGGTCCGTGAAATGATTTTAACACTGGTTTCAGTTATCCAAGTTTCATAATGCTTATCATGGTGATCGTGGGGGTTTTACTTTACTTTGTGTACATTTTTTTAACAGTTGGTTATTTATCTGTTGCATGCCAAAAAGTTTTTGAGATTGGAGAACATTGTTTTTTGGACTTTTGGCATCCTAAAAGTGAAAAAAGTTACACTGTGCGTCGAGGACTTCCTCGTCCTGTAGGCTGTCCTCCATCTCCGAGTTGTTCACAGCACTATCGCCAAGGGACGTGGCGGATAACATGCTTTCCACATCGAAATCCTCCGCTTCCTCTTCTGGTAATTCGTTTTCCGGTTCCCCCGGAGCAGCCGAGAAGGCAGCGCGCTGAGCATCACCACGATATACGTGGATAACGATCTGGCCTACGCTGTAGTGTACTAGGCCATTGCACCTTTTGAGGGGCTCGATTGACTCTTTATTCATGGTGAACACCACCTGGGATGGCCGGAATCCACGCCCTTGCCCTTGGACGAGCTGGAATGTCCTTCCAGTCGACGACCTCTATCTTTGCGCCCTTGTAGACTTCACCCAGTGTAGCAGCTGCTGCCTTGTACAGTGCTACGGTTTTTGCATCCTCGCATGCGAGTAATTTAATCTGACCCTGGTGCCAACCCGCATCCGTTACTCGCGCCGAACTACCCGGAAACTCCGGAGCAACGTTGAGAAGAATGTTGCCGAGTTCATTTCGCACGTAACGCCACCGGTCCTTGGGGATTGCCAGACGGTCATTGCCTCGGTCAAGGACGCCTATAAGGATCCTGTCCTTGGTTACCTCAGCAAAGCTTAGTTTGCCCGCTCCAGGGGTATTCTGATGCCGCTTGGGAGGGGGAATTAATTCCAGGTCCGATCTCTGGCGCTTGAAAGGGTTAACTTTTAACCTCTTTGGCATGTAAGAATTTTGGAAATCCGGTATCACAGCTTTCGCTAGCTCTACCGATTTACTGGAATTCGGCGACAGCGATTCCTGCGGTACCTCTTCAGTATCTTTGCAGCCAATCTTTTCTCGTGGTATGTGAAGCGGCGGGGAGATGTCTCCCGGGGGTGCGGACCCGTAGTTGCCATCGCGGTCGCTCTCCTTGCCGACATCTCAGTCGCAGCTTCCTTCTCTTTCGAAACTCCGAGGCCAGGTCGTGAGACCGCTGCCACGGACGTAAAGATACTGGTTTTCATATCAGCGGTTGATGGGAGTTAGCATCCGCCGTTGTCCGCTTAGCTGCGTTGGCAACCGCACTGGTGCTAGCTCCCATCAAGTCAATCTTACTCGATAGAGGGTTGGTTGACCGTTTCGTAGTTGCCATCGCTGCCGATCCCCCCCCCTTGATTGTGGAACGGAGGTTGTCCTCCGGCGTTGTTGTTGCTTTCTCGCCTGCTCCTCCATAGCTCTCCTTTGCTGAGGAGTGAAATTTGGCGTTGTTTGTTTTTTAGGTTTTTCGTTTTTATTTAGGTTATTTGAGTTCATCTTGTTCGTACGACCCATCGCCGGACAAGGCCAGCTTAGGGTCAAGGGAAGAGTCGCGGAAAATGTGTCGTCCGCCGCGGCAGAGCCCCGTACCGCGGTAAGGCCATGCTTACTCTCTGAGGCGACCCGGTATCAGAGAGGCTCCGTTGGCGAAACTGTAGCTTAAGCCCCAATTGCATAAAACTTTGCAGGTTCCACTTTCATACAAAGTTTGTGGAACGTAAAGCGAAGCAAGATTTTGGCAAATGCTCAAAGCCGAGGCGCGAATTTTTTCAAAGTTTCATAAAGTTTTATGTAATTGGGGCTGTATAGAGGTCAACTACGTACCGTTACTGAGAAAAGGTAAAAAAATAATTGTATCGTTTCGTTTGTTTATACTTTTAAGTGGTCGCAATTTTATCGTATCTAGAGTATGAGCACAGTATATTTTAGAGAGGTGCTGTGTTTTCTGTAGATAAGGCTGGATTTTCTCCCCATTTCCACGATTATATGAGCTAGTGGTACAAGCATTAGGTAGGTAGGTAGGTTGCAGTGGCTGCTAGTAAACGCACTAACACACATTGGCCCCGGAGGTCCCGTTGTTGTTGTTGTTGTTAACAATGCATTGCCCTGTCTAGAGTGTATGATCATTCCGAAGATCTTCATCAAGCTTTTCTAAGGGGAGTCCAAGGAAACGTGCAGTTTCAACAGAGTTTGTCCATAGGGACAGAGGGGTTAGAAGAGAAGGTTCAGATGAACAATTGAAGAGATGTAGTGTATCATGGGGGTCCTACCACATGCAGGGCATGTGTTTGAGATTGTATCATTAAGTCTGGATAAGTAGGAGTTTAACCTTACACTATATCCAGACCTAAGCTGTGCTAAGGTGACTCTTGTCTCCCTTGGTAAGGTGCGTTCTTCTTATATCCGGTGGAGGACTGTTCAGAACGGGATTCACAGGTAGAGATCTGACAAAAGTGTCTACCGACTCGGTGTGGATGTCGGTTAGAGCCCGCTTATGATTCTGCAGATCACACGGCAAGGTAATATGATGCCTGATCTCATCATAATGCTTACGGAGATGTTTCCTTATGTCTCTCGGGGGCGGATCTGTGTCCAAAAGATGACAGTTTGGATGTGCCGGCTTGTGGCAGTTCAGAAGAAATTGCCTGCTCAGCATTTCCGCGTGCTCTTTTACATTGAGCAGTTTTGCCTCCTGATGGAGGTGAGACTCGGAAGACATGAGGAGACATCCCGTAGCAGTTCTGATGGCAGTATTTTGGCAGACTTGTAACTTCGTCCAGTTGGTGTTATGTACATTAGGCGACCATATGGGTGCAGCATAGTCAAAGACTGGTCGGCCAATGGCCTTATATGTAGTCAGCAACGTTTCTTTGTCTTTTCCCCAAGTACTGTCGGCAAGTGACTTGAGGATCTTGTTGCGACCACGTACCTTTGAGACCATTGCAGACACATGACCAGCAGATGAGAAAGTATTATCCAGTGTCACCCCTAATAGATCTCGCTCAGTGAAAAACCTGTGGTGGTGCTGTGCACCTTACGGAAGCCATGTTGATGACTAGCCAGGTGCAGATTTGCAGTATAATACGGGAGCAAAATGGACTCTAGCGTCTTCACTACCGGCGACAAAAGTGATATAGGGCGATATGAATCGGCTACGTTTGCCGGCTTTCTAGGTTTTAGTAATGGAACCACTCTCGCCTTTTTCCATATTTTAGGAATGACGAAAGTGTTCAGTGAAAGACTGAATAGAGCCGCTAAGTATTTGTGTCCCTCATGGCCTAGATGTTTCAGCATCTTCATGGCAATGTCGTCGGGGCCGATGGATTTTTAGGGCTTAGCCTGTCTGATGGCTTCCTTGACCTCTGAGGCAGTGATGACAATGGGCGTGTTTTGGTTTTTGTATTTACGCGCCTGTCGCATGGTTCTACGTTTAGCTCTATCGGGCGGGGAATGTAGTACAAATTGTATACAGAAGGAGTTCGCACATCCCCTAGGGTCCTTCTTCACCCTGTCACCGAAAGTAATATATACTTTATCCTTGTGTTGCGTTGGATTAGATAGAGCTTTGACCGTAGCCCATAATTTGCCAACACCATCAGAGAGGTTGCATTGCTCTAGGTGTTGTTTCCATTTGGCCAGTTTATGTTTATCGACCAACCTACGAATTTCCGCGTTGAGATCCCTTATACGGTGGTCTGTGGGATTGAGACCTCGCACTTCATCTCTTTCTCTAGCCATGGCCGCTGCCTCCGCGGGGAAATGTGGTCTTATTTGGGATATTCGACCCGCACGAATGAAGCGTTTAGAGGCCAAGTCAATGATGTTGCGGAAGTCTCGTTCGCCTTTGCGTACGTCCGTAGGAATGGATAGAGCAGCCAAGGATTCGTCCGTATATGTCGACAGGGGGTATGTAGATGTTAATAATTTGCAGATCGACAGCTCCTGTACGGATGGTAATACCTTGGCTTTCTAAGATATCATCCGTTCCTTCGATGTCGGTATCAAATAGATGATACTGTACAGAGGTGTGCGTTATGAACGCTAGACCACCTCCCAGACCTTCTGCTACTCTATGACGGTCTTTCCGGTGGATGTTATATCCGCCATAGGTATTGAGGTCCGACCTAGGACTGAGCTTGGTTTCTTGGACTGCGGCAAGTTTTATGTCATATTGCGTCATCAAATTAGTTATCTCTGCGATCTTACCAGTTAATCCGTTACAGTTGTGCTGTAAGATTTGGAAGTGCGCCGGTGGGGTCGATGTCGAGTTAACAGGGTTAGAGACGGATGTGTTCGCCCAGGTGTTGGTAGGCTAAGACCAAGGCTGTGCCTCAGCCTAGTTAGCTGTGGACCTGGTGTAACGGGGTTGGCTGGCGTCGTAGGTTGAGGTGTGTTACAGCATGGTGCGATGAACGCATCCGTTCAGAGGTTTCTGTTAGCGAGCCCAGAGCATAGATGTACGTTAGCGCGTATCACGGTGTATGGAGGAAAAAAAAGTTGAAAATGTTCCCCCCCAGTTTGAACACTTACCTTATGAGGTTTTCAAAATAAAAAAATTTAATTTTTTTGTCACCCTGTAAAAACAACGAAATTAGTTTTTTTCTATAATTTCTATATTTTTCGTTCGATTTTCAAAAGTGACACATTTTTAGAAAGGTATTCACCAAGGCAAGATTTCATCCATAGAAACTTTTAGCCCTTTATGCCAAGTTCAGTTTTTATTCTATTTTTACTAAAACCAACACCCTGTATTTGAAGAAAAAAATTTTTTTTTTCGGGAAAACTAAGAAAAAAAGATTATTACCTGCATGTAATGAGCAAATAAATGTAATGCACTTATGCTAAATCTTTCCTTGACTCCAATTTGATTAGTCGGTAGATTGTCTGTGCTTAGGTCACTCTTATCAAACAGTATTTTTTAAATAATGTTAATAAGAGACTTTTATGAAATAAATAATGACACGTGAATGACATTTAAGTAGACACTTGCTTCACCACTACTAATTTTTTTTTTAATACAGGGTGTTGGTTTTAGTATAAATGAAATAAAAACTGAACTTGGCATGAACTTGGATGATGTAGAAACAGAGAGAGACTGGTGCTCGGAGTTGCTCAAGTCTAAACTGCTCCGGTGGGAGCGAGAGTGTTGAGCTGCTGCGCGTGATGTTGACGACATAAGGCACGAGCAACAGTCTGGAGTTTGTGTGGCGGGTATAGCACAAGTGTGCTAGTCGTTAAGACATTACAATTATTATTATTAGTATTGCTACTAGAAAGTGGCGGTAGGGGTGCACTTGAACGGCACTTACCGCGGGACGCCCGAGGGCGCAAACAACAAGGGGCCACGAAAGTACTAAAGAAAGTACGGGGTCTGCGCCCCTCCCAATCCAGGGTGTTATGCGAAACCGTGCCCATTGGACGTTTGCAGCCGGGAGGCAAATCGTGGCTGTATTTGAACGGAGCCTCTCTGATACCGGGTCGCCTCAGAGAGTAAGCATGGCCTTACCGCGGTACGGGGCTCTGCCGCGGCGGACGACACGTTTTCCCCTACTCTTCCCTTGACCCTAAGCTGGCCGTGTCCGGCGATGGGTCGTACGAACAAGATGAACTCAAATTATCCAAATAAAAACGATAAACCTAAAAAACAAACAACGCCGAATTTCACTCCTCAGCAAAGGAGAGCTATGGAGGAACAGGCGAGAAAGCTACAACAACGCCGGAGGACAACCTCCGTTCCACAATCAAGGGGGGGATCGACAGCGATGGCAACTACGAGTCGGTCAACCAACCCTCTATCGACTAAGATTGACTTGATGGGAGCTAGCACCAGTGCGGTTGCCAACGCAACTAAGCGGACAACGGCAGATGCTAAACTCCCATCAACCGCTGATATGAAAACCAGTATCTTTACGTCTGTGGCAGCGGTCTCACGACCTGGCCTCGGAGTTTCGAAGGAGAAGGAAGCTGCAACTGAGATTTCGGCAAGGAGAGCGACCGCGATGGCAACTACGGGTCCGCACTCCCAGGAGACATCTCCCCGCCGCTTCACATACCACGAGAAAAGATTGGCTGCAAAGATCCTGAAGAGGTATGAAGGGGTACCGCAGGAATCGCTGTCGCCGAATTCCAGTAAATCGGTAGAGCTAGCGAAAGCTGTGATACCGGAGTTCCAAAATTCTTACATGCCAAAGAGGTTAAAAGTTAACCCTTTCAAGCGCCAGAGATCGGACCTGGAGTTGAATCCCCCTCCCAAGCGGCATCAGAATACCCCTGGAGCGGGCAAACTAAGCTTTGCTGAGGTAACCAAGGACAGGATCCTTATAGGCGTCCTTGACCGAGGCAATGACCGCCTGGCCATCCCTAAGGACCGGTGGCGTTACGTGCGAAATGAACTCGGCAACATTCTTCTCAATGTTGCTCCAGAGTTTCCGGGTAGTTCGGCGCGAGTAACGGATGCGGGTTGGCACCAGGGTCAGATTAAATTGCTCGCATGCGAGGATGCAAAAACCGTAGCACTGTACAAGGCAGCAGCTGCTAAGCTGGGTGAAGTCTACAAGGGCGCAAAGATAGAGGTCGTCGACTGGAAGGACATTCCAGCTCGTCCAAGGGCAAGGGCGTGGATTCCGGCCATCCCTGACGAACCCGAGAGAATTCTCGGGATGCTACGGCTAATGAATCCGTCCCTGCCAACGCATGACTGGAGTGTCAATCTGGTCGGGGATGCGGTAGGGCCCGACAGACAGGTGGTGTTCACCATGAATAAAGAGTCAATCGAGCCCCTCAAAAGGTGCAATGGCCTAGTACACTACAGCGTAGGCCAGATCGTTATCCACGTATATCGTGGTGATGCTCATCGCGCTGCCTTCTCGGCTGCTCCGGGGGAACCGGAAAACGAATTACCAGAAGAGGAAGCGGAGGATTCCGATGCGGAAAGCATGTTATCCGCCACGTCCCTTGGCGATAGTGCTGTGAACAACTCGGAGATGGAGGACAGCCTACAGGACGAGGAAGCCCTCGACGTCAGGGTGGTAGCAGCCAACGCTGAGCGATTAACATCTAACGCTACAGACAGCAAGACTCCTGCAACGCCATATCGGGCAGTTAATCGGAACAACTCGTCGTTGATAGGCAACCTCCGGGATGGGGCAAACCTCGACGATATGGGGACGGCAGGGAAGTCTGTGCGCTCTCATGTTGGTGGTGCTTCAGATTAATCTGCACAAATCCAAAGTAGCTTCGGCTGCTTTAAGTAGTCGTCTTTCTAAAGGCGACGTGGATGTGGTCCTCATCCAAGAACCCTGGGTCAATAGCTCGAGAATCTGCGGATTGGGGACTAAGGGCTTCAAGCTCATTCGAGCCAGCGAGGAGAGCAAAGTCAGAACGTGTATTTTGGTCAAGTCTGAGTTGAACTCCTTTCTCCTACCTAACTACACTAATGGTGATATTACCGCTATCAGTCTAACGGTCGACAGCACCCGCCTGACGGTGGCGTCGGTCTATATGCCCTACGACGCCGAAGAACCCCCACCACAAATGGAGGTGAAAGACCTGGTGTCATATTTCTGCACGGGTAATCTTATTATTGGAGCGGACGCTAATGCTCACCATGTCCAATGGGGGTGCTCCGACATCAATGCCAGGGGCGAGTCTCTGTTTGATTACCTCTTAACAACCAACCTGGTGATTTGCAACGTGGGTAATGAGCCTACTTTTATCACTAAGACCCGCAGGGAGGTCATAGACCTCACTCTCTGTAGTGAAGGCGCTTATGAGTGGGTCAGAAAATGGCGGGTTCTGGAAGAACATTCTTTCTCCGACCACCGTTACATAGAAATGGTTTTAGACTTTATTGTAGAACAACCAATCATGAAGCGCAATCCACGTAACACTGATTGGCAGTTACACAATGAAATATTAGACAGAGACCTCCCAGTACTGCCCTCACAAGCCCCCTCATCAGTAGAGGAGCTGGAGGATCTTGTTACTACATTTACATCGGCGCTCTCAAATGCTCTAGGACAGGCTTGTCCAGTGCCAAAACCACGCGGTAAACACAGGCCACATTGGTGGTCCTACGATTTGGACTCGCTCCGAATATCATGCCGGAAACAATTTAACAAGGCCAAGAGCTTCGGCTCTGAGCCTCATTGGCACGAATATAAAGCTAAACTAAGGGCCTACAAAAAAGCTCTGAGACAGGCGAAGAGAACCTCGTGGAGAAATTTCTGCACTGGCGTCGAAAAGGTCGACGACACAGCGAGACTTAGACGAGTCCTCTCGAAAAGTCAAACAACCATCAGCTATTTGCGAAAGCCTGACGGATCCTGGACCAGCACGGAAGAGGAAACCCTTGAGCTGCTCTTGAATACACATTTTCCGGGGAATCTGCATGATGCACCACTAGCACCTGCAACAAACCTGGCAGTAAATATACCCATCACTGAGGAAAGAGTAAGGTGGGCAGTTAAGAGCTTTGAACCGTATAAGGCTGCCGGGCCGGACGGGATTATCCCCGCGCAGCTTATAAACACGTTGGAGACATCAGCTAAATGGCTGGTATTTCTCTTCACAGCCTTCCTGGCTCTCAACCACATTCCGGGCTCCTGGAGAAGCGCCACGGTAGTGTTTATCCCTAAGGCGGGGAAGGCATCCCACTACGAGCCAAAAGACTACAGACCGATCAGTCTCTCGTCCTTTGTACTAAAAACCTTTGAGAGGATATTAAGCGACTACCTCTTAACGACTATTGATAGCAACCTTATCTCTAGCTATCAGCATGCATACACCAAGGGTAAATCAACAGAAACCGCTCTGCACAGCCTAGTGTCTGTCATTGAGAAATCGCTGTGTGAAAAGGACTACTGTCTCGTGGCCCTCCTAGACATTGAGGTGGCTTTCAACAATATAAGCCCGGAGGCTATCAACTCCGCTCTAACTAATCTGGGCGTAGATAGACCTCTAACTGGTTTAATTGACCAACTTTTAATGGGAAGGAAAATAGCTTCTTCACTTGGTACGGTTGAGTTATCACGCTATGTCACAAGGGGAACACCCCAGGGTGGTGTTCTTTCCCCGCTTTTATGGAACCTCACAGTCAACTCGTTGCTACGTGACACAAGCTGGGGGGGCGGGAAGATAGTGGCATACGCAGACGATTTAGCTATTGCATTCAGAGGCAAGTTCCCACAAACTCTGTGTGACCTGATGCAAGTAGCACTGCGAGAAGTTTCGACGTGGTCCTCTCGCTGCGGACTTAGTATCAACCCAGGGAAGGTGGAACTTGTCCTCTTCACCAACCGGTACAAAATACCGCCACTAAGCCTACCAGAACTAGATGGCACGCGCCTGGGCTTGTCGGATAAGGCCAAGTTTCTAGGCATAGTTCTGGACAGGAAATTGAATTGGAAGGAGAATGTTCTTCAGCGCCAGAAGAAAGCTTGCATCGCTCTTTACACCTGCAAAAGAGCCATTGGCAAAAAATGGGGGCTCAGCCCTAGAGTATGCAGTTGGATCTACACGGCCATCATTCGCCCAATCATGCTTTATGGAGTCGTCGTATGGTGGCCTGCGCTGAGCAAGGCAACATACCTGAATCTGTTGCGGAAAGTCCATAGATCCAATATGATCTGTATAAGCGGTGCGCTAAGGACAACGCCCAACGAAGCCCTCCAGGTCATTCTGGGCATTTTGCCACTTGATCTGGAAGGGTTTCGGTCAGCGGCGGCATCAGCTCTGCGCCTAAGAGAAACCTCCAGTTGGGCTGCGGGTACTATTGGACACTCCAGTATTCTGGAATCTTACAGCTTTCTCCCTCTAAGCACAGATCGTTGTGCGACTACTACAGTCGGGGATAGCTGTTTCAAAATAAACATTCCCAGCAGAGAAGACTGGGAGAGGACGGATTGGTGTCCCGGAACAAATGGTGGCACTTCCATATACACCGACGGCTCGAAGTTGGACGGCAGAGTTGGAGGAGGCGTTTATTCAAGGGATTTGGACCTTGAGCTCTCCTTCAGACTACCTGATCATTGTAGCGTCTTCCAGGCGGAAGTCTCGGCAATCCTGGACGCCGCGGCCTGGTTAAGCAAACGTGTTATCGGAGAAGATATCGCTATTTTCAGCGATAGCCAAGCGGCCATCAAATCCCTTGGCTCATACACGTTCAACTCTGAACTGACGCTCAGCTGTCGTCGATCTCTTCAGGAGATGGCCCAACAGAACCGCGTAAGCCTCATATGGGTCCCGGGACATAGGGACATTGAGGGAAACTGTAAGGCAGACGAGCTTGCCAGGCAGGGCACGACCAAGCAGGTTCTTCAGGATAAAGAGCGCTTAGGTATGCCGTTTGCCACATGCAAACTAATGCTGAAGGAGCACACACTCCGTCAAGCCAACGAAAGATGGCTGCAATCCCCAGGGTGTCGCATATCGAAACAAACCTGGCCAAAATGGGATCTTAAAAGGTCTAGACGCATTTATGCCCTAACTAGGAGGGAAATCTGCATATTGATAGGGGTATTAACCGGTCACTGCCTCATTGGTAGGCATGCAGAAAGGCTAGGTGTGCCCTACCGACGATGCTGCAGGAGTTGCAAAGATGATGAGGAGGAGGAAACAGTGGATCACCTCATCTGCAACTGTCCGGCTTTAAGCGGCGCGAGAACGCGCTTTTTGGGAGTTCCGTTGCTGGATAGCCTAAGCCAGATCGCGGAACTGGACATAAAGGACTTGATGGGCTTCATAAAGTCATCTAAGTGGTTCGAGGAGGAGTAACGGTGTCGGTTTAGGAGTGTCAGTCCCGGGATTCTGCTATGTGGAAAATCCCAACAACTCAGGGATTTTCCATATGGCTGGGTCCCGGGACTGACTTTCCTTGTGTTGGTGGTATCACAACGGGCCTTTCAAAACTGGCCTAAGTGTGCCTCTGTGGCAGCCACTTGAACCTAACCTAACGGGGTCTGCGGATGTTAAGGTAAAGCCCTGAGCCATATCTTACACGAGAAGCATTGCACAGAATGCGACCGTATAATATATATTTTTTTGCAACAGACACTGCATATTGTAGTATATCAGAGCAGGTCACTAACTACAGCAAAGCCACACGCCGACTTCTAAATGTTTGGCTGTGGAATGTAAACATTTTGCAGAGTCAACGTATTCATAATTACGTTCACTTTCTCACGCGCCCCAAATATATAAGCGGCACTAGTTATAGAGTTTCATATCGCCTTACATACGCTAGCCGCATATGTGTGAATGCGCGCGACTGCATTGCTAGCAGCTCCACGCTTAGTACATATGTGCGTACGTATGTAACGGCATTACTTGTAGCGAGCTGTATATGTTTGCATGTATGTTGGTGACTGCACTGAATTGTAGCTCATACAGTACATAGATTTAGAGTAAATATGTATCCTAGTAAATAAGAGTTTTAGAGTTGAGAATTATTATAAATAAGCTGAAATAATACTAAATAAACCAATTTCTGCTCTGCCTCGCCAAAGGCAACCAACAAAATTATTTTTATTTCATTTCCAAATACTTTATGGCGATCCTGCCTTGATACTGACGGCAAATATTGCTCTCTTAGCGATCTGCCAGATTTCAAAGGCAGGAAAACCAGGATAATAAAATTAGTATTTCATTAAATGCCGTCCAAATTCGGCAGGAATAAAGTAACATAATTTTGAACGAGCAGTTTCTTGAATCGGAACTATTGATCAACATAACTAAATATGAGTCAGTGCCCGCACACGTTGTGATGATATCCAAGGAAAAACAAGAATTGTAGGCATAACAGAGGGGAAGTATCCAAAGATTTAATGAATTATTGCCCGAACACGTTGTAATGGCATCCGAGAACTGGTTTATTAAAGGGACCACAAAGCATCAATCAACTAAATAATTAAGTATAAGAAAATTTTTTTTCTCAAAATTATGGCTGGCCTAACGGCCGCTTAAACTAGAAGGGCACCACATAGTTGCCGTTTCGCATTGTTTTTTTTTTCTAATCAGCCACATATTATTGTAAACCCAAAAAAAAAAATTATTATTGTAAAAATAAAATAATGTCAGGAGAGACCATAAAAACACAAAAACAAGATTTTCCGGTATAGTTGAACGGGGCCTGGAAGCGACAAAATCAATCAAAGAAGAGCAAGTCAGGCAAGCCCTCAGCCGCTGAATTTAGAAGAGTATAGAAAAAGAAATAGGGCTCAAGTAATTGTTGAGCCACACATTCCAGAGCCGGTAAAACATAATCGGAAAAGAGGAGGTCAAAAATATGCAAAAAGAAGGCAAATAGCCGAATTGTACCCACAAATAAATCTATGTACTAATAGAGATTTAAAGATAAAATTAAAAAGAGAGATTCAAATTTTAAGAAAACAGTCGAAGGATACAAATTTTTAAACAAAAAAAAATTTATATATATAATTTTATAGTTACTTGCAATCTATCCCCATGGATTGTGCATTGCCCGATGATCTTGACTACGAGGCAATAAACAAAATTGTACACGAATTAGAGCGTCAAAACGAGGACATTGCTCGGAAGTCAAGGTCACGTAATAAAGGAAGCAATAGACACAATCTAAACTGGTTAAAACAATTATGGTCCTTTATAGGAATGGGTAGAGAACCCACAATGGAAGACCTTTTATATCCTTCCACTTTGGAAGAAGAATTAATTAGATTTATAAGAAAAGTAAACCCTTAAGAAAGAACTTATGAATAAATAAAAATAAAAACTTGAACTCGAAAATTTGCTATTAATTTTTTTTAAAAAGAAAAAGTAAAGAAGAGTAAGTAAAGACCATTTCCATTTGTCTATCTGATTCTTAATATGGGGGAAAAACTTCTAAAGTAGATACCCCAAATGCGAATGTAGTCAATAGCATTAAAATTGTTGACCATACTGAAGCTTTAGAATTCATAAAAATCTTGCTACTGATTGTGACAATCTGCACCTGTACCAGTTTGTTCCTCAAAATATACTCAGTCCACAATAAAATTTTAAAAAAGAAATACCAGAGCCGCGCAGACGGTTTGGACAAAGTATAAGTAATAAATACATTTGAATACAAATGGAAAAGTAGGACGATATTTTGAGGGAGCTTTCTGAAGAAAAAATAAACGCGGAAAAGTCATATAAATGCATATGTAAAAATACAAAAATTAAAATTGAAACGATAAAGAAACATCTGAATATCATTTTATTGTCATTAAATAATAGCGGAAAAATATTGAGAAATATGTTCGTCTATCAGAGAGAAATTGGTATACTCATTATCAAGATATGAAATTGACTTCATAGTGCCAAAATCTTATGAAAAAGACATTGAAATAGATTTTGACGCCAAATTGCTGGAAGATACTTCGGAAGAGGAACTAGAACAAGAAGAAAAAGTTCATTCTGATTCTGATAAATCTGTCCAGACTGAGATTATTGAGAAACAAGAAACATTTTCTCAAACAAATATTGTCGCCCAAACAGGACAAAATTCCCAAACGGACACCGAAATGGCGCAACCAGCGACATCATTCATTAAAACTGCGTCATCGATCTTACCTGAGTTCGATGGCAAACCAGAAAACTTATCGAGTTTTCTGGATGCCCTTGATATCCTCGAACAAATCAAGGAGGAACATGACGCTTTGGCAGTGTCCATGATAAAAACAAAGCTAAAAGGCACAGCTAGAAATTTGATAATCGCTGAAGAATCAATACAGGAAATAAAACTAAAATTAAAAAATAAAGTAAAGGGTGAGTCAGTTGAAGTTATAACAGCAAAACTCCTGAACATCCAACAGCGCAGTAAGACTGCTAATCAGTATACTGCAGAGATTGAAAAATTGACAAAATCACTAGAGGGAGCATACATATCTGATGGTTTAACAACAGACCTAGCCACCAAATATGCTACACAAACTGATGTAAAAGGTATGTGTAAAAATTGTTCTAATGATAAGGTGAAAACAATTATGCAAGCTGAAACGTTCACTTCAATGAACGAAGTTATATCCAAATTCACCAATAGCTGCACAGAAATAACGGGTAACCCTAATTCATTGTTGCACATACGCCAACAAAATTATTTTCGTGGTAATTTCCGCAGAAGCTATCAAAGTAACCCTTACAGAGGTAACCAGCGGCGTTCATTCCCAACACGGTTTAATAATCATAATAACAATAATAGAAATAATAATAGATCCGGGAGAAATTTCGGAAATCAATCACGCGGTCCCAATCGCAATAACCCTAGAAATGTAAACCAACAGTAAACTCCACCTCAATAAATAAAAGACTATATGTCTTCAATCTGCACCTTAATAGCTATATATCCTCAAGAACAACTCTAAATAACTATATTTCAACCCTCCTGATTGATACAGGAGCAGACATATCAATTATAAAAAAGGGTCAAATTGACAATAATGTCACCATTAATTATTCTCAAAAAACTGATCTTAAGGGCATTGGTCATGGTTTAACAAGCACTATTGGCACGGTTACAGCAGATTTAAAAGATGATTATCTATTAATTAAACACAAATTTCACATAGTAGAAGATAATTTCCCAATCCCATGTGACGGAATTTTGGGACTTGATTTTATTAAAAAATATAATTGCATTTTAGATTACAATAAAAACGGAGACACCCTAATACTACGTCCATATGATTACCCAGAAAACATAATAATCCAAATGACAAATAACCCAACCGTAAATTGCATAACAATCCCAGCAAGATCGGAAGTAATCCGACAAGTTCATATTGAAAATGGCAATTCTGAATTTTTAATCCCTCATCAAAAATTATCCGAAGGCATTTTTATTGCAAATACCTTAGTAAATGCAAACCAAACCTTTATTAGAGTCGTAAATACAACAGATAAAAATGCAACCATTCAAAATTTCAAAATTAACACAGAAAATTTAGATGATTACACAATAATAAATCACAAAACCGAAATAGTAGAAAATAATAAAGAAAAATTAGAAAGATTAAATAAAAATTTTCCAAAATTCGTTTCCCAACAGCTTAATGCACTATGTGCAGAATATATAGACATATTTTCACTAGAATCAGAAACCATTACCACTAATAATTTTTACAAGCAAAAATTACGTATGAAAGATAATAATCCAGTCTATGTAAAAAATTACAGAATTCCACAAGCTCATAAAAGCGAAATTAGTAAACACGTAAATAAATTAATTGAAGATGACATTATAGAGCCATCTATGTCAGAATACAATAGCCCCATTCTGCTTGTACCCAAAAAACCTCTACCAGGAAATAATGATAAAAGATGTAGATTAGTAGTCGATTACCGACAAGTAAATAAAAAATTAGCTGCAGATAAATTCCCATTGCCACGGATAGATGATATACTGGATCAATTGGGTAGAGCTAAATATTTTTCATGCTTGGATTTGATGTCCAGTTTTCATCAAATTGAGTTACATAAAGACTCTAGAGACATCACATCGTTTACGGCAGACGATGGCACATATCGTTTTAAAAGATTGCCATACGGCTTAAAGGTAGCCCCCAACTCATTTCAAAGAATGATGACTCTGGCATTTGCAGGTCTCAAACCATCACAAGCATTTCTGTATATAGATGATTTAGTGGTGTTGGGTTGTTCCGAAAAACACATGATTACAAATTTGAGAGATGTATTTTCAACTTGCCGAAAATACAATTTAAAGTTACATCCCGATAAATGTTTATTTTTTAACCAAGAAGTTACTTATCTTGGCCACAAGTGCACAAATAAAGGCATTTTGCCGGATCCTAGTAAATTTGAAGTTGTTTTAAATTATCCAACCCCAAAAAATGCAGATGAAGTTAAAAGATTTGTAGAATTTTGTAACTATTACTGGAGATTTGTTCCAAATTTTGCAGAACATTCCAGAATTTTATCTAGGTTATGTAAGAAGAACGTTTCCTTCGATTGGACAGAAGAATGTCAAAAAGCTTTTGTCTACTTGAAGGAGGCCAGTGGATTTGCCTGCGGCGCAGTTCTTATTCAAGAATATGAAGGCAAACAATTACCAATTGCCTATGCGTCAAGAGCTTTCACAAAAGGTGAAAGTAACAACGCAACAATTGAAAAAGGATTGGCAGCAATCCATTGGGCTATAACTTATTTCAGACCATACGTTTATGGCAGAAAATTTTTAAATAAAACAGACCATCGCCCCTTAACATATTTATTCTCGATGAAAAACCCTTCATCAAAATTAACTAGAGTTCGATTGGAGTTGGAGGAATATGACTTTTAGGTGGAGTACATAGCTGGAAAAGAAAATTACGTTGCGGATGCATTATCACGCATAAATATAAATGACTTGAAAGACATGTCAGTAAAAGCATGTCAGATAATGAAGGTTACGACTCGATCGGAAACCAATAAAAATTTCAATAATAAAAATTTCATTAATAAAAATAATGAAGAAAAATGTCACAATGAGAACCCAAAAATATATGAAGCGCTTAATAAATGTGAAGTTAAAAGGCTAGCCCAGCTCGTTTTCGATCCTCCGAAATTATATTTCAGGAAGGGAAAGAAAATTTTTAGCGAAATAAATATTAATAATATGATTGTTGAGGCGAAGGTTGACTCAGGTCAATCCTTTGCCAGGCTTCCAACAGAAGCCGGCAATCCAAATATTGATAATTCAATTGTTGAGGCGAAAATTGAAGCCGACAATTTGAAAATAAATAAAATACAGTTGTCCTTAGGAGACAAATTGTTTAAAGATAAATATACTCGAGTAAGCACATTTAAAGAAATTGGTACCAAAGTTCTCAAAAACTTAACAATTGCATTAACTCCGGAAGTTATGCATGTCTTGCTAAAATATCACGGTGATCCTGTTAATGGCGGCCACCCAGGAATCAATCGAACGACAAACAAAATAAAACAGAAATATTATTGGAAAAATATGAAAAATGACATAAGAAATCACATTAAAAAATGCATAAAATGCAGTAAAAATAAAATAAATACAAATTTAGAGGAACCAATGACTATCACTGAAACGCCAACGAAAGCTTTCGATATAGTACATATTGACACAATCGGTCCATTACCAAGATCGATAAATGGAAATGAATATGCGGTAACAATTGTAGGTGATTGGACAAAGTATCTGATCGCAATTCCGATTGCTAGCAAACACGCTATAGCAGTGGCCAAAGCAATTTTTGAAAATTTTATCCTAATTTATGAAAACAATCATAACTGATATGGGGACTGAATACAAAAATAACGTCTTCGAAGAATTGTGTAAACTTTTAAAGATTAAACACAAGACTTCTACCCCATATCACCATCAAACTTTGGGCACTGTTGAACGTAGTCACAGAACTTTCAACCAATACATTCGTTCTTATATATCCATTGACAAAGATGATTGGGATGAGTATATCAAATATTTTGCATACTGTTACAATACAACACCATCTACGGTTCATGGTTATTGTCCATTTGAGTTGGTTTTTGGAAAAATACCCCTTACATACCAATTTTTTAAAGAAAATACAACTAGCCCAGTTTATAACTATGAGGCATATGAGAAAGTAATCAAATATAGATTGCAAGTAGCTCAACAAAGAGCGTATAAATTGGTAAAAGAAGCCAAAGAAAAACAAAAAATATATTATGACAAAAATATTCAGTATAAAGAAATAAATTTAGGAGATTTAGTTTTAGTTAAGAATGAATCAGGTCATAAGTTAGATAGTAGATACAAAGGGCCCTATAGAGTAGTAAATATCGATAATAAAAATAATTATAGTTTAATTCCATACAATATAGAAAACATAGATTTAAATAATAGTAACACCTTAAGCAAAGAAAATAAGAATATCATAATTCATAAAAATAGACTTAAGATATTTGAATAAATTAATTTCATTTTGCCAAAATTTTTAGCTCATAAATTTACAAATATAATTTTTTTTACGACCTATAAAACTTTGTTTAGGTTTTAAGTAATTAGCATCATAAACAAAAACCGACACTTATACAAATTGTACAAAAGAAAACAAATTGCAAATAAAGAAAATGTATCAGATGAATAAGTAAACAAACATCTAAAAACATGAGTTATTCAAGTGGACAACACTTGAAAATAAAATAAACAAAATTGAAAAACATTGAAACATAATTACCAGGCACAACAGAAAATTTTGTAAACAAACGACAAGCAATAAAAATCTAAAAAGTATCAAATGAAACACTCATAAATAAATTGCAGAAATGTACAAGAAAAAGAAAAAAACCACTTAAATATATCACAGCTATAAAATCGTTCATATGTATTCACGATTTTTTTTTGGAAAGGAGGTGTAGTATATCAGAGCATGTCACTAACAACAGCAAAGCCACTCGCCGACTTCTAAATGTTTGGCTGTGGAATGTAAACATTTTGCAGAGTCAACGTATTCATAATTACGTTCACTTTCTCACGCGTCCCAAATATATAAGCGGCACTATTTATAGAGTTTCATATCGCCTTACATACGCTAGCCGCATATGTGTGAATGCGCGCGACTGCATTGCTAGCAGCTCCACGCTTAGTACATGTGTGCGTACGTATGTAACGGCATTACTTGTAGCTGCGAGCTGTATATGTTTGCATGTATGTTGCTGACTGCACTGAATTGTACCTCATACAGTACATAGAATTAGAGTAAATATGTATCCTAGTAAATAAGAGTTTTAGAGTTAAGAATTATTATAAATAAGCTGAAATAATACTAAATAAACCAATTGCTGCTCTGCCTCGCCAAAGGCAACCAACAAAATTATTTTTATTTCATTTCCAAATACTTTAATATCCATTCTCTTGGTCCGGGGTTCGGCTCAACGCCCGCCCGCAACAATAGAATATCTTGCAGCCCTGCTGCAAGGGGGGAGGATGATAGTTTCGGAATGGGACAAAACATACTAAACAGGGTTACATTGAAAGTGACAGTCCTTGGCCGAGGTAAAACCCCGGGTGGTTCCACTGCGCAGAGATCCATGGCGATGTCCTGGGTTTTCTGCTCTGAGAAGTGACTGTACATAGGGAAACCGTTGTAATACCACATGGATCCAAAGGTAGAAACAGTACTCGTTACCGCCAACGTTCGGTGAAGCGATAACGAAGACTGCCTATACCCTGAAAAACCCCCTACTCGAACCATTTTGTGGATTCCGCAAAACGCAGAATGTCCTTTGGCTTAATTAATGATAATTCGCCGAGATGATAGAAAATACCAGATATTTTAGCCGAGTGCCCCACATCGCAGGACATTCACACAGTAGATGCCTCACCGTTTCATGCTCCTCATCTCTACAGCTTCTACAGAAGTCATTAAAGGGGATACCCAACCTTTCTGAATGCCTGCCTAGACCAATGTGTCCCGTTATAACCCCATAAGTGGCGAGCGTTCCTCCCTTCTAAGATTGAGTAGGTCCTCCGATCTACTCGCTATGATCTCTGGCCACACCAGTTTTGCATGACTGCAAGTACTGATCTTGTCCCATCTGTCACTTGCTTGTTGGAGGAACTTAGGTATGCCTCGTTAAGAGCTTACTGGTCGCAAGCGGCATGCCTAGACCCTTCCAAGACTGTGAAAGTGGAGCGGATGTGCCCCCTCTAGCAAGCTCGTCAGCCATCTCGTTACCCGGTATATCACAGTGTCCAGGCACCCATACCGGGTGAATCGAGAGTTGCTCAGCCATCTCGTTGAGAGATTTGCGTCAGCTCTCCACAGTCCTGGAACTACATGTAAAAGCCCCCAGCGCCCTGAGAGCTGCTTGATTATCAGAGAAGATGTAAACACCACCATTATTGATGTCCACTGTCTTCAGATATACTACAGCTTCCTGTATTGCCGCCACTTCCGCCTGGAAGACACTACAGTGGTCCGGCAGTCTAAAACTAAGATTAAGATTCAGCTGGGGAGTGTACACCCCTCCCCCGACCTTCTCATCGAGCTGTGTGTATACATATGGATTGAACCGCTGTCTTGGGGAGGTAGAGTGTCCCAGTATTCCCTACCCGGAATTGTGATTTGAAATTTCTTCTCGAAACAGTACTTCGATGTGCAGTAGTCCGAACTGTACGCGGGGAGATTGTTTAGGATGGATGAGTGGCCTTTACAAAGGGACCTCCATCCAGGTAGACACCCCAGTCGCAAAGCGGAGCATGCCGCAAAAAGTTTACCGCATAAATAAATCGGTAGAATGTTCAGAATTGCATCCAGCGCGTCTGTCGCTGTTGTGCGCAGCGCCCCGCTGAATTACGGTGATATTGGAGCCCTTATCCAGACCCGTCCACCAGACAAGGACTCCATACAAGAGAATTGGTCTTACCACAGCGGTATAGAGTATGATTTTAGGGGTCATACCCCATTTTTGCCCTATGGCACCCTTGCAAGAGTAAAGGGCCACTAATGCCTTTTTTGCGCGCTCCTGGATATTTTCTTTCCACGTGAGCTTTTTCTCGATGATAACTCCCAAATATTTAGCGGAGTCACCAAGTTTAAGGGTGGTATTACCTATTGCTGGTAACTGTAACACCGGGATTTTGTATTTCATAGTGAACAGAACCAACTCTGTTTTGGTCGGGTTAACACCCAGACCTTTATTCCCGGTCCACCTTTCGACTAGTCTAAGGTTTCTTTGCATAATGTCACAGAGCTTTTGTGGATATTTACCACTCATAGCCACCGCAAGGTCGTCGGCATACGCTATGACTTTGGACCCCCCTCCCCCGCCAGGATGTCCAGCAGTCCATTTACTGTGGCTACCCATAGAAGAGGGGAGAGGATCCAACCTTGCGGCGTACCTCTGTTGACAACCTTGTCTACCGATACTCCGGCTAGATCCGTGTGCACCCTCCTGCTCCTCGGGATTTGGTACACGAGAGACACCAGCCAGGGTTCGGAACCCAAGGCCGTCAAAGCTGCCGTGATCGCTTCCGGCGTGACGTTGTTAAAGGCCCCTTCAATGTCCAGAAAGGCTAATAATGTGAATTCCTTACTAGCTAAGGATTTTTCAATGTGCGTAACAACATCGTGTAACGCCGTCTCTGTGGATTTGCCCTTCAGATATGCATGCTGCGATGGTAAGATTCTTCTCTCTAGCCTATCTCTAATAAGGGGCTCCCCTAGCCGCTCCAATACCTTGAGTTGAAACGACACTAGACTAATTGGTCTAAAATCCTTTAGGCCAACATGGGAAGTTCTACCTGCCTTAGGTATAAAAAGTGCTCTAGAATCTCTCCAAGGGTTAAGGATGTTACAGAAAGTAAGCACTCCCCTATATATCGCAAGCAGCCAATGATTTCTGAAGTTGTATGGGCGCTATGCCATCTAGACCCGCTTTTTTAAATGGTTTGAATGAACCAATGGCCCACTCTAATCTACTATTGGTAAGGAACTGCTCCAGGTCAAGTTCCACGTGTCTAATATGCGGTTGATACCTATAATCGTTTTCCGCGTCTAGAAAGTGAGTATGGAGGAGGAGTTGCAACGTTTCGTCCCCCGTATTGGTCCAAGACCCATCCGGCTTTTTGAAACACCCCGATCCACTACCAGGTGCTTTGGATAGAATCTTTCTTAACCTAGACCCCTCTGATACAGATTCTATACCACTACAGAAATCTCTCCAGGAGGCTCTTTTGCTCTCTAAGGTGCTCTTTATAAGCTTCCCACTTTGAGACCTCCTTCGAGGCCTTAGCAATATTAAAAGCTTGTCTGTATCTATCTAGCTCAGGGTTCCACCAGGGAGGTTTTTGCTGAACCCTATCCCTTTTTATGGGGCAGGCCTTATCTAAAGCTGCCTGACATGCTTTGGTGAACTTAATCACCATATCCTCTATTTCTATAGTGTCGTAGGTGTATCGGGATGATCCTCTGAAAGGTACTTATCCAGTTCCTCTCTATACGTTTGCCAATTGGCGTTCTTAAGGTTTCTGTACGGAGAGGAGGTAGACGGTACGCCTTCCAAATCGAAGCGGATGTAGCGATGGTCGGAGAAGGAGTGCTCATCGTCTACCATCCAATTCCTGACCATGCCTTGCGCCCTTCTCGAACAAAGCGTAACGTCTAGAACCTCCCATCTATTACTAGTAACAAAGGTAGGCTCCACACCCTTACTACATGTAAAGATATTATGTTCGAAAATAAAATCAAAAAGTGACTCACCTCTATCATTTACATCACTGCTGCCCCAGGCTGGGTTGTGTGAGTTGGCATCGCCACCAGCGATAACGTGCCCTGTGTCATGCTCGAAGAGCCTACGCATGGCCTGCGTTGGAGATGGCTCGTCATGCGCCATATAATGTTGAGGTCAATGTACAAACTGTTCCATTGACCTCTATTTGGATGGATGTCGTATCCTCGTCACTAAATTGTGGAAGAAATAAAGTATGTATGTTAGATTTTAACAGGATACATGCCCCAGGTCTCCCTACAGTAGCGCCACTTACCAGTGAAAAACCTGCTGCCTTCAGCCCGCATATATTGTGCCCTACCAGCCAAGGTTCTTGGATGAGGACTATATCTGCTGCCCCCTTTCATGCCAGAAGGAGCAGCAGCGCAGCCGAAGCTGCTTTACTGTGGTGGAGGTTGATTTGTAGCACCCGCACCATCATGGTTACTACGCCTCTCCCCCACCGTGACATTGCCAATGTCCTCATCCGACATAGGCTCATCCCCTGAGTGCGCCTCGCACCACCTAGAGAAACCCAGAGAAGAACCCAACGAGGAGGTCGATGCGGCGTCGTCCTGTACCGAGCCACCCAGCGGATTGGCCCGGTTGTTTTCGACAACCTCACCCCCCTCATTACCGTCATCCTTCTCCAGCTCCTCCTCTAGGACAGTCACTGACCTAAGGTCATTAGCGTAAACCTTAACTTTGACTTCTATGAAGCCAAAGTTTACCATACCCTTCCTACTTTCCAGGAGGGGGATTGCTTCTCTATTCAGCATCAAGACCGCCTGACGCGTTGCCTTGGTGCTCGTCACCAATCTTAGGATCCTCCAATAGCCAGTTGGAAGATCCGGATTATAGGCCCTGAAAACCTCTAGGACCTTGGCTGGCTCCACAGGCTTGGAAGGTATCCAAACCCTAGTCCTGGGTCTACATGGGATCTCATCCAGAGCCACGGCCCTGATGGCCGCATAGGGGTAGACCGCCTCCATCTTCTCCCTTTTATACATGACAGCGGACCTCGAGTCCCCACAGGGCACTACCTTGATCGAGCCGTGGTACCACCCCACTTCTTTCCAGGAGTGGATGGGTCCAGGAAACTTGGCCAAGACACTGACCGAGTGAATGGCTATCTCGGCCCGCACACAGTCCCAGTTAGGCCGGAGGTACCTCTTCCCTGAGGGATTAGAGTCGAAGACCCCCAGAAGTATGCTACCTTTAGCAACTTCTGCAAACGTAGGGCCTTGGACCCTAACCCTTTTAGGATTAGAGCCACCTCCCACCTCCATGGACCTGTTGCGCTTCTCGGTACCTTTTTCCTCAGCTGGACGACTACCGTCGAAGACCGGAACGATACACTTGGCTCACTCTATCTCGGCCATTATTTCTGCCAGATCACCAGGCAGCGCCTTGGTTAGTAAATCTGGCGTATGTCAGGATCTTTGCAAGATCCTCACTGCTGTACGTCTATGCCTAGCACGCACGTTCTCTACCGACGGCCTATCATATGCCTTACTGAAGGCCGTAGGCGTAGGAAAGGGGTTCCTTGGGGAACGCGCACCAGCTTCGACGTTAACACCAGTATCGAGCCGTTTACTAGGTACGTCTCCGCCGGCGGACGCAGCTCCCTTCGTCGCCTCTCCCCCACCTACTGCCTTCCGCTGATTGCCTGCTTTGGACTCCGGCATCGCCTGGAGCCTGGATGCATTTGCCCTTTCAGCCGCAGCGTGACACCTTGATCCAGCCCCTACCTGAAACCATAGTCAAGAACCATATCGATACGCCAGATCCATTGAGAGAGCTAAGACCTATAGCTGCTATTCCTGACCTTAGCTGGATACCTTCGGTACAGGGGGGTTCAGGCGTACCAACCTGACCAGAACAACTGTGGTATCCATTACCAGTCGGCAACCTCTTGGAGGGTTCAGGCTGAGGATTTTCGCCGACCCTGGTACAAGCATTGATTGCTTGAGAATATAAAGATCTCAAGACGTCTGTAGTGGTAAAGGTAAGGACCAAAATCTTTGCACAAACATATTTTTAATTTTTTTTGTATGTATCATTTCATTCAAAAATTCTTTTCGCCAATGTTACAAAAGCGATGGACGCAAGCTATACCTCGAAAGGAAATTAAAATACGCTTCTAACGACGCACAGTGGTCGGATAGACATGGGTTTACAAGAAAAATTAGAAGTAGTATTACGATCTTAATGAAAATCTGGGATTTTATTATTTATGTAATGCTGAATCCGCTTATGTAAAAAATATTATAATTTGACAGTTGACAGCTGTCAAATAGCTGTAAATTTTCTAAAATTCAGAATATCTATTTAATAATTGCTCAGTTAAGCCTTTACAAACCCTGACCACAATTTTTATGTCATATTAAAATTTTGACAGTTGACAGTTGTTGGGCTGACTTGAAGTTATCATAAAAGTCAAACGATTTTTTTTAAGCCACTGGTCTCAACTCAATCTGATCACAAATTGTCATTAAAAAAATTTTAAATTGACAGCTATTAGATAAACTGACCATTATTCTATAATTTAAACGCTGCTTAGGTTGTTATCAAGGACTGAAACGAAAACCGTAACCGATTAAAACCGCTCCATTTTTTCAAAACCGAAACCGTAACCTTTATTTTGATCTGAAAAAGAACGAAACCGAAACCGTTTCAAAAGCCGGAACTGGTTCCAAACGGTTTTGAATTTTTGTATGCCTTTTTTCTTTTTATGAGAACATATTTTCTTTTACCAAAGGGTACTCTAGAAAGCTTTCATGGAAGATTGTTGAGCAATTTTACAAAAGACACGTTTTGACCTCAGTATCAAATTCCTAAAGAGGAATTTTAACTACATATAGCTGAATGATGACATCGAAAAAAATTTACGAGATCCGAGAAAAATGTGTTTAGTGGCCCGTATCATATATATCACAAGCCAGTTTCAAATAAGCGTAAAATTTTCCCCTCTCGAATTGCTTTTTAAAAGTAATTAGGTGATTATTTACATATAACTGTAAAAAGTACCAACACGCATTTTCGTGGCATTAGGTTTCGATGTTTTGAGCTAATCTATAATCAGTATATACTTAATGCCCGAACAAAACTATAAATAATTTTGGGAGGAAAAAACATTTTTTTTGGTTGGCCTAATTTGAATTTAATTTATTTGACAGCTAGTTTTGCGTCTGCCATATGAATAATATACATCCAAAAATTCTTATCACTATGGAATATTTGGAGGATTTTATTCAAACTGTGTAACAAAAAGGTATGGCATCACGCAGTTCTCTCACGGCGCTCAGTAAACTTAGAATTTACGTAGAAAATCAAAACAAATCAGATTTCTAAGTCAAGTCAAGTAGGGCTCAATCCATTGGGACGGGTGCGACATTTCAACTTTTATTTTTGCTTGTATCTTTTAAGCTCTAATTTAAAGTTCTTTAAGACGACTCATAAATGTGAGGTATATAGCGATAGAAGGAACATCCGAAATAAAAATTTGAAAAAATATAAATCGAAACAAGCTATATCAACTTATGTCAGTATAACGGGTGCAACACGCACGCAGTGAAAATCTGATACTCTCGCTTATATCAGACATTTTCTGCTAATTGTATCACTTGCTCAAGATTAAAACTAGGTCATTGTGTAGCTAAATAAATACTCTTAATAATAATCGCGATGTTTCTTACATGAATTTGCAATTATAAATTATATACTCACTTTCAAATAGGTCGGCCATGACAAGATTTTTTAACGGGCGTGACAAGTTGAGCATGTAAAAATAAATAGACATTTTTATACTTTGAATTCAGCTTTATTTGAAATATATTACGATTTTCACAATACACAAAAAATCCTTTTATCTAAGGACGGAATAACTATTGCTCGTACTCTTCATCTTCACTGTCTGAATAAACGCCGTTGTAAATTACCTTATTTTTAAAAAGTACGACTCTTTTTGTGACCGAAGTACCGACTAAACTTAGACTTTAGATTTACAATGATGCTTCTTAAAAAAAGCCATACCGAAAATTTGTCGTGGTTGACTTCGTTACTTATGATTACATAACTTGTTACATCTTACGTTATTAAACCAGGCGCAGCATGTGAAAAGAGTGACCTGTGGATGACGCCAGTGATCACTTTGGATTTCATCTTGAGCGATAATAGTAAAATTTTAAGCGAAATCGATTTGAATGACGCCATCTGTGTCGGTTGATTCCAGTTTTTTTTTCTCGAAAAACAATAGTTGTTGCTTTTTAACAAAGCAGTGAATTTGAACTTATCCCTTTGTGAATCAATTTCACGAACGAGGTTTCTTTTGGTACCCTTGATATCTTCAATTTGTAGCCAACCATCTGCTGACTTTTTCCACTGTTTCCACTGTGTTTCATCATTTAAGTCAGCAGTTACTTTAACGATATCAGACACATTGAAGCACGAATAACAGTCTCCAGTCATACATTTAACACTATTTTCATCACAACATATTTCTTTCAACAGATCATGTGTAGATTTGACAGGGGCAGTGAAATAACGCCCGTGGGCGTAATTTCCTTTTGTCGGGCGGCGTTATTTCACTGCACCGATTTGACAGACGGCGCCAAACTATCCTTCAATGCATCGACCAGAAAACCAAAATTGGCATGATATAGGCAAACACATACATTATGTGGCATTTTCGACATAGTTCTCACATGAAAGGGTCTAAGTTCAAAAAATTTACTTCTATGGATTCTTACCTCAGGACGTTTTGCTTTGAAGAGCTCAAATAATTCAGAGACAGTCATGACGACCAAATGTCTTTTAGCAACAGTGGTAAAGACATTATCCGAAGACTTAATACGAACTTCATCAGACTCATAAAAGGATTTTATTAATTTAGCATCTTTTTCTGGCAGATATTCGGTAGAGACTTATTATTTGTGAATAGCGACGGCAAATTCTCCTTGGCTAACTGCAAAACAACAGCTTGCCGTTTCCTAGGGCTTGATGGTGAGGCATTTCTGGTCTTGTTCACTGCTTTTCCAAAAGTTTGCTTACAGTTGTATGTGCCTAGCGTGGAGATATTTTCAATAACTTCGCGTTTTTTAGTTTCCCTTCTCCTGCGTTGTCTGATTCGGTCCTTCATCCTTTTCTCCTCTAACTTGTCTGCGTTTTTAAATATGTATTCCTTTCTTTTCTGCCTTCCTGCTTTGTCCCTCTTGTAGTATATCAGAGCATTCCAGAGCCAGTGAGATATAAACGGAAAAGAGGAGGCAAGCAGTATAATAAAAGAAGAGAACTTGCCGAATTGTATCAACAATTGAATTTATGTACAAATAAAGAAATAAAAATCCTATTAAAAGAGGATATTAGGAAGTTAAGAAGTAATTTTGAACATTAATAAAATTTTATAATAACAAAAATTTAAAAATAATTTTTATGTTAAGACGTAGAAATAAAGGCCCACTTGGCTCAAGTGAGGAATTACAAATAGAAATAAATGAATCAGTCCTACAAATTGATTATGAAAAGGAATTAGTTTGGTTAACTAAGTTTTGTAAACAGATAGGTATGACTAGGGAACCAACAGTGGAAGATGTAAAAAACTCCACTACCAGAGAAGAGGAAATAATATGTATGATGAGGTCGTGCGGTTTTCAACCTGCTTGTTAAAATTAAGAAAAAAAAATTTTATAAATAAATAAACAACAAATACAAATTTCTTTTGAATAATTCTGTGATAATGGGAGGACAAGAATCCAAAGTGTCTGATCCAAACACTAATGTGGTGAATTCTGTTCAAATAATAGACCATACTGAAGCTTTGGATGCTATAAAAATCCACCTTTCGGTCATTGTCATACTTAACGCTGTAAAATTTATCTTGAGATCCTATTTGTTCAAGTGACTTGCGACACTTGAAGTGCATCCCTAATGAAGTGACTAAAAAACAATAGTTCACCACATATTAATGACGCAATCTGGTATTACCATAATTTCCCTGCTTTCAATGGATTGGAAGTAGTTTCCATCATCTAATAGCACAACTGTGCTAGAAAGACTTTCTCTCGTTCTCTTCTTTCATCAACCGCCGAACGGACAACATCAATCAACCCATCGTGAAGCAGCAGCAAATCTCCCCATATCGCGGGAACCAACATCAATCAACTTCTCCAAATATACATAAGTATAAAATCTCCCAAATCCCTAAAACTTCCCTATTTCTCTCGTAACCTCGGTTACTTAAATCTCTCATTTATAAAATTAAATGTAATTTGAATTTCTATTTAAATACCTAATTTGTAAACTTGTAAATTCATAAAGTTTCATAATTGAATTAATACAGCATTTGAATTATTAGTTGTTATATTAGAGTTAATAAATATTAATGTAATTTATATTGAAAATCTCTAACTCTAATTCTCTTGGATTGGTTAGTCTCCTAATCTCTATAATCTCCCTTCCCTCTCATACAGTCCACTAGCTCATCTCATAAAGCCATAAACTTCTATCGAAATTAAACATGGTCCTTGCGAGCCAAATTAGAATCAGGCCTACGCAAATATAAATACTTAAAAACTTCCGCACCCTGATGTGCAAAAGTTTGCAGTTTTCCATTTTTCCCCAAAATTAAAATCCCACTTCCCAATCTCTCGCGCTGTCAGTGGATACATATTTTGATCATCAAGACGGCAGCACATCAAAAGTTAAAAGTTAAAAAGTAAATTAAAATTAAAGTTTTAAATAAATTAATTAAAGTATAGATATAGTAAAAAAAATTATAAAGAAACAATAAATTTAATTAATTTGCTGTCCATCGTGGGAGTTAATACATCAAAAAGCATACCAACAACATACATTAGTGAATCGCAGCAAGGGAGCAACAACAACAACAGTTCGCGAGAATATTTAAGCGGCCAGCAAGGGATCTTACACTATACATGAGAAGTATAAACAATATTCGTGAGTAGAAATGAAATTAATTTGTGCGACATTATACGTTGGTGCATATCAAAAACTCCAAATCTCGCTATTTCCCCGATCTCTATAACTACCAACTTATTCCCTTTTGGCAGTTAGAGAAAAATATTCCCGTTTATGCAAAAATATTCTCAGTACATAAGTACATAGCTTCGCACTTGTTTTCCCATTGCACATTCCAATTGCACACTTGCCTACCTGGGTACATACAAATAAACATGTGCAACATCCCATCAAACATTTTTAGTTCAGTTCATCCAAAGATCAGCAAATAAGAAAATTTTAATCATTATCGATTCGTATCATACATCGGCGAATATTATTTTCAAAGCTTAAGGCTTATATTCATCAAATTTATTCGGAGTTCAACATTGAGTAGCAGTACTTCGAACTTTTTCAGCGGCTTATATAAGCAATTGCAGGCAACATTGTCAACGCACTTATGACTTTTTCGTTTTAAGTCAAATTCTCAAGCTCACCAAATGTCTCTAAGTTCATCATTTGAAGTCCCGTATTCCCCTCTTTAAGTCCCTTCAACACCCATGTCTCTCGCAAAATTCTTCAAGCAAACTTTAAAGTCAAGATAATTTTTCCTAAGTTAATTGGGTTCACATCAGATCGCATACTTATAATATTCAGAAGACATCATTATAGCAACAATCATAATTGTATGTATGTTATGAGTTTGTGGTCATTAATTTGAGAATCTTTGAAACTTTGGTGGACTTTTGACCGTTTGTGAATAATTTTTCTTAAATTATTCTATGTTTTTATTATTAGTGAACAAGATGGAAAAGTAACAACAATTACAAGCTACCATGATTACGTAATTTCGGCCTTGCTCAAGGGCACTTATCAAATGGCTTTGTGTTTAGAAATTTTTCATCACCTTTTGTTGGTCATCGAACCAAGAACCAAGGGGATTAGGAATTTCTAAGCCCGCAGTGTGTACCTCTTACACCAAGCTGCGTTGAGATTATTGCTAGCTTATATCCATCATGTTCACTTAGTATGTATTCATTTTATTTTGTTTGTTTGTTTTTATACTACCTTATCGACAACTAGAGCGACATCAATCGATCGCCATTTATACTAGCAGTGTCAAGGATTTTAGTGCACCCCGTGATCATTTTACTGACAGCTGCAGCTTATTTTCACAGGGTGGCTTTTTTCGCTGTGTCCTGCGATTAATATGTATGTATGTTATGAGTTTGTGGTCATTAATTTGAGAATCTTTGAAACTTTGGTGGACTTTTGACCGTTTGAGAATAATTTTTCTTAAATTATTCTATGTTTTTATTATTAGTGAACAAGATGGAAAAGTAACAACAATTACAAGCTACCATGATTACGTAATTTCGGCCTTGCTCAAGGGCACTTATCAAATGGCTTTGTGTTTAGAAATTTTTCATCACCTTTAAATTATTCACAAACGGTCAAAAGTCCACCAAAGTTTCAAAGAAAACAATCATAATTAATTTATCAATCTGCCAAATTTCGAACATTTTGTGCGTGTTGGGTTAGTGCAATACGCTGCCGACGTCAGCAGACATCGTTTTGCACATTAAAGTCTAATTAACGGAGATGTATGGTGCGTGGGATGAGTCGCCGTAAAACTTGCACGTAACAGTAAAACATAAATATTCATAAATTTAGCTAGATTTTACATGCAATAACATTTCATAATCATGAAAATACTCTTCGTGTAAAAAACCAACACCTGAATGGATTTTATCAGGTTTTAATTTCAAACTCCCACAACTTTTTCCGTAAATTTCGTCATCATCAAAAATGCATTTTGTTTGCTAGCATTTCTCACATACTCCCTTTCGGATATCAGCATAAACAATAGTTTGTAAAAAAAATTCCAAAAACCTATTTTCCTCATTACGTACATAAATATGTACGTAGAAACATATATACCTGCATTATTACTGCAATAATATTTTGCACTCTTCTACATGTTCATCATTTTCTCTGCTCGCGTCGACGCAAGCAAATAAGATCTCCACATTAAGGTGTGCATGAATTCTCGAGAATGAAATTTTGAAAACAAATCAATGGGTAGCATCATCCCCATAGGAAATAGAAGTGGCTGTTACATATAAAAAACTAATGGGTAGCATCATCCCCATAGGAAATTGAGCAGTTCATGGAAATTGTCTAATTTCTCTCAAAATCGCAAATTTTTTTTTGCAACTCTCTCTCTCTCGAAATGGCTACAAACGCATCTTTGATAGCCAGATTCAACTTTCATTGTAAAAATCTCGAGAACTTATGTTCATATGTGGAGGAAAGGGATTCAAGTAATCAAACCAATACTTTGCTAGAAGTAATAATGCAAGATCTCAATACAAGATGGAATAATTTGAAAAGTTTGTATATAGAGGTCTGCTTGGATGAAGAACCCATTATATCAAAACAGCTGAGAAACGAGGCATTTAGCAAATATAAGCTTTGTATGGATCGTTTCGACAGTTGTAAATCATTTATTATCGACCAGTTAAAACTTTTGCAAAGTAGAAAAAGTCTCTCTCTTATCTCAGGCAGTCCAGCTTCTGATCTCAAGAATTCTCTAAGTGCTGACCAATGTCTGCACACTCCCACCAACTCACACACCCTCTCTAAAATATTCAACAATTTGGAAATTTCTCCTAAACCATTGGAACTAGTTCCGAATGAACCACTTCGGATACACTCCGCCTCATCATTGGAAGATGCAATCTCCCTATCAAATACTTCTCCAATAAAATTATCAGAAGATGATTTAGAAGAGGAACCACCATCAACTACCAAACTAGTTCCAAAAAGACCAGTTCGGACAAATTTTCGAAAAACCATATCTAATCAACTATCAACAAATTCAGCCATGCCGTTGCATAGCAAATCAACACCATTCCCAAATCTGTCTCTAGGTAGCGATATCAATGAAAAGTGTGCTACTCCATTCACCAAACTACTCCCAAGAGGACCAGTCGGGAACTACTCTACCAATTTATCTAAACATCAAATATCTCTCCCTATCTCTGCTGACAGTCCATCGTTTATAAAGGCAAATTTCTCTGCGAATCAGGAGAATGCGCTCAACGAGCCAACGGACGCAGTATCAACATCAAGAGCTCTAGTTATCAAGGAGTCTCAAAAAACTTATCCCGATCCCGAAATGGTCCAAACTCATTATAACCACCTATCTCTCAATCAAAATAATTTTTCAGTCACCAATATTCTTGGAAAATTAGCTTGTCTCTCCACAAATCGTCATGTTTCTTCCATCGGTTCGAAATCGTCTGGCCCCGCAGGGTTGCTATCGCCATCTACCACCAAACATTTTAAACTTTTGCAGAAAATGCCAAGGAAAGGGTACAGACGCATAAAACCACTTATACGGAAAAAATGGAGTTTACGTAACAGCGATTGTCCAATCATTGGAAAATCGGAATCTCTAAGGCAGTACCAAAAATTCGAATATCGCAAAAAAAATGTAAAACAGCTGTTTCGAAATTTCAAATGGCAGAATGCGTTTAATACGAATAATCCTGCAAATCTACAATCGTGGGGCTCTAGACCACCGGACATCATGCAACATTTCATTTTTGACCCAGGATCACATCGGATCAAGAAGCCTCCCACACTTTCCCGTTACAAAAAATCTCTCATCCCAAGGAAAAACTTTTAATTTTCAAATATTTTTCTAATTTATACAAAAATCTCATTTTTACACAACAAGTTATATCCACAAGTTAACTTTTATTAATCTCAAATGCTCTCCATTACAGTCCACTACAAATATCGATCACCAAAATTAACTCTTCAGGATCAATTCATCGATTTGGAAAATCAAATATCGACAAGGGAAATTAGTCATCAAATTTTCTTCATCAAAAATGTATTACCAAAATTGGGACCTACAAAGGAATGGCGGTTGGGCGTAAACGAGGAAGCTTACAACTTTTCAAATCATCGATTTCGAATGACGGACGTTACATCAAATTGTTGCAGCCAGCCAATCGTAAACTTGTGTCTCCAATCCCGATTTTCCAAATCCCGAAAATAATTAAACTTCACATTCCCACACTCAAAAGTCTAACATCTAATTATCAATAGCATACTAAGGTTAGGTTCAAGTGGCTACCGTAGAGGCACACCTAGGCCAGTATTAAAAGGCCCGTTGTGATACCACCAACACTAGGAAAGTCAGTTCCGGGACCCTGCCATATGGAAAATCCCGGTATTAACGGAATTCTCCACATAGCAGAATCCCGGGACTGACGTTCCTATACCGACACCGTTACTCCTCCTCGAACCATTTAGATGACTTGATGAAGGCCATCAGGTCCTTTATGTCCAGCTCCGTGACCTGGCGTAGGCTAACCAGGAAGGGAACTCCCAAAAAGCGCATTCTCGCGCCACTTAAAGCCGGGCAGTTGCAGATGAGGTGCTCCACCGTTTCCTCCTCCTCATCATCCTTACAACTCCTACAGCATCGTCGGTAGGGCACACCAAGTCTTTCTGCGTGCCTACCAATGAGGCAGTGCCCAGTCAATACGCCTATTAATATGGAGATTTCTCTTCTCCTTAGGGCATACATTTGTCTCGATCTTTTATGATCCCATTTCGGCCAGGTTTCTTTGGATATCCGGCATCCTGGAGATTGCAGCCATCTTTCGTTGGCTTGGCGGAGTGTGTACTCCTTCAGCATAAGCTTGCAAGTGGCAAACGGCATACCTAAGCGCTCTTTATCCCGAAGAACCTGCTTGGTCGTGCCCTGCCTCGCAAGTTCGTCTGCCCTACAATTTCCCTCAATGTCCCTATGCCCCGGGACCCATGTGAGGTTCACGCGATTCTGTTGGGCCATCTCCTGTAGAGATCGACGACAGCTGAGCGTCAGTTCAGAGTTGAACGAATAAGAGCCAAGGGATTTGATGGCCGCCTGGCTGTCGCTGAATATAAAAATGTCGTGTCCGATAGTGTGTTGGCCTATCCAAGTCGCGGCGTCCATGATTGCTGAAACTTCAGCCTGGAAGACACTGCAGTGATCAGGTAGTCTGAAGGAGAGCTCAAGGTTCAGATCCTTTGAATAAACCCCTCCTCCAACTCTGCCGTCTAACTTCGAGCCATCAGTATAAATGGAAGTGCCGCCATGAGTGGCGGGACTCCGATCCGTGCTCTCCCATTCTTCCCTGCTGGGAATGTTGATTTTAAAACAGCTATCTCCGACTGTTGTGGTCGCACAACGATCCGTGCTCAGCGGAAGAAAGCTATAGGATCCCAAAATACAGGCGTGTCCAGTAGTGCTTGCGCCCCAGCCGGACGTTTCCCTTAGACGTAGAGCCGATGCTGCTGCTACCCGGTGCCCTTCCAGATCGAGTGGCAAAATGCCAAGAATGGCCTGGAGTGCTTCATTGGGCGTTGTTCTTAACGCACCGCTTATACAGATCATGCAAGATCTGTGTACTTTACCTAGCAGATTAAGGTTTGTTGCCTTGCTCAGCGCAGGCCACCATACCACAACTCCATAGAGCATGATTGGTCGAATGATTGCGGTGTAGATCCATTTGCATATTTTGGGGCTGAGCCCCCATTTCTTTCCAATGGCTCTTTTGCATGTGTAGAGTGCAATACACGCTTTCTTCTGGCGCTGAAGAACATTCTCCTTCCAGGTTAGTTTCCTATCCAGAACTGTGCCTAAGAACTTGGCTTTGTCAGCCAGGTTCAGGTGCACGTCATTCAGTTTTGGTAGTGTTAGCGGTGGTATCTTATAGCGGTTGGTGAAAAGAACCAGTTCTACTTTTCCCGGGTTGATGCTCAGTCCGCAGCGCGAGCACCATGAGGAAACCTCTCGCAGTGCTGCTTGCATCAAGTCGCACAGGGTTTGTGGGAATTTGCCCCTATATACTATAGCTAAGTCGTCTGCATATGCCACTACCTTCCCGCCCCCCCAGCTTGTGTCTCGCAGCATCGAGTTGACAGTGAGGTTCCATAGAAGCGGGGAGAGAACACCACCCTGAGGCGTTCCCCTTGTGACATAGCGTGATAAGTCAACCGAGCCCAGTGATGAAACTATTCGTCTACCCCTTAGCAGTTGATCAATAAGTCCAATAAGAGACCTGCTTATGCCCAGACTTGTTAAAGCGGTGTTTATAGCATCAGGGCTTATGTTGTTGAAGGCTCCTTCAATATCTAAAAAGGCCGCAAGACAGTACTCCTTCTCATACAGCGATTTTTCAATAACAGAAACTAGGCTGTGAAGCGCAGTTTCTGTAGATTTCCCTTTGGTGTATGCATGCTGATAGCTACAGATCAGGTTGCTATCAATAGTAGAGGAGAGGTAGTCATTTATTATCCTCTCGAAGGTTTTGAGCACAAAGGATGAGAGACTGATCGGCCTGTAGTCCTTCGGCTCGTAATGAGACGCCTTCCCCGCCTTAGGAATAAACACTACCGTGGCACTTCTCCAGGAGCACGGAATGTAGCTAAGAGCCAGGCAGGCTGTATAGAGAAATACCAGCCATTTGGCTGATGTCTCCAGCGTGTTTATGAGTTGTGCGGGAATAATCCCGTCTGGCCCGGCAGCCTTGAACGGTTCGAAGCTCTTAACCGCCCACCTAACCTTTTCCTCCGTGATGGGTATGTATACAGCCAGGTTTGTTGTAGGTGCTACGGGTTCCTCATGCAAGTTCCCTGGGAAGTGCGTATTCAAGAGCAGCTCTAGGGTTTCCCTCTCCGTGCTGGTCCAGGATCCGTCAGGTTTGCGCAAATAGCTTGTGGCTGTTTGAGTTTTTGAGAGCACTCGTCTAAGTCTCGCTGTATCGTCGACATTTTCGACCCCAGTGCAGAAATTTCTCCACGATACTCTCTTCGCCTGCCTCAGAGCTTTTTTGTAGGCCCTGAGTTTAACTTTATATTCGAGCCATTGAGTCTCCGTGCCAAGGCTCTTGGCCTTATTAAATTGTGTCCTACATGATTTTCGGAGCGAGTCCAGGTCGTAGGACCACCAATGCGGCCTATGTTTACCGCGTGGTTTTGGCACTGGGCAAGCCTGCTCTAAGGCATTCGAGAGCGCCGTTGTAAAGGTCTTTACCAGATCCTCCAACTCCCCTACTGATGAGGGGACTTGTGGGGGCAGTGCTGGTAAGTCCCTAGATAGTATTTCATTGTGTAGCTGCCAGTTAGTGTTACGTGGGTTGCGTTTCATAACCGGCTGCTCAACAGAAAAGTCTAGAACTATTTCTACGTACCGGTGGTCGGAGAATGAGTGCTCATCGAGAACGCGCCATTTTCTGACCCACTCATAAGCGCCTTCGCTGCAAATAGTGAGATCTATTACCTCCCTACGGGTTTTAGTAATAAACGTAGGTTCGTTACCCACGTTGCAAACTACCAGGTTAGTTGTTAACAAATAATCAAACAACGACTCTCCTCTAGCATTGATATCGGAGCTTCCCCACTGGACGTGATGAGCATTGGCGTCAGTTCCGATAATAAGATGACCCATGGAAAAATTTGCCACCAGGTCTTTTACCTCCCTCTGTGGCGGAGGTTCTTCGGCGTCGTAGGGCATATAGACCGACGCAATCGTCAGACTGGTACTGTCGACTGTTAAACTGGCAGCTGTAACGTCACCATTGGTATAGTTGGGCAAGAGAAATGCATTCAGCTCAGACTTAACTAAAATACAGGCTCTAACCCGGCCCCCCTCGCTGGCTCGAATAAGCTTATAACCCTTAGTCCCCAAACCGCAAATCCTTGAGCTGTTGACCCAGGGTTCTTGGATGAGGACCACATCTACGTCGCCTTTAGAGAGACGACTGATTAAAGCAGCCGAGGCTGCTTTAGATTTGTGCAGGTTTATCTGAATCACCACCAACATGAGAGTGCTCAGACTTCCCTGCCACCGCCGTATCGTCGAGTTCCACCTCGTCTGGAGGCTTATCTTTCAACGACGATTTCTTCAGACCACGGTTTGGCGTGGCAGAGATCCTCCTAACTGTGGCAGTGTCAACTGTGGTGCGCTCAGGACTAGCTGCTATCACTGTGACGTTGAGGTCCTCCCCGTCCAGCAGGCTGTCTCCCATCTCCGAGCTGTTCACTGCTCCTTCGCCATTTGACGTGGCAGATACCATACTTTCCGAGTCGGACATCTCCGACTCCCCTTCCGGCACTGCGATGTCCGAGTCCTCCGGTGCAGCCGAAATAGCAGCGCGCTGTGCATCGCCGCGGTATACGTGGATCACGATCTGACCCATGCCGTAGTGCACTCGTCCATTGCACCGTTTAAGGGGCTCGAGTGCCTCCTTATTCAAGGTGAAGACCACTTGCCTATCAGGCCCTACCGCGTCCTCGACCAGATTTACACCCCAGTCCTGCGTCGGGAGAGACGGGTTCATGATCCTCAGCATCCTGAGAATTCTCTCAGGTTCAGCAGGGATAGCAGGAATCCACGCTCTTGCCCTTGGCCGAGCCGGGATGTCCTTCCAGTCGACAACCTCGATTCTTGCCCCTTGGTAGATCTCACCTAGTCTTGCAGCTGCTGCCTTGTACAGTGCAACAGTTTTTGCATCCTCGCAAGCGAATACCTTGATTCGGCCCTGGTGCCATCCCGCATCAGAACCCATCGGAGTGGCACCCGGAGACTCATCCATAATGTCGAGAAGGGCATTACCGATAGCGTTCCGGACGAACCGCCACTGGTCCCTAGGGATGGCCCAGTTTTCATTACCTCGGTCAATGACGCCTATGAGGATCCTATCCTTAGTCACTTCAGCAAAGCTGAGTTTACCCATTACGGGGGCGTGTTGCTGCCGCTTCGGGTGAGGTTTTAAATCCACGTCCGATCTCTGGCGTTTGAAGGGATTTATATTAACTTTCTTTGGCGCGTAATCGCTTTGGAAGTTCGGTAAGATAGCTTCAGCCATCTCCACCGTCTTCCTAGCATTCGGCGATAGCGTCTCTTGTGAAATACCCTCGTATTTCTTCAGTATCCTCGCGGCCGCTCTTTTGTCCAAGTACTCAGAGCGACTGGGAGATGTCTTTTGGGGTAAATTTCGACCCGTAGTTGCCATCGCGGTCGTTCCCTTATTTGGATCTCTGGGGCCAGGTCGTGAGACCACTGCCACAGACGTTAAAGACTTGGTTTCGGTACCGGCACTTACTAGGGCTTTAGCATCAGCCGTTGTTGGCTTCACCGTGTTTGTACCGGTACTTACTTTGGGGATTGCCCCCTTATTATCCAGAGCTGATCGACTCGTAGTTGCCATCGCTGTCGACCTCTCGGCTGATGAAGAAATGGAGTTTGTCCTCCGACGTTGCGTTCTCGCTTGCTCCAGCATTTTCCTCCTCTGCTGGGCAGTATACATGGTTGTATCATTATTTTTAAGGTTTTTATTACTTTTTTTCATCTTGTTCGTACGACCCCTTGCCGGGCAAGGCCAGTTTAGGGTCAAAGGAAGAGTATGGGGAATGTGTCGTCCGCCGCGACAGAGCCCCATGCCGCGGTAAGGCCATAGTTACTCTCCGAGGCGGCCCGGTATCAGAGAGGCTCCGTTCGATTACAGCCACGATTTGCCTCCCGGCTGCAAACGTCCAATGGGCACGTGGTCGCATAACACCCTGGATTGGGAGGGGGAAGATCTTAGTCGTCGCGCCAGAGAGGCTTGGCTTCTCTCGTGATGTAGTACCGGCGGCACTATGATCACAAGGGCAGCGCAGCCCTGTGGCTATCGACTTAAGCCCTCGTACCGCGGCAAGGTGTCAACCCTTCACGAGGGATAGCATACTAAAGTCCTATCTAATTTCAGAAGTTCACAAAGTCTCTCCACCTTCTCATTCACCATGCGATCTTCGAGTATACCTATGTACATATGAAAGCAGCGTCATGCATGAAAGTTACCCAAAGGTCCACAAACGTCGAAGAGCGCGTACATGTATAGCAAAGGGTGCAATGCGAAATCAGAGAGGTAAAGTGAATATGGGAAGCCTTGCACCAGTGCAACGGGGGCGCCATGTTCAAGTGACTTGCGACACTTGAAGTGCATCCCTAATGAAGTGACTAATAAACAATAGTTCACCACATATTAATGACGCAATCTGGTATTACCATAATTTCCCTGCTTCCAATGGAATTGGAAGTAGTTTCCATCATCTAATAGCACAACTGTGCTAGAAAGACTTTCTCTCGTTCTCTTCTTTCATCAACCGCCGAACGGACAACATCAATCAATCCATCGTGAAATTTAATGATAACATATCCAGCGACGATCTAGTGATTGCTGATTTCTTTGCTCAATTTTTCAAGTCTAATTACTCTTCTGAAACTAATTCATCACAAATTGTATACCCATATCGTCCACATTCATGTAACTCAATTTATGTTCCTAGTATAGATCCAGGAGATGTTTTGTCACATTTAATATCCTTAAAGGAGTCAACCAAGTTTGGCCCTGATTTAATACCGACATGTTTTCTTAAAAAGTGTGCAGAACACATATACCTGCCACTGACCGATTTGTTCAATCTTTCTCTACAGCGCGGCGTTTTCCCGGCTTCATGGAAAGAGTCTTTTCTTATACCTCTTTATAAAAGTGGGAGTAAAACATCTATACTAAACTATCGCGGAATAGCGAAGCTCTCTGCTATTCCTAAAATTTTTGAAGCTATCGTCACCAATCACCTTTCATTTTCTATATCAACACTGATTGCCAACTCCCAGCACGGTTTCTGTAAGGGTAAATCGACCACAACTAATTTACTTGAATTCACTACACATGTCTCGAATGGGTTTAGGGATAATCTCCACACCGACGTTATATACACCGACTTTAGTAAAGCCTTTGACAAGGTTAGCCACTCTTTACTTATTCATAAACTTGCCCTGGTTGGCTTTCAACCCGCTCTCATCCGTTGGATATCCTCCTATCTCCGTGGTAGAACGCAAAGAGTTACCTTTAATAATGCAATTTCAAATGTCATCGATGTCTCCTCTGGTGTTCCTCAGGGTAGCCATCTAAGCCCGGTTCTGTTTTTGCTTTTTATCAATGATATCTGTACAACAATAAAGTTTTCGAATATCTTGATGTATGCTGATGATGTTAAACTTTTTAAGTCATATGCATCGATTGAAGAACGTTCTTTGCTTCAAATTGATTTAGACCACTTAGTAACTTGGTGCAACGTTAACAATATGCCGCTCAATCTGAAAAAATGTAAGTTCATGTGTTTTTCACGTAGGGATCTACAGCCAGCTTCTTATGCAATCAACAACCACAATCTTGAACATGTTAATGTTTTTGTTGACTTGGGGGTGACAATGAACCCCAAGCTTAGTTTTAGTCCTCATATTGAGGCAACAGTTAATAAGGCTAGAGGTGTTTTAGCTTTTGTGAAAAGGTGGTCAAAGGAATTTAATGACCCTTATGTTACGAAGACTCTTTTTACTACACTAGTTAGACCTATATTAGAATATTGCTCAGTTATATGGAATCCGCGTTACCAACTTTATATTGATAGGCTAGAATCAATTCAAAAACAGTTCTTACTCTTTGCATTGAGAAATCTTCAATGGGATTCAACGTATAACCTTCCACCTTAAACTAATCGTTTGAAACTTATCAATCTCCCAACCCTTGCAAGTCGTAGGGAAATGCTAGGTGTATTATTCATGACTAAACTGATAAACGGATCGATTTCCAGCCCATTTCTTTTAAACGAAATTAACTTTAATATTCCGTCCCGACCTTCACGACACTTTAGGCCTATTCGGCTGAAGCAATGCAGGACAAATTTTCAATTACACGAGCCTTTCCAGTGTTTGTGCGAAGATTTTAACTCTCATTCAGGCACATTTGATATTTCGGACTCGCTTTTTATGATCAAAATAACTGTTCTATTATCTCTTAACACTTGATTTCTACGTTGTATTAATTTATTGCAATTCCCTATTCATTTATGTATATCACTCAGCTGATGAATTCCTTTCTGTAGCTGAGCATTTTGAGAACTCGACGCTTAACAAACCTCCGCCTTTCAAACACTCGGCAAATTAATCCGCGCGTTATGCGGATGCGCCCCTCGTGTCGGTTGGGCGGGATGGTGGGTAAAATCCGTTGGGCATAATAATAATAATAATAATAATAATAATAAAAAAAAATCTCCCCATATCGCGGGAACCAACATCAATCAACTTCTCCAAATATACATAAGTATAAAATCTCCCAAATCCCTAAAACTTCCCTATTTCTCTCGTAACCTCGGTTACTTAAATCTCTCATTTATAAAATTAAATGTAATTTGAATTTCTATTTAAATACCTAATTTGTAAACTTGTAAATTCATAAAGTTTCATAATTGAATTAATACAGCATTTGAATTATTAGTTGTTATATTAGAGTTAATAAATATTAATGTAATTTATATTGAAAATCTCTAACTCTAATTCTCTTGGATTGGTTAGTCTCCTAATCTCTATAATTTCCCTTCCCTCTCATACAGTCCACTAGCTCATCTCATAAAGCCATAAACTTCCTATTGAAGTTAAACACTATTCAACACATAACAAATTTTTGAAGAAAAAGTATCAGAGTCGCGCCGACGGCATAGATAAAATTTTACCAAAAGAAAAAAAAAAACTTGAAGAATTTTTTTTCTAAATTCCTCTACCTAAATGGGTCAATGGGAAGAAATTAATAAAATACTCATAGAAGAGAAAATTTTGGCAGAAAAGTCATATAAATGCATAACTAAAAATACGAAAATCAAGAATAAAACTGTGTTGAAGCATCTCACAACAATTTTACAGGCAAGGCTATTCGAAGGGTATATAACCAGTTGACTTCTAATCACAAGCTTGAGGCAAAGCAAACCTTTTCCGGTGTTAGGGATAAATTAGTATCCTCGTTAGCAAGATATAATATTGAGGTGCTCGTCCCAACATCTTTCGAGAAAGGTATTGAAATAAATTTAGCCCCCTTCTTGACGGAACAAGAGGAGGATAATAAAATAGAAACTGAATCACATACAAATATTGTTGAACTCGCGGAAAAGAATTCGCAGACTGAAACAATTGTGGCGCAACCAATGGTAGCATTTATCAAAAGTGCGTCATCGATCTTACCAGAGTTCGATGGCAAACTTGAAAACTTGTCTAGTTTTTTAGATGCCCTTGATATACTCGAACAAATTAAAGAGGAGCATTAGGCTATTGCAGTGTCTATGATAAAAACAAAGCTGAAAGGCACAGCCAGAAATTTATAAGCTCTGAAGCGACCATTGAGGAAATAAAACAAACATTAAAAAGTAAAGTAAAGGGTGAGTCAGTCGAAGTTATAACAGCAAAACTCCTGAACATCCAACAACGCAGTAAGACAGCTAATCAGTACACTGCAGAAATTAATGGCTTAAAAACGGATCGAGCCACCAGATATGCTACACAAACAGCTGTAAAAGCTATGTGTAAAAATTGCTCCAACGATAAGGTTAAGACAATTATGCAAGCTGGAACGTTCACTTCCATGAACGAGGCTATATCAAAATTTACAAACAGTTGCACAGAAATTACGGGTAACCCTAATTCACTATTGCACATACGCCAACAAAATTATTTTCGCGGTAATTTCCGCAGAGGTTACCAAAGTAACCCTTATAGAGGTAACCAAAGGCGTACTTTCCCACCACGTTTCAACATTTTTAATAATAATAACAATAATAATAGAAATAATAATGAAAGATCCGGAAGAAATTTCGGAAGTCAATCACGCGGTTCTAATCGCAATAACACTAGAAACGTCAGAAAGGTTAACCAACAGGAAAACTAGCAAGCTCCACCTCAATAAATAAAAAAAATATATGTTTTTAATCTACACCTCAACAGCTGTGTAACCTCCAAGACAACTCTAAACAATTCCATTTCAACACTCCTGATTGATACCGGAGCAGATATTTTAATTATAAAAAAGGGCCAAATTGACAATAATGTCACAATTAATTATTCTCAAAAAACTGATTTAAAGGGCATTGGTCAGGGTGTAACAAGTACTATTGGTACAGTTACTGCAGATTTAAAAGATGATTACCTATTAATTAAACACAAATTTTACATAGTAGAAGATAATTCCCAATCCCATGTGACGGAATTTTGGGACTTGATTTCATTAAGAAATATAATTGCATTTTGGATTACAATAAAAATTGAGACAGCCTAATACTACGTCCATATGATTACCCAGAAAACATAATAAGACAAATGACAAATAGACCAACCGTTAATTGCATAACAATTCCTGCAAGATCGGAAGTAATGCGACAAATCCATATTGAAAATGGCAGTTCTGAATTTTTAATCCCTCATCAAAAATTATCTGAAGGCATTTTTATTGCAAATACCTTAGTAAATTCAAATCAAACCTTTATTAGAGTCATAAATACAACAGATAAAAATGCAACCATTCAAAATTTCAAAATTAACACAGAAAATGTAGATGATTACGCAATAATAAATAACAAAACCGAAATAGTAGAAAATAATAAAGAAAAATTAGAAAGATTAAATAAAAATTTTCCAAAATTCATTTCCCAACAGCTTAATGCACTATGTGCAGAATATATAGACATATTTTCACTAGAATCAGAACTCATTATCACTAATAATTTTTACAAGCTAAAATTACGTATGAAAGATGATAATCCGAATTACCGAGTCCCACAAGCTCATAAAAACGAAATTAGTAAACAAGTTGATAAGTTAATTAAAGATGACATAATAGAGCCGTCTATGTCAGAATATAATAGCCCAATTTTGTTGGTACCCAAAAAATCGCTACCGGGAAAAAATGATAAAAGATGGAGATTAGTAGTCGATTACCGACAAGTAAATAAAAAATTAACCGCAGATAAATTCCCATTGCCACGGATAGATGATATACTGGATCAATTGGGTAGAGCTAAATATTTTTCATGCTTGGACTTGATGACCGGCTTTTATCAAATTGAGTTACATAAAGACTCTAGACACATCACATCGTTTACGGCGGACGATGGCACATATCGTTTTAAAAGATTGCCATACGGTTTAAAGGTAGCCCCCAACTCATTTCAAAGAATGATGACTCTGGAATTTGCAGGTCTCAAACCATCACAAGCATTTCTGTATATGGATGATTTAGTGGTGTTAGGTTGCTCCGAAAAACATATGATAACAAATTTTAGAGATGTATTTTCAACCTGCAGAAAATACAATTTAAAATTGCATCGAGATAAATGTTTTTTTTTTTAACCAAGAAGTTACTTATCTTGGCCACAAGTGCACAAATAAAGGCATTTTGCCAGATCCTAGTAAATTTGAAGTTGTTTTAAATTATCCAACCCCAAAAAATGCAGATGAAGTTAAAAGATTTGTAGCTTTTTGTAATTATTACCGAAGATTCTTTTCAAATTTTGCAGAACATTTTAGAATTTTAACAAGATTATGTAAAAAGAATGTCTCCTTCGATTGGACAGAAGAATGTCAAAAAGCTTTTGTCTACTTGAAGGAAGCATTAATTAACCCAAATATTTTGCAATATCCAGATTTCAATAAGGAATTTTGTATAACAACAGATGCCAGTGGATTCGCCTGCGGCGCAGTTCTTAGTCAAGAATATGAAGGCAAACAATTACCAATTGCCTATGCGCCAAGAGCATTCACGAAAGGTGAAAGCAACAAAGCAACAATTGAAAAAGAATTGGCGGCAATCCATTGGGCAATCACTTATTTCAGACCATACGTTTATGGCAGAAAATTTTTAGTTAAAACAGACCATCGCCCCATAACATATTTATTCTCGATGAAAAACCCTTCATTTAAATTAACTAGAGTTCGTTCATAAGATCAGCATAATTCATTTTGGATAAATAAATTTAAAAACGTTGAATTTCGCGCAGTTTGAAATAAAAACTAAGCAAATTTAAAATACAAATTTCGTGAAATTTAACGGGCGTGACAAAGATATATTGATTGTTTTTTTAAAGAACGGTGTATTCAGACTACCAAGTAGTTAGTACATATTCATGTACAGTGTAGTCTTACCTTCGATAGCTTTACTGTGTAATAAAGTATGTATTTTCCATATAAAATAAACTTTTGTCGATATTTTTTAACGGGCGTGACATTGATGTATGCAATGATTCATTAAAAAATTACGAGTTCTATACTTGTTGAATAAATGATGATTAACTGCTTTATTCATTGAAAGTTAAAAGATATTAATAAAGTTAAAGCATTACGTAAATTAGCCCTGTAAAATATTAAAGAAAATTCCCATTTCATTATAGCTTGTATATATATACATATATACATACAACTTAAAGTTGAAAAATATTAGAATTAAAAAAAAATATGAAATTTCATTTTCATATCTTGAAAGTTGGACTTACTAACGTCTACGTACAATAAGTATTGCACGAAAATTGGGAGGTTTGTTTTGGATTTCATCGGTATCGATTGCCATGGATTGAGCCGTAGGGTAATCGATTACATGCAAACTTCATATAACAGAACGCTAAGTGGCAGTTCCCAAGTCAAGTCAAGTCTATGCTAAGTATCGCTAATGGTTGCTTTAGCCTCCAAAACTAAGTTACGGGCTTTCGAAGTTCGACCCTTCGCAAATTTGGTTTTCTCATTGTTTTGTTTAAGAAATTAGAAATAACACTTTCAAATAAAAAGAAAGTGCACCAATCAAGTAAGAGGGGCAAGAAGGCCACGCCCACATTTAACCTTTTTAAATTTTTTCACAAAACAATAAGAAAACCAAATCTTGGAAGGGTCCAACTTCGAACTTCGAAATCCCGTAACCAATTTTTGGAGGCTAACTTCGAAATTCAGGGAACGCCATTAAGTAAAAATACGTATCTCTTAATCTCTTAAAAAAATTCGATTTAGTCCAATATCCAGAAAAAAGTGGATTTTGTCGTACAGTGGTATTATATTGGAAAAGTCTTATAAAAATTCAGACCTATTTTGCAGCTACATACTTAAGTTTTGTATAATTTTTTGGCGTTCGTGTTTTTATTTGGAAACCAAACCCGGAACGAAACCGTAACCGAAACCGAAATAAATTTTGAAGAACGAAACCGGAACCGAAACGGAATCGTGTTACAAAACCGGAACCGAAACGGAATCGTGTTACAAAACCGAAACCGGAACGTTATTTTAATCGGTTTCATTCCTTGGTTGTTATGTAACTGTTCAAAAATTGTGTGAAAATTCATTTTCAGCTACCATCTACCAAAAAATATGAAAATACCGAAAATTAAACTTTTTAAACATTTTTCTAAAAGCTGAATAACACAATGACACATGTTTAAAAGTGATATACAAAGAGCCGCCCAACAAACATCGAGCTCCAAAAACTCAAACGTTTGAGAAAACATCTATTCTCAACTTTTTCTCAAATGTTGTTTATATAACAGGATTATTTGTTGAACTATATTAATTAAAATAAGTAAGGAAGTCTAAGTTCGGGTGAAACCGAACATTACATACCCAGCTGTGCACATAAAGTGGGCGTGATCGTTCACCGATTTTTCTTATTTTCTGTGGTAGTACTCTACATAAACATAACATGCCTGGTACCTAGTTTCGTAAATCTATCTCACACCGTTCTGAAGTTGTTAGCAGTCGAATTTAAAAATTGCTTGACTCATAAGTGGGCGGTGCCACGCCCACTTTCCAAAATTTTGAAAAAATTATGTAAAGAATATGAAAGTTGATGTATGTACCAAATTATATTACTATAGCGAAATCAGTTAATTAGATATGGACTTTTCAATATTTCCACCTCCTTTCAATATAACTTTTATGAAAAAGTAGGCGTGGTCGCGAAGCGATTTCGTTTATTTTCTATAGCTGAATTTACCACAACAATAGTATGTCCTCTACGAAATTTCGTTATACTAGCATAAACTGTTCTGAAGTTATTAAGAGTCAAAATTTTAAAATTTCTTCAAATATACGTGGGCGGTACCACGCCCCCTTTTCAAAAATTTTTATAAAATCGGCCTTAGAACATCTAAATCAATACATATTGCAAATTTTATCATTGTAGCTGCTTCTAATATTGAATTAACCCATTTTATACGTTTTTCGAAATTTTCGATATCGAAAAAGGGGCGTGGTTATGGTCCGATTTTACCCATTTTCAATAGCAATCTATTCTGAACCCAAATAAGTACGCATGCCAAATTTGGTGAAGATATCTCATTATTTGCTCAAGTTATCGTGTTAACGGACAGACGGACGGACGGACGGACGGACAGACGGACGGACATGGCTCAATCAAATTTTTTTTCGATCCTGATCATATTGATATATGGAAGTCTATATCTATCTCGATTCCTTTATACCTGTACAACCAACCGTTATCCTAACAAAGTTATAATACCCTGTGTACAAGTACAGCTGGGTATAAAAATATTTGTAAAATTTAACTGCATAAATGGAAACTCGCTTTTTATTAAAATGGGTATTTTTTTGCATGATTGGCATCTCTGAATAAATATTTCAATGAGAGCATGTGGATTTCATTTCGATCCACTCCGCTCAGTTTGAGAAACGTTTGAAAATTCTGCCGTTCTCAATTTGAAAATCAGGGAAATACCCATATTAAAAATGAGCCTTTTAGGTTGAGAATGCTATCAACGGTTATTTCGTCTCAAATTGAAAACGAACGTTTGAGAAGATGGTTGGTTCTCAAATGCATCTCAAATTGAGATTAGCTAAAAATGTTTGTTGGGCGGTGACTGCGAGACCTTCGTCATTTATGAAATCTGATACCTCCTTCTGGGGATATGCCGACAGAGCTGGGAATGATGCTACATTATGAAATTCGAGTCATCATGGCATTAAAAGATATACCGAAAAAAAATTGAAAAATCTAAGGCCTTAGTTTTTTTCTTCAAAGCAGTAGAAATCATGTGGAATCCATTGCAATGCTTGTGGCTATATTTACTGACCGTCTTCTAAGAGTGTGACCAAGCCGCGACCATCTGACGTACTGTACCCAAAGCTTGATTTTTTACGATAAATCTTTTATTCATACTGAAAACAATTAAACAACATTAATTTTAATAGGACCTTTGTACTATTCTCTGGTAAAGGAGGCTACTCGTTCCTATTCATTAATTATATGGACCTTTTTGAAAAAAAAAAAACCTAAAAAGCCCCGTTTTTTAAACATACTTATGATATCCTAGTAAATTTATGTGAATTCGTGGTTTTCCATAAGCAAAAACCAAGACCAGACTGAAGAACTGCAGTTGTACTTCAAACTTGAGTCATGGTTCCTTTAAAATATACACAAAAAAAAATTTGTAACCTAAGGCCTTAGCTTTTTTGGCCGCCATTTTTTTTGTGTGAGTTTGTGTGGCTAATTTTTTTCATTTAAAAAGCCTTGTTTTCATAGTATTTCCAAAATCGTAGCAAATTTTTGTTGTGGTAAAAGTTTTTGTAAAATGCTCAAATAATGACAAAAAAACTTCATGATCAAATTTGTGGGTTTAGACGAATTTAACGGATGTCTCAGCAGATATTTTGGAAAATACTTATCAGTTCTGAGATCTTTGGACATTTCTTAGTGTTTAAGCGACATAACATGGTTTCGTTTATTTCATCTGCATTACATACTATTGTAATTCGCAGATAATTTATTTAATATTCGGAATACATAGCTTATAGTCGCAATCACAAAACGTGGTATTTCACAAGCAAAATAAGGTAAGCCAATAGTCGCCAATGCCTCAGAGCCCAAGTGCTCACCACCAAAGAATAAATATCAGGTGTAACAACAATTTTGAGGGGTTTTCTAAGGAAATGAGAATAGCCAACGATGCATTCTCAGAGCCAAAGTGCTCGCCTCAATTAATACATACAGAGTGTCGCTACCAAAACACAGTCCACTAGACTTGATGGTAAATACGCATAACTAAAAAGAACCAAACACAGTCCACGAGACTTGATGGAATATAAAAATAATAAAATAAATAAAATTGAAAAATCTTTGGTTGAAGTGGGACTCGAACCGACACCCCGACCAACTCCCTCAACCACATAATATAACAACAACAACAATAATAAACTTCTCGCTGCCCATCATTTAACTACAGCTTAGACACTTAGTAAGAATGACATTTTCCCGGCTAATTTATCACAAGTTTAAGAAACCGACTGTTTCTTGTAAAACCCGGTTCGCCCGACCACTGTGCGACGTATTACACTAGTTTACAAATAGTTCAAAAATCGTAAAAATTCGACAAAATTTCGACTTTGGTTAGCTATTGCTCGGTGTTGGTTTGGCCCACCCCTACATATTATACGTCGTTGGAATCGTATTTTAATTTCCTTTCCAACGAGGTATCGCTTGCATTCATGGCGAAAAGAATTTTTGAATGAAGTGATACCTGAAAACACAAATTTGCCGATATCTAGAAAACCTGCAGATACAAAAATTTTTAAAAATATGTTTACAGCTCTTCATGTCAGTGCCCATTTAGCCATATGCATAAATTTCTTGGTATTTTTTGGCTGTAAACTAGAGTTATGAATGTTTCTTATTGGAGCTTAGCTCGCAAATTGTTTCTACCTGCTGTACTTTTTACTAGTACTCGGGTATTCTAATTTTTGATGTTACAAAATTTTATGAATTTTGATACCATGACGCGTTTCGGAGTTTCCAGGATCCACATAAAATCAGCTTCGATGCCCTGTAGTATTTCTCAAGTCAACTTTCCCTAATGAATCGTGGTTTAGCAGTTCGTCTTGGGCTTAAAGGAAAGATCGACAACCTAACGTTGCAGTGGTTTGGAAGCACAATAGTAAAGGAGCCGTCACTCAAGGTGGACGTTGAGATATCCGGAGATGGGCGTAATCGTAAAAAGTTTCAATTGCAAGGCGTTGGAACGGTCGATAACCTACAGCTACCAATGCAGTCTCTCGGCTTATTGGAGGTGCATCAAAGACACCGACATTTACCTATTATGTAATACAGCGATGCTATACCGGAGCTGCTGATTGGGTTGGACAACGCTCATCTTGGTATACCACGTAAAATAGCGTATGATAGCGGCACCGAAAGTAGTTTATACTCTAGCGCTCATTTTAATTCCTTATTTGAGAGGGTAAATGGTGCACCCGAGAAGACGGAGAAGTTGGAGAAATTAGTTTGCGAGTACGTTGTCAACGAGAACATGGGAGTAAATATGATGAAGCAACCGGTTTAGGCTGAAGAAATAATGAGATCTAAGATGATGTTGGAGGACAACACGAAGCGCGTTGGGTGTCATTACGAAACATGTCTACTATGGAACCAGGATGGCGTGGCGTTGCTGGAAAGTCGAGTGATGGCTGAAAAAAGGTTTTACTCATTAGAAAGAAAGTTTAAAGCTTACAATGAATTCAGAAAAATTTCTGATTATATTCGTAAGGGCTATTGTCGAAAGCTGAGTAGTAGGGAAGCGGAAGTAAAGAACGGGCGAACCTGGCACCTGCCTCACTTCGGTGTATATAACCGCAACAAGCCAGAAAAATCAAGTGGGCTAGATTTATCGGAACCTCTGCCGACGGCCCTCATGAAATTTTGACAGAAGCCAGTCGGTGTTTGTGCGGACATTGTGGAAATGTTCCACCAGATAAGAATTCGTGGCGAATACTTGACAGCTCAGCGTTTTTTGTGGAGATCGGATCCTGGAGGAATACGTCATAGATGTTATGATTTTTGGAGCTACGTGCTCGCCATGCGCCGCACAATTTGTGAAGAATAAAAACGCAGAACGGTTTGAAGATAAGTTTCCTGAAGCCACTGCAGCCATCCAATACAATCATAATGTAGACGATTTTGTTCATAGTTTTTCAAGCACGGAAGAGGCCTTAGAAGTGACAAAAGAAATAATTTGGATACATAAAAGCGGAGGCTTCGAATTGAAAAGATTTGTATCCAAAACTAACTCAATAAATGATTTAAATAACTGAGAAGTACCTGTGTCCGCACTGAATCTAGACAAAGATCAGTGAGCTGTTTCAAAAAGTACTTGGCATGTTTTGGGTGACCAAAAGCGACAACTGAAATTTACTTTATCATTTGGCAAAGTTAATCGAGATGTATTGATGATGAAACGAAAACCAACTAAGCGTGAGGTCCTTAGCATGATCATGTCAGTATTTGATCCTTTCGGATTCGCAGCAGAATACACGTTTGAGGCTAAGCTGATCCTGCAGACGATATGGCGAGACCAGAAAGAATGGGGCATAGAGGTTTCCGGTGCAATAAATCAGGGATGGACATATTTTCGGCTCCTAAATCAGTTTAAGTGCAGCGATTGCTAGGTGAGACGTTTGCATTTTTTGCGGTGTTAGGGGAGTAAAAAAATGCAATGCAAATATCGTACGCTTCGCCTCAAACAATATTCATCGCAAAACTAAACAACTGAAAAAAAACATTCTCTCTCAACCTCGACAACCAATTCTCAAACGGTGTTGCATTAGCACGAACACAAAAACATACATTTTTTGGCAATAAATAAATGCGTCGCATTTGGCGAAGTTATTTCGAGAATGTTTGTCCGCAGAATGAATTTGTTTGCCAAATTAGATGAATTTAATTTAATTTGACCTAATTTGGTGATCAAATTCAATCTGCGGATGAACGGTCTCGAAAAAACTTAGCCAAAAGTGACGCATTTGGTGCAGTGTAAACGTAGCTTTATGTTAAGCAGCGCATTATTGACATTCATTTGGCCTTCATATGCATTTAATTATTTACAAGTCGATTCATTTTGCAATATATACATACAAAAATATTTAAAAAAATGTATTTTTAACCCTAAAATGGTAATATACGTAAATTTTACGTGTATGTCTCATAAAAAGTGCCGTTACAGTTTACCGCAGTTCCGTATAAGTAGCTGTGAGCACTCGGCAGTGCTTTCTTCATTTTATTGTTGCATTAAAAAGTAAAATATTATAATAATAATAATTAAAATATTATAATAATAATAATTAAAATATTATAATAATAATTAAAATATTATAATAATAATAATTAATCAAAAGTCAGTTCCTGGTTCGCTTTTATCGTTCTTGAAAAAAAAAGTGTGTACTTAAATTTTACGTCGTCTTAGCATTAACGTATGTATTATTATCCACACTTTCTATACAATTGAAGAACACTTTCTATGATAAACCTAATAAAACGCAATTACTTAAACTTTTTCATCAAAAGGCGAACCTTTATACTTAAAACTTTGTAACTATTTAAAAAAACGCCTGACAACTACCTCTTTTTTCAATATATAATGAAGCTGCCCTGTGTGGTGAGCAGCAAATTAAAATATTCGACGAATGTGTGTAGAAATTCTTATTATTTAGTTTTAAAAACAAAAAAACTTTGTACCTTCATTTAATAAAATCAACGGAAAAGAAAAACAAGTTTTTATTAATCATTTATCTAAAATTAATGCCCCAAACGGTGTAGTACGTAAAATTTACGCATATTGGCATTAACGTAGGGTAAAACTGTGTTACGATCCTAGGGTTAAAGTAGTAGTATTAGAGGAAGTAGTAGTAGAAAAACGTACTAATGCACATTTCTCATACAATCGTAGGAAAACGAAACCCTTTTCAGATTTGGCAGCACGCTTGCCGTTTGTGCAAAATTCGTACCAAACCGAAAAAAAACGTACCAAAATAGTTTGCTAGCCAAACAATATAACTGAGTTGATTTGATTTTGTGTTTTTCCGACAGGGTGGATACTAGATGTATATTGGAACGATTTTCCATCATCCCTTGTCAAATTTGGTTTTGTAACAGTACCAAATTGTTACAAAACCAAATTTGACAAGGGATGACGGAAAATCGTTCCAATATACATCTAAACAATATAACATTTATTAAATCAATTTTAAGCAGTTCTTCTGCTGCCATAATTTAACACAGAACGATTTTAATAAACATATGTACATATGGGCAAAATTATTCTCTTTAATATTACAATCGCACCCTTATTTTGGCTCACGTATCCTATGTATTAAGTATTTGTAAAATTGTTTCAATGCCACAGGAAAGTAGGTTAAAGCACTTAATCTTATGTCCATCAACTTTTTCTACGATTAGTTTTGTCGATAATATATAAGTTTAATGTGATCTTTAATGTTACATTTTTTGGAAGTTACTTTGGAGGAGAGATCACTCTCTGACAAAAATTAGCGATTATTCTAAAACGAAAGTTTTAAACTAAATATTATTCTCAAGGTAAAGGTTCATCATCATCATCATCATCATTTATTGGCGCTTAACCGCCTAAGCGATTTTGGCCGTCGCCTATCAAAGCACGCCAGTCATTCCTTTTTAGCGATAACTGACGCCAATTGGAAACCCCAAGGGAGTTCAAGTCATCCTCCACCTGTTGTTTCCATCTCAGTCGAGGCCTCCCCCTTCCTCTGCTGCTTCCCCCCCTTCCAAGGTAAAGGTTCAAAGAAATGAAAAATGACACAAAATTCATGGAAATGTTTTTGGCTTCAATTTTTTAACATAAAATGTGCGATCTTGAATGTTTCACAAAAAAATCTTTAACATTACATTGCGATTTGATTCAACACAACCGATAAATATCGAGCCAAAAATGTATTTACATTACTAGAAACGCATAACAAACAACATTTATTTTTGTTTTAGAACATTTCATGTGTTTTGTAAACAACAACAATAACAATAACAGTAACATGCAGATAATACTCGTATGCTAAGTGCACTAATTATAACCATCTTTAGATGTATGGTAAGTGACTATTTTACCGTCCACAATTTGAATTTGATGTGCTCAAGCAATATCTCGCACATTTCTTACATTTTCGAAAATATTGGCGGTATTCAGGAGATTGTTTATTTGCCTATCTCGGTATGACTAACTTCTTCGATTATTATGTGTGATGGCGTACGATTGAAAGCCTTTGAGTCTATAGCTCTTATATGCTTTCGAGCGGTTAGCTTGGCAGTTGCTCCGATTCCATCCACGCAGCCTTTACCGTGCGATGTGGCGAAATAATTCCAATATATTTTCAAGTCAAACTTTTTCTCAAATTCACCTATAATGGCGGCGATATACTTGTTTTTGAATTGAGATGAAGGCCCATCACTCCAAATTTTTAATACTTTTAATGAATTAGGTAGATTTTCCAGCAATTTATAAATGTACGGTACAATTGTTAAAAGTAGGCGTGGCATCGCCCACTTTTCAGGGAGGCATAATTGAAAATTTCACGGGTCATAACTTTTAAACTGATGAACCCCCAATCATTCTATTATGATTTTTTGATAAATGGTTAAATGTGGGCGTGGCACTGCCTACCTTTAAGGGAGGGATTTCGGAATATTCGACTTTTAACTTTTAAACTGATTACTTCAGACTCATGAAATTTGGAACAATATATACTAGCAATATAGGTGATGAAATTGGACGAGATCGCTTCCCGACCACGCCCATTTTCAATATGGAAAATTTCGAAAATCACATAAATTGACATAATTCGTAAGGTAAATAGCTAAGATAGTAAAAACTTTAGGTAAATCCTCCTAGGGCCTATATCATTGTTATCCCGTTCTGAAAATTACCGCTGGTTTAATGTTCGGTTCACCCGAACTTAGACTTCCTTACTTGTTTTAATTTATCTATGTAATTTCTTTTAACTTTCGCCTTAGTAAGTAATTCCTGCAAAAAAAAACACCGATTTTTGATAATTAAGTGGGATGATATCCATGCAAGTGCATGTGGTCTTTAACATTACAGAAACTTGATAGTAAAATTTAGCAATATAACACAATATTTAAGACAAGTAACTACGTTTGTTGATGTAACACTCGAATCTCTTAGAAAATCTAAGCTATTGTGAAACTTGGGTTTTTACATTTAGCACAAACAAACATTTACTAATTTTCGATCTTTAATGTTACAATAAAATCATAGCTCATTTCACAGTAACCGTACTTGCAGCCAATACTAAAATTTTCTTTTAAATTTAGTTAATAGTTTAACTCAGAGTATTTTTAATCTACCGATAACTAAATAGCATGTTAAAACTAGTTTTTATATTCATTTTGTTACCTTTTTGTTGGGCTCACAAGTTTTTTCCATTTTGATCGAAGACAAAGCACAAGAATAATACGTGTGATCAGTTAATAATACAAACAAATTAGAACAATCGGAATTTGTTTCTAAATGCTATGACATATATACTAATAGTTTATATATAAATTAACACTAGATTTGAAAAAAAAATATTTTGTTGGTTGTTCCTCATTCCCAAAATTTTGCCCATATGGTGATTCAAATATAAGAAAATTTGCCAAAACTTAGGGGTCGCTATTTTTTTCGCCCTTTCCCACTTCACTTCTACTGCAGTGAAGAAGGGGAGTGAAGAGAACACAACAGCATGACTAAATAATTTTTTTGTAGTCATTCAAATGTGGTTTTTTATATTTGTAGCAGTGTCTTTGTAGTTGCCTTGAAGTTAAAATGGCAAAAACGTACAAAATTTGGAAGTTGCGTACCAACGTACCCGGAGAAAAAATTCGTACCGAAAATGGTACATTTCCGCCAAAACGGCAACCGTGGTGTGCAGTCACAGACGTATAAGGCCAAATACTCTCTTTATCTATCTAAATGTGCAAAGCTGGCCCGTGTGGGCAAAATACTCATACGAGCCGTTTTGCCCATCGCTGCAATAAATGAACGATGGAAGAAATGGTTACGAGCGTTACTGGACTTGGAGAAAATAAGTGTAATACCTTGTTATGGAGTAAATTTTATGTCATCATCGGTGGAACTACACGTGTTTGCGGACCCTAGTCAGTCGGCGTATGCTGCAGTAGCGTACTGGATATTTGTGGGCTAAAATGACGTTATACAATCGATGTTTATTGCTGGTAAAATTAAATGCGCTCCAACTAAACTTGTTTCCGTTCCTCGATTCGAGCTGCAATCGGCTGTGCTCGCCAAAAGTTTGAGAGGAATCATACTAGAAAGCCACGACAAGTCTCCACATCGTATAGTTTGTGGTCTGACTCAAAAACGGTCCTATCCTGGATTAGATCGGATCATCGCCGATATAAACCTTATGTAGCGTATCGGGTCAATGAAATTTTGGACGGCTGTGACGTCGGCGACTGGCGATGGTTGCACCAAACCCTGCCGATTTCGGAACACGCATTAGAGACAAGAGGAGAGAATCACTTTGGATTACGGGGCCTCAGTTCTAACTAATCTAATCTTGGCTTGCGTTATTTATTGACGCTTAACCGCCTAGTCAAGGCACGCCAGTCATTCCTTTTTAGGGATAACTGACACCAATTGGAAACCCCAAGGGGGTTCAAGTCATCATCCACTTGTTTCTATCTCAGGATGCCTATCCCCCTTCTTCTGCTGCCGAGTTCCGGTGTCGATAGAAAAACCTTCTGTGCTGGAGCTTCTTTGTCCATTCGCATAATATGACCCAGCCAGCGGAGCCTTTGGGCAGTAATTCGCTGAACTATGGTCAGGTCTACGTAAAGCTCGTACAGCTCATCGTTAAATTTCCTTCGATAGTCGCCGTTGGCATCACGGGAACCATAAATCTTCCGGAGAACTTTTCTCTCAAATACTCCAAGGGACATCTCATCTTTTCTTGACACTGTCCATTAGACCGGGTCGGTGCCCATACAAAAAAAAAAGTTTGTGGTTGTACAAAAAGTACTTGTGCTGTACCCATCGTGCCGAAACGACCCGGGCCGTTTTCTTATATCGACCCGGCCAAGAGCAATACACTCGGGGTGACCCTGTCTGACATTTAGGCAGGGCTACACCTCGCTACAACAACAACAACAACACGTTTCAGAATTATCAACATCACAAAATTTTTAAATTAAATTTTTACGAGACTCAAGCAGACTGTAGCGGCACCTGCTTTCCAGTTTTGAAAAAATATGGCCCAAGCGATTATGATCTGTAACTGCTAGCGCAGATGCACTAACAACACGAACGAATCTTTCCGTATTTTGGGAATGACATAAGAATTCTGCAATAAACCATTCAATAGAAAAAACTCAGTCTCTTGTTACAAAGTTGTTACAAAAAGAGTAAATACTCAACTATGTCGCACTCGGTTGGTAACACTGATTTATTTAAATTACGTTTTTTAAAAAACCAGGGGGGGGGGGGGTGTAATTGCAAACTTTTTTTTTCGACCCGGTCTACTGTCCATGATTCCGAGCCATACATCAGGACTGGTATGAAGGATTCGGCGTATCATGAAAATCTGGTCGATGGTAGACCAGTCACAATCAGGTTGTCTACGATGGGTACGGTGACCATAAATATTTTTTGAAAAAACCGAACTCTTTACTTAAGGCTTGGTATTGCCTTCACGTGAAGAATTCGCTACCCGGCTATAAACTATTAGGGGTTACACTCAATATTTGGAATAAAAAAGTGTTTTTCATGGCGTAATCATCTCTTTGCAGTAAAAAATGTTGCCAACTTCTGTGAAACATTGAAATTGCAATCCCAAATAATTTCAACCAAAGTGCATCAATTGAAAATCATTTGCCCGCGTTAAACATAAACTAAACATAAACTAAACTTTTAAAATATTTTGAAAGATTTTAAATTTTTAATAAAGTTTTGAAATTATTGAGCAAACTAACTTTACAGAGCTACTCATTACATTTGTTAAAAAAGGTTGCCGGCACAAAAAAGCAGAACAAAAACAGAACATTTGCTCAAAAACAGAACATTTCTGTTATTTTCCTTAGAAAAAAACTACGCAGAACAAGCTCCTTAAAAACAGAACTGTTCTGCCAAAAACAGAACGGATGGTCACCGTAACGATGGGCTTCATTCTTTCACACAATACGCTAGAAAGAACCTTACATGCGATATTAAGAAGACTGATTTGATATTTGAAGCGGTTAGCGGGATCGCCTTTCTTGTGGATTGGGCAGAGCACACTTAAATTCCAATCCGGAGGCATGCAGTCGTCTGACCTTATTCTGCATTAGAGCTGATGCATGCTTTTTACCAGCTCTTCGCCTCCGTGTTTGAACAGCCCGGCGGGTTGTCCCTCTTTTCAAGGCGCTTTGTTGTTTTTGAGCCGGGATATAGCTATCCTCACTTCATCATACTCAGGTGGTGGGACGACTTTTCCATCGTCAGCGATAGGGGTATTGGGTTCGACGTGAGGAGGAGTGCTTCCTAAATAATTTAAGTACACTCTGTACGTCGGTTGCCAGGTCGCCATTATTATCCGTACAGGAACCCGGTCTTAAAACCTTCCGTCATCCGTCATAAAATTTTCGGGCATCATTCCTGTCAGCCAGCATCTCAAGCTCCTCCCACTCACGACTTTCGGCCGCACGTTTCTTTTTTCTGAAAAGGCATTGTAACGAAGCTTTTCCCTGCCCCTGTGCTTCTTATCTTATGCTGGGGTATACTCGCCGTGTCCAGGGTCCTTGTACAATAAATTTATACTTTGGGGCCCTTTTGCAAGTCGTATTCTCAACTTTATTAAATATCGCTTAACTTAACTAAAATTCATAAATTTCAAATAATTCAAATAATTCGGTAACTCGTACTCTCGATAGCGGCACTGTTGGCTTGGGACCTAGATATCTGGCGTGATAACGGGTCTCTTCTCTTGATAACGGCTCGCCGTATCCCGTTATCCCTCTTCTTAGCGTGGCTCTGTGCTGCTAGCGTTGACGTCGCTCTGTCGGCGTGTGGCGGTTGGCGCTTGATTGCGCGTACTTGTGTCGGCGCCGTTCTGCTGGCGTTTAGCTGTGGGCGCTTGGCCGTGCGTGCTGGCGGTGACGTCGCTCTGTCGGCGTGTGGCGGAAGGCGCTTGATCGCGCGTACTGGCGTCGGCGTTGCTCTGCTGGCGTTAGCTGTAGGCGCTTAGCCGCGCGTGCTGGCGTTGACGCCGCTCTGTCCGCGTTTTGCCGTGGACGCGCTCGCTGGCGTTGACTGGCTGCGCCGGCTACTTCTGCTGCGCGACACCACGGTGGGTTTGGCTGAACGGCGGAGCGCGGCCTTAGGTGTATAATGGGCGGGGAAAATCCAGCACACCTCAAGTACAACCCAGTCCGCGTCTACTCTGGATTGTGATGTCCAATATTGGTAAAGCCCAGTTACTAGCTATCACTACCCAGCGTAGATCCGATCTTTGCCGTGACTCCGTACTGGTCTACAGTTGTGGTGGTAATCTCGCTGCTCCTCTCGGTTGGCGTTATCGTGCTTTGCGGTATTTCGTTGACGGCCTTACGGTTTTATTTGCGGCCCGTTATCTCTGCTACGTTATGCTGTCGCAACTGTACTCGCGTTCACTCTGCACTCGCGTCGATAAAGTGCGTATCCACGGCTGACTGTGGCAGAACAGGTTATCGCGGCCTTAAGCGTATAATGGGCGGGGAAAATCCAGCACACCTCAAGTACAACTCAGTCCGCGTCTACTCTGGATTGTGACGTCTAATATTGGCAAAGCCCAGGTATTAGCTATCACCCTTCAGCGTAGATCTTGTCACTACCGCAGCTCCGTGCTGACTGACTCCTGTCTTCTTGTGTTGCTTCTTAAATATTGTATAGTTGCTTGCGCGTGTGACTGTCTGTTGTGACGATGTTGCTACGACTTGTTGTGTTACATGTAGGTTTGTGTTGTAGTTGGCTATTGTTGTTCGTTGTTGTCGTGCTCTAGCGCCTGTTGTTGTGTAGTTTCGTGTTGGAGTTGGCTTGTTTGATGTTACTGTTGTGTGTTGGTTCGTTATGATGATCGGTCGTGCGCTGTTTGATGCTGCCGTTGTTTAATTTGTGTGGGCCAAATTTGTAACCATATTTGGTCCTCACACTCCCCCCCTACTTTGGAGGTCTAAAGCCCCCCTGCCTCTTTCGCATATTAGCACTCGCGACCGGTAGATGGTAACTCTGTGCCTTTGTGTGCAAAATCGTATGCGGGATTTTGAGATGCCTTTCGCTATGTCTCTAAAACCATCCCTTACTCTCTTCGCTATTTCCGGGAACTGGTCAAGTACTGGACCATCAACGTCTCCTGCTTCAATAATGATCTTTCCTTTTGAGAATTCCGTTCCCTCTTCTGTTTTCGGTGATGATGAGTGTTGTGGTGTTGGTAGCTGTGGTGATGTTTGTGCGATAGTCGTGGTAGGTAATTGCTCAGCGCTCATGTTTATGGGCAGCGGTGCTATTTCTGGATGACCGTGACTATGGTGCTGGAATACCGATAATATCTCACTACGTTTACGGCTTGCCATATCCGCCGTGAATGGTTGGGATATAAGCCCCGGTGTTCCTTCTTTCTTGCTGATGTACCGCAGTACCCTTTCAATGGTTTCCACCACGTATACCCCGCAGTCGTTATTGTTTTCTTGCTGCGGTACCACTAGTTGCAATTCGTGTACCTCGAAGTCTTCTTCCCCGTATCGTTGCTGGTGTTCCCACTTAAGGAAGTCGATCCATGCCTTGGTTGCGTGCGGCGCCTTACCCTTGACCCTCGAGTCGGCTATCCACACGTACCTTTGGTGCCAGCATTCGACGTCCGCGACGTGGTGGGTGACTTCTTGACTTGCCAGTCCAAGGAGGTACCAGTGGTTGGCTATATTGTGTGGTGCGAGTATCACACGCTTGTTAAACAAGTCGATTTTCCGTAAATATCGGTGGATGCGTTGGTAATATTCTGCCTTATTGCCCTGTTGGCTTAGTTGTAAAGTAACAAATGGGCTTAAGACGATCCCGTGTTCCCCGTACTCGGTCTGCACCCCCTTTGCCCATGCTTCGATTACGGTATCCGTCAGCCACTGCCCCTCCCCGAGCGAATGAAGGTCGGCGTTGAATAAGGCGACGCCTCCTGGTCCCGGTGGGTATACCAATTCGGGTCGTGTTACCCGTGGTTCCATAGTCTCGTCATCCGAGGAGAGGTCAATGCACTGTATGGTTTGTGTTGGGCGCTTTGTGTAGCTGATGGATTCATGTGTGCTGCGGTTGCTTGAAGCGTCATCACTCGACTCGGATGAACTGCTTGTGGTTGTGTCGTCCTCGGTTTCTTCCGCCATTATCCTCCCTACGGTGCAGGTCGGTAATGGTTTTGGTGATGTAATAGTATGTGTGGGCTCTGCCCAGGTTGCAGTGCGCGTGGCAATTACGAGCGCAGTGGCTGCACGCCTTGTGGATGTTTCAGCCGCGGCTGTCCGTACAGCGGCTGTGCGTGTGGCTACTGTGTGAGCCGTAGCTGTTCGTCTGGCGTTTGCCAGGGTGACGAGTGCGCGCGTTGATACGATCGATGCGCGTGCTGTGGTTGCTGAAGCCTTAACTGGTCCAGATGACGTCGGCGTGTGCGTATTCGCCATGCGTACGCTACTTACTTTGGTGGCTACTGCGGTAGCGGATGATGGGGTTGCGCGCATGGTGGTTGCGCGCACGATGCTTGCACGTGCGCTGCTTACTTCAGTGGCTACCGCGGTAACTGATGATGTGGTTGCGCGCTTGGTGCTTGCGCGTGCGCTGCTTACAGTGCTGGCTACGGTGGTAGCTGATGATGCAGCTATGCGTGCGACGGTGACGTCGCTGACTGGTAGGATTGCAGGCGTTGCGGTTGAGCGTTTGACGGTTGCGCTGGCCTTCCCTGCGGTCGTTCCTGGTGCTGACGCGCGTCTTGAGGCTATAGCATGCGCGGCGTTCCTCCGTACGGTATGGTTGGGGTGCGTCAATTCGAAGTGGCATCTAGCTGCGTGCGCGGCGTCTTCGCGAGCAGAACTGGCGTCCCGGGTGGCTTCGTCAACCAGACCTAACATCATGGCCCTAGGCCGTTTCGCCTCTTGCTCTTCCATGCGCTCACGTACGCGTTTCACACTTTGAAGCCATTTATTGTTGCTCTCCATTGTAAGATTGATAATTTTTATTACACTCGGTTTATAATCACGATAGGTGTTGTCACTCCGATGATCAGTGATAGAATGACCTGTGTTACTGGCTGCTGAGTCATTCTTTAAAATTTTATTATTATTATATTTATTTTTTTTCTTCTATAGTTCTGCGGTCTCGGGCGCGTGGTATGTTTTTAATTCGCTGATGTTCGCCGTTTTCTCCCTCCCTCCGTTGGTTTTCCTTAGCTGGACGATGACTGGCGACACGTACCTCAAGATTTGGTACGGACCGTCGTATTTCGGTGCCAGTTTTGCTGCAAAGCCCTCTATGGCCTTCGATAGGTGGTGCTCCTTTGCGAGGACTAGTTCACCAATTTCGGGAGTCCATTTCCTCCGCCTAATGTTGTAATGTCGCGCTTGGTCTGTAGCTGCACGTTCCATATTCTGCCTTACTATCTTGAATGCCTCCTGCATCCGGTTTGATTTCTCCTCTGCGGTAGTGGGATTCGTACCAGTTCCGACATTTATCTCGTCGTAGAGTGCCCCCGGTAGTCGTGGCTCGCGTCCTTGTACCAAAAAGGCCGGACTATAGCCGGTTGAGGCTGTAACGCTGGTGTTTACGGCTAGCTCGATTTCGGGCAGGAGGTCGTCCCATCGCTGGTGTCTCGATTTGGTAAGTTGCGCTATGATCCTTTTGACGGTCCGGTTAGCGCGCTCTGTAGGGTTCTCTTGGGGTGTATATGGTGCCGTGAATTGCTGGCGTACCCCTATCTCTTGGAGGTAACGCTTCCACGTGGTGCTAGTGAATTGCACGCCGTTATCGGAGATGAGTATTTTGGGTACGCCGAATCTTGCGATGATTCGTTCTCTGAAAGCGCGGCGGAGGCCCTCGGCAGTAGCTCGTCTCATAGGGATTAACTCTACCCACTTGCTGAAGCGGTCGAAGAACACCAATAGCATGGTGTTACCGTGTGTGGAGCGTGGTAGGGGTCCAATGAAATCAACACAGACCGTCGAGAAGGGTTCCTGTGCTACCTGCGAGAGCATTTTCCCGGCTGGTTTCTGCTGTCCCTCCTTATACTTTTGGCAAGACTCGCATTGGCGTACATAGCGGCTGATGTCGCGGAACATACCTGGCCAATAGTATCTGTTGGCGATCCGTGCTACCGTCCGGCGAATGCCCATGTGTGCCCCACTTGGTGTGTCGTGGTTCTCCTGTAACACCCGCTTTCGGAGCGGCGTGGGAACGCATAACTTCCACGGTACAGTTTCTTCGACGTGTGATCGGCAGGGGATGTGACGATAGAGTTGCCCGTCTTGTAATGTATAATCTGTGTACTTTCCTGGGTTGGCGCGTACTTCACCTACGCGTCGATGCCACCACTTGCATTGTAGATCCGTAGTCGTGGTCTGTAGTAGGGTTTCCAATGGTTGTCGGGATAGTGCGTCCGCTACCATGTTTAGTTTCCCTTTCCTGTACTCGATATCGAAGGCATGTTGTTGCAGCTCCAAAGCCCATCGTGCAATTCGGCCTGACGGACTCTCGATGGAGTTTAGCCACTTCAGTGACATGTGGTCGGTTATAACGTTGAAACGGTAGCCTTCTAAGTAAGGCCTCATTTTGCGAATTCCCCAGACGATGGCAAGGCACTCCTTCTCAGTGGGCGAGTAATTGGCTTCTGCCTTGTTGAGCTTCCTACTAGCGTATGCAATCACGCGTTCGCCGTCCCCCAAGTCTTGTGTTAGTACCGCTCCCAGGCCGTAGTTGCTTGCATCCGTCTGCAGGGTAAATTTCTTAGTAAAGTCTGGACATGCGAGAATAGGGGCCTCAGTGAGCTTTTGTTTGAGGATTTCGAAGGCTTCTTGCTGTTCAGCTTCCCATCGCCAATGTTTTCCCTTCTTAAGTAACGCAGTGAGCGGTTGACTTACCGTGGCGAAGTCAGGTACGAAACGGCGGTACCAGGATGCTATCCCCAAGTATTGACGTACCTCCTTGACGTTATTCGGTGGCTTGAGCTCCTGTATGGCGGCAACTTTCTCGGGGTCAGTGTAAATTCCCTTGTCGCTGACTACGTGGCCTAAGTACCGGAGTTCCTTTTTAAAAAACTCACACTTTTCGGGATTTATTCGTAGATTTGCGTGCTGTAGCCGTAGCAAAACTTCTCGTAGGTTCTGCATGTGTTCTTCCAACGTGGAACCTATAAAAATTATATCGTCCAAATATGCGAAGGCATGTGGTTCCATCTCTGGCCCTATGACTTGGTCGAGCGCTCTTTGGAATGTTGCCGGTGCGGAGTGTAACCCGAAAGGCATAACCCGCCATTGGAATAGACCGCGTCCAGGAACCGTGAAAGCAGTATATGGCCGACTGTTTTGTTCCATGGGTATCTGCCAGTAGCCGTTCTTGAGATCTAGACTACTTATATACTTCGCCCTCCGTAACTTGTCTAGAATGTGCTGTATCCTTGGTAAGGGGTATGCGTCGGGAACCGATCGGGCGTTGAGCTGCCGATAGTCTACGCATAACCGCCACTTACCGTTCTTCTTCCGAGCTAATACGATCGGTGCACTGTGTGGGCTGCAAGATGGCTCGATGCACCCTTTCGCAAGGAGTTCGTCGATCTCAGTATTTATGATGCTCTGCATTGCTGGATTGCGTGGAAAATAACGCTGTTTTATGGGACGGTCGTCCGTCATATTGATCCTATGCTCGGCCACATTAGTCACTCCGGTCATCGCCTCGAACTTTTTGAGTTCTTCAGCCAGGAACTCACGTATGATGTCTGCTTCGCCTTGATGTTTGCTATGATGTATGCCCACGGCATTATGGACTTGCCTGGGCGGTGTGATGAAAGCCGTCGCGCAATGGCTTTGGTGTACCTCCTGAATTTGATTAGAGGTACTACGTTGGGTGGGTTGTGTTATGTGGATTGGGTTGTCGGGCAACATTTGCCATGTTTCGGAATACTCGAAGGTGACGTAGTTATTTTCATTGCTGGAAACTGAGCGTGTTGACTTTATCAACCGGTCCCGGTTGTTGCTGAGGAGACCGCTTGGCCTGGTCCCGTTCTCGGGGGTTTGTGTGATGAAGTTTCCCGGAGTTGTCCTGTCGGTCTTCTCACCTCTAGTTTGGCTTCCCCTTGTGTCTCGTGAGCGTCTCTTCCCAGTCTTTTTGGGTTGACCAGGTTCTTTTCTACCTCCCGCCGCTTGTGGTACGGTCGCACGTGTTGTGGCCGCGTTTTGCCCAAATGGGTCAGCCAAAACGATGCGGTATCCTCCACAGGATACTGTAGCTCCCATGCCGCCAAGTGCGTCTAGGCCGATGATGATGTCATCGATGGCACCAGGCATTACGTGTAGAATGGTGCGGTGTGATGACTTCCCCAGACGTACCTCGGTCCTTATGGCGTCGAAAATTTGACTGCTGGTACCGTCGGCCATTGTTATTTGAAGGGCTGCGGCTACTCTTTCTCCGCCTCCTGAGCTTACCACGCGCTCTGCTACAACGGTGGATACGAAACTTCGTGAGGCTCCGGTGTCGATGATGGCCTCTGCTGGTTGTCCTCCAAGTTGGACTAGGGCGTAAAGGCGGCCACGATCCTGACGTATGGTTATTGGTACTTCGGCGCTGGGTTCTGCGGGTTCACCGCGCCTTGCCCTTGGTGAATCCCTCTTTCGTTTCCCGAACGATGGCGGCAACACTCTATTGTTCGTACATCGAGCCTGCCGCACTCCCAACAGAATAATTTTCTCGGGTTTTGGCACCTATCAGCGTAGTGGCCTTCCTGGCCACACCTTCTGCATCCGTTGTTAGCTGTCCTAGCTGGGGGGTGGCGCTGAGTGTCCGGCGTTTTGTCTCGTGGTGGCTGCTGGTGGGGTGACTGACTCGTTCTTGGAACTGTGGCTTTCTCGCCTACTACGTGTCGCGCCATTTCGCGTCGTGGTACTTCCGACGTGCGTCGGTGTCCTTCGTGGATCCCCTCGTAGTCTTCGGCGAGGGTGAGGAGTTCCGTTAAACTACTAAAATCTCGTCTGCGGATATAGGTAATCCGGATGGCTGTTGCGAAATATCCTTTCCAGCCGTTGCTCGCTGCTGTACCCGGCGTGCCGCATTAGATTTTGTATTGCCAATACGTAATCCTTGTATTTTTCCCGGGCATGCTGTCTACGCTGTCGTATATCGTCTTCTAGACGCTCGAAGTATCTGGCCGGTAAGAAAAATCGTAAGAAATCTCGCTTGAAAGTCGCCCAGTTGTCCCAGTGCTCGTTGTTGTTCCGATACCACTGGAGGGCGGTGTTGCACAGTAATTCGGGCATAGTTTTTGGGAGGAGGTCTGTGTTCACCATGTATACTTCGGCCAATTCTTCCAGCCGTTCTACAAATCCAAGAGGGTCCCTTCCACCATCGTACTTTACTGACCACTTCCGTACTTGATCGATGACAGGTGCGATTACAAGGCCCGTAACGTGATCGCCGTGGCCTATCGCGTATTGGTTGGGTACGGCATTTGCTAATGGTGGGTACTGATGTGGGGGATGCCTGCTCTGCGTTGGGATCGTCAAACACCTTCTCTGTGGTGGTCCTTCAGGTGCGTTACCAGCTCCTTCACCGAGGTTCGCTGGGATCGGTGTCTTTGGTTCATCTTCTTCGTCTAACGTCTCCTCTGTGGTTTGGTATGTGGTCTTCAATAACAGAAATTGGGCGTGTATTTCCGTGTCGGTGGGCGCCTTGGAAGCCAGTGCCGTAATACGCTTGCGGATCTCACGGGCGGTGCCGGTATGCTCGATACCCAGCTCTTGCGCAATGGATACCATTTGCTCTTTGCATATGGTATCCAGCCACGATGTATCAAGTGGCAAACTCATTCTGTAGAAAATTTTTTTTTTTTTTTTATCAGGAATTTTCCGTCTGATTAGTTGGATGTACGACTTGCAGGGTCCCTGCTCGGGCGCCAATTGTAACGAAGCTTTTCCCTGCCCCTGTGCTTCTTATCTTATGCTGGGGTATACTCGCCGTGTCCAGGGTCCTTGTACAATAAATTTATACTTTGGGGCCCTTTTGCAAGTCGTATTCTCAACTTTATTAAATATCGCTTAACTTAACTAAAATTCATAAATTTCAAATAATTCAAATAATTCGGTAACTCGTACTCTCGATAGCGGCACTGTTGGCTTGGGACCTAGATATCTGGCGTGATAACGGGTCTCTTCTCTTGATAACGGCTCGCCGTATCCCGTTATCCCTCTTCTTAGCGTGGCTCTGTGCTGCTAGCGTTGACGTCGCTCTGTCGGCGTGTGGCGGTTGGCGCTTGATTGCGCGTACTTGTGTCGGCGCCGTTCTGCTGGCGTTTAGCTGTGGGCGCTTGGCCGTGCGTGCTGGCGGTGACGTCGCTCTGTCGGCGTGTGGCGGAAGGCGCTTGATCGCGCGTACTGGCATCGGCGTTGCTCTGCTGGCGTTAGCTGTAGGCGCTTAGCCGCGCGTGCTGGCGTTGACGCCGCTCTGTCCGCGTTTTGCCGTGGACGCGCTCGCTGGCGTTGACTGGCTGCGCCGGCTACTTCTGCTGCGCGACACCACGGTGGGTTTGGCTGAACGGCGGAGCGCGGCCTTAGGTGTATAATGGGCGGGGAAAATCCAGCACACCTCAAGTACAACCCAGTCCGCGTCTACTCTGGATTGTGATGTCCAATATTGGTAAAGCCCAGTTACTAGCTATCACTACCCAGCGTAGATCCGATCTTTGCCGTGACTCCGTACTGGTCTACAGTTGTGGTGGTAATCTCGCTGCTCCTCTCGGTTGGCGTTATCGTGCTTTGCGGTATTTCGTTGACGGCCTTACGGTTTTATTTGCGGCCCGTTATCTCTGCTACGTTATGCTGTCGCAACTGTACTCGCGTTCACTCTGCACTCGCGTCGATAAAGTGCGTATCCACGGCTGACTGTGGCAGAACAGGTTATCGCGGCCTTAAGCGTATAATGGGCGGGGAAAATCCAGCACACCTCAAGTACAACTCAGTCCGCGTCTACTCTGGATTGTGACGTCTAATATTGGCAAAGCCCAGGTATTAGCTATCACCCTTCAGCGTAGATCTTTTCACTACCGCAGCTCCGTGCTGACTGACTCCTGTCTTCTTGTGTTGCTTCTTAAATATTGTATAGTTGCTTGCGCGTGTGACTGTCTGTTGTGACGATGTTGCTACGACTTGTTGTGTTACATGTAGGTTTGTGTTGTAGTTGGCTATTGTTGTTCGTTGTTGTCGTGCTCTAGCGCCTGTTGTTGTGTAGTTTCGTGTTGGAGTTGGCTTGTTTGATGTTACTGTTGTGTGTTGGTTCGTTATGATGATCGGTCGTGCGCTGTTTGATGCTGCCGTTGTTTAATTTGTGTGGGCCAAATTTGTAACCATATTTGGTCCTCACAGCATCTCTCTTCCTTCTTTGCCTCACGATAGCGTTACCATATACTGCGCCCGTTCGCAACGTCTCCCTGTATGCAGCGTCCTTTTTGTCCGAGGCAGTGCTGCATTCCTCATCGTACCAGTTGTTCTTGCGGGCTCGCTGAAACCCTATAGTGGCCTCAGCGGCGGTACGTAATGAGTGAGAGATGTGCTTCCATTGCTTGGTTACATCGTTAGGTCGAGAATAGCTCTTCGATAGCAGGTGTGACAGTCGAGTGGAGAAATTATCAGCTGTCTATGTCGTGCGCAGCTACTCGACGTCAAACTTTCCTGCCGTTACTGTGCGTACTTTCTTCTCTGCACAGAGGCGTGTACGAATCTTGGCTGCAACAAGATAATGGTCCGAGTCGATATTTTGTATCATGACATGATCAATCCGGTTTCTTGTTCTTTGATTAGGGGACAGACAGGTGGCTTGGTGTTTTCGCTTATGCTGGAGCCTGGTATTACTGATGACCATTCTATTAATCAACCTCCTTACTCTTCTCTTGACCCTAAGCTGGCCCTGCCCGGCGAGAGGTCGTACGAACAAGATGAATAATAAAAACAATAAAACTACTAAAACCAAAGATGCAGCAACTACGTATACTGCACAGCATTTCCATATCAGCCGGGAGATCGACAGCGATTTAGACTACAACAACAACGGGTCGATTAACTCTGGATAATAAGGGGACAATCCCCAAATCAAGCACCGGTACAAAAACAGTGAAGCCAACAATGGCTGATGCTAAACTCCCATTAAGTGCCGGTACCGAAACCAATTCCTTAACGTCTGTGACAGTGGTCTCACGACCTGGCTTCAGGGATCCAAAAAAGGGAACTACCGCGATGGCCACTACGGGTCGAAACTCCTCCCAAAAGACTTCTACCAGTCGCTCTGAGTACTTGGACACAAGAGCGGCCGCAAGGATCCTGAAGAAATACGACGGAGTTTCACAGGAGACGCTATCGCCGAATGCCCGAGATAGCTGAAGCTCTTGTAACGACAGCCTTTGAAGAATTCTCTGACTACGCGCAAGCGGGTATATGAGCAGATGTATGGGCAACCGCTAACCGAACTCCTCTATGCGTTTTTACGATATTAGCAAAACGGATGTTTGCTTGTGTGAGTGGGGTAAAATGTTGCTTGTACATATGCACATATACGTTCCGCTTAAGGGTCGAACGCGGATTTGTTTGACCAAAGCGGGCAGGCAATTCGTGCCTTGCGGTGTCCTAAATGCCGCAAGGGTTAATGGGTATAAAAAGGGGGTCCGCTGATCGACAGATCAAATTTGAAAAAGTCGCGGTCTTATCGAGTGCCAGAAAGTGTTAAAAAAAAGTTTAATTTTAAAGTGCCATCTTCATCCTAAAGTGTGGATGCGCGAGTGGGAAAAATAAAGTATTTTTATAAAGTGCGGTTCCACCCTTAAGTATACGGGCGAAAAAGAAAGTAGTGAAGTTCCGGACACTAGGGAATCCTCCCTAGGCGCAAAACCATCCAGAAGGGCCGCCACCACGGGCGTGAAAAATCACCTCACAAAAATCAGCAGTCACCGGTAAGTCACTTTGTGAAATTTTTAAATTTTCGAAAAACCTTTTCTTTTTTTTTTAAGTTTAGTAAAAATAGCTTCCGTGAATTCCTATTTTAAAAATTTTTGGTGAATTTAGATAATTTTTTTTGAACTTCCCGATAAAAATTTAATTTTTGTAAAGTTAGAGTGCTCCTTTTTATGGCAAGGGTTTGATACATTATTTCAAAATAAATTTTTTTTAATAAATTTTCTCGTCATTTCTGAGCTCTTTGTTTAGACAAAGTTGTGGTCCTGAAAAGGACCGTTTATTTAGTTGCATCAGCAAGGGTCACTGTCCACTCAAAATATTCCTGAACTATTAAATTATATTTTCGAACCACAAAAATGTTTCTCAATTTTTAAAATTCCATTCGATTTTTCGAGTTCTAAAATTTTAACTCTAAAAATTCACAAACATTAAAATCTTCATAAATGCACTTACGTGTACATATGTATGTAAATATGTACACGAGCATGAAGGCAAATAAAAGCGTAGATTTTTGTTGTAGATATTTTTTTCACACCTTTATCAAAATCAAAAAATTACTTTTGTTTGTTATCGGCCTTTATTTGTAACATATTAAGATAATTTCTTAAAATCAAAAAATTTTAAATCACTAATTATATTTTTTTTACCCAAACCCCCGCTTTTACCTTTTGGATTTCACTTGAATTTTTTTATTTAGACAAAATTTAATTTAATTGTGAAAATTCAAAAATATTAAAATATGCACAAGTGCACTTACATGTATATATGTATGTAAAGTATCCATGTACATTTTTTTATTGCAGCTCACGAAGCCAGCCGAGGACCGCGACATTTTTGAGTACATAAACGCTCGCCAACAAAATACATGAAATCACACACAAATTCACACAAAACCGAAAAACACGGAAAGCATTAACAAACACCAACGTATACACGCCAACAACCCATTTGAAGGAATTTGCATTTGGCCAAGAAGACAGGAGTGTAATAGGGGTGGTTGCTGTGCGACCTTGCCCAATCCCGACTCTTGCGTCCCCGTTCGTACACTCTGGGCAACGTGAGCTATCTAGGCTCGCGGCTGAAAGAGAGGGAGCCCCGGTGGGGCCACTCTGACATACTTGGTTTAAGGGCTCACCGAGGTTTTTGCGTAGCGTCTGTTCACCATGAGGTGCGGCTGCAAGCGGGCGTCTGTCTTGAAACAAGCGCCACGTAAAAAACTTAATTCCAATGAAAACGAATTCAAAGCCTCGGATGAGAACCCCCTTTAATGTTGACGACCCGGCAAAACGAATAAGGCATAATGATTTGGATATTAGGGCATGTACCGGGAATGTCCGGATCCTTTCAAGGGACGGTACCGCTGCCCGACTGGTTGATGTCCTCATAGGCGCAAATGCCGACACCACCGCCCTGCAGGAAATGCGATGGACGGTGCAAGGAAAGATGACCATCGGTTCTTGTGACGTATACTACAGTAGCCAGATACGCGGCAAAGCGCGTGGTGTAGGATTTGTGGTGGGAAAGAGACTTCGCCGCCAAGTACTAGCGTTCACTCCTGTGGACGAGCGTCTCGCTGCGATCCGCATCAAGGCGAGGTTTTCAAACTTAACATTTATCTGCGCCTATGCGCCGACTGAGGAGACGGACGACGCAGAGAAGGACTCCTTCTACGATAAACTTGAACAAGCCTATGATCGCTGCCCCCTGCATGATATCAAAATCGTGCTCGGCGACTTTAATGCCAAGGTGGGCAAGGAAGGAGTCTTTGGTCCTACAGTTGGAAAATTCAGTCTCCACGATATAACATCCCCCAACGGCACTAGGTTGATTGACTTCGCCGCTTCCCACAATATGGCCATCAGTAGTACCAGGTTCCAGCATAAGCGAATACACCAAGCCACCTGGCTGTCCCCTGATCAAAGAACAAGAAACCAGATTGATCATGTCATGATCGACGGCAGACACAGCTCCACCGTTCTAGACGTGCGTACCCTACGCGGTCCCAATATCGACTCGGACCATTATCTTGTTGCAGCCAAGATACGCACACGCCTCTGTGCAGCGAAGAAAGTACGCACAGTAACGGAAGGAAAGTTTGACGTCGAGAAGCTGCGCGTGACACAGACAGCTGACAATTTCTCCACTCGACTCTCACACCTGCTATCAGAGAGCAATCCTCGACCTAACGATGCAACCGAGCAATGGAAGCATATCTCTCACTCATTACGTACCGCCGCTGAGGCCACTATAGGGTTCCAGCGAGCCCGCAAGAACAACTGGTACGATGAGGAATGCACCGCAGCCTCGGTCAAAAAGGACGCTGCATACAGGGAGACGTTGCGAACGGGCGCAACCCGAAGTTTATGGCAACGCTATCGTGAGGCGAAGAAGGAAGAGAGATGCCTTTTCAGAAAAAAAAACGTGAGGCCGAAAGGCGTGAGTGTGAGGAGCTTGAGATGCTGGCTGCCAGGAATGATGCCCTAAAATTCTATGAAAAGATCCGGCGGATGACGGAAGGTTTAAAGACCGGGGCAAGTTCCTGTAAGGACACTAACGGCGACCTGGTAACCGACGTACAGAATGTACTTAAATTATGGAGGGAGCACTTCTCCTCACTGCTCAATTGCGAGGGAGACGTCGAACCCGATACCCCAATCCCTGACGATGGAAAATTTGTCCCACCACCTGACTATGATGAAGTGAGGATAGCAATATCCCGGCTCAAAAACAACAAATCGCCTGGGAAAGACGGACTACCCGCCGAGCTGTTCAAACACGGAGGCGAAGAGCTGGTAAAAAGCATGCATCAGCTCTTATGCAGAATATGGTCTGCATGCCTCCAGATTGGAATTTAAGTGTGCTCTGCCCAATCCACAAGAAAGGCGATCCCGCTAACCCCACCAACTACCGCGGAATCAGTCTTCTTAATATCGCATATAAGGTTCTTTCTAGCGTATTGTGTGAACGACTGAAGCCCATCGTAGACAAACTGATTGGACCTTATCAGTGTGGCTTTAGAGCTGGTACGTCTACCATCGACCAGATTTTCACGATACGCCAAATCCTGGAGAAGACCCATGATAAAAGAATCGACACTCACTATCTCTTTGTCGATTTTAAAGCCGCTTTTGACAGCGCAAAAAGGAGTTGCGTGTATGCTGCCATGTCTGAATTTAACTTCCCTGTAAAGCTTACACGGCTTTGCCAAATGACGTTGAGCAAAACCAACAGCTCCGTCAGAATCGGGAAGGACCTCTCTGAGCCATTTGAAACCAAACGAGGTTTCAGCCAGGGTGACTCCCTTTCGATTTCTTTAACCTGATGCTGGAGAAGATAATTCGAGCAGCAGAGCTAAACCGCAATGGCACAATCTTTTACAAGAGCGTGCAATTGCTGGCGTATGCCGATGATATTGATATCATTGGCCTTAACAGCCGCGCCGTAAGAACTGCTTTCTCTGGGTTGGATAAGGAAGCGAAAAAAGTGGGTCTTGCGGTGAACGGGGACAAGACGAAGTATCTGCTGTCATCAAAGAAAGAATCGGTGCACCTGCACCTTGGCAGCCAAGTCACTGTTGATAGCTACAAGTTTGAAACGGTGAGAGACTTCGTCTATTTGGGAACCAGCATTAACACCGAAAATAATATCAGTCTAGAAATCCAACGGAGAATCACCCTTGCCAACAAGTGTTACTTTGGACTAAGTAGGCAATTGAGAAGTGAAGTCCTCTCTCGACAAACAAAGATCACGCTCTATAAGTCTCTCATCATACCAGTCCTGATGTACGGCTCGGAATCATGGACAGTGTCAAGAGAAGATGAGATGGCCCTTGGAGTATTTGAGAGAAAAGTTCTCCGGAAGATTTCTGGTCCTTCCCGTGATGCCAACGGCGAGTATCGAAGGAAATTTTACGATGAGCTGTACGAGCTTTACGCAGACCTGACTATAGTTCAGCGGATTAAAGCCCAAAGGCTCCGCTGGCTGGGTCATGTTATGCGAATGGACAAAGAAGCACCAGCACAGAAAGTTTTCATATCGACACCCGAATTCCGCAGCAGAGGAAGGGGTGACCTCGACTAAGATGGAACCAACAGGTGGAGGATGAGTTGAACTCCCTTGCGGTTTCCAATTGGCGTCAGTTATCGCTAAAAAGTAATGACTGGCGTGCTTTGATACGAAACGGTCAAAATCGCCTAGGCGGTTAAGCGTCATTATGACGCAAGCCAAGATTAGATTAGAAGAAGACAACCAGGAAGGGTCAATTTGGCCAAAATCATTGGCAGATATTCCCATTAGAAACTCGCAAACACACACACACGCACACAGAACATAACCAACACTTCACCAACGATCAAACACCGATCATTTGTCACAAAGCCACCAAACAAAGAGTGGGACACAACATTTCCACGGTGCAACACAGCAGCAACATAGGGAAACATCATCCTCGGCATCATCAACGTGTTGCTCAACATTTAGTGGCACAACCAACGACACATCAACAACATCGACGAAGATAGCAACATTGGGTAGCAACACCAATCACCCCCATCAACATTTACTCGTCAACATTTCTCATCACCATTCACTCATCAATATTTCTCACCACCAATATCACAAAACACCACACAACCCTAATACCATCACCACACACAGCAGAGAGGAGAGAGAGAGAGATTAGCTAAGCGCAGCGCAGTAGTAGCGTACTCACCAACTTTGAAATTTTATCACCACCACCATCACACACACTTTTGTACATGTATTAGGGTGCACCAACCAACTATCTTTTTTTTAACTTTAAAACTTTGAAATTTTGAATTTTTATTTTTTTTTTTGGTAATTACGAATTCGTTTACATATTTATTTTTACTAGTTTTATACGTTAATGAGTAGAAGTTCAGTTGCATTTGTTTTGAATTTTTCTTACCGTTAAGTTTTTTTTGTTTTTTTCTATGCAATTTTTTTCACTATCGTGCTGATTCCGGCTAAGGCATATGCACAACGTGAGTGCTGCCACTTGTTAGCTAAAATTTCAAAGCATAATAGCCGAGCTTGGCTCACAATATCACAAAATTTTTTTTTGCCATTTTTTTTTTCAACTTCAATTCCTTTGGTTTTTGTTCTAGCGTTTTCACTAGTTTTCACTAGGCGCTCCAAGGCCTGTTGTACACTTACAATTTTGAATTAATTTCTGAGTTGCACAATTTTGATTACGTTGTCGAGTTCGCGATTTAACTTTGTTATAAAAATTTAGTTCGTTAAATCACGCACGTTAGTTTTTTTCGTTTTACTTTTCGCTATGTTTCTATATTAAATTTTCAGTATTTTGTGCACCGAGACGCGTAACATAACTAAAAACCCAAAAGACGGTAGTTAGTAAAAATTAACTTTGACCACGATCAAGCGGTCAAAGATCTATAACTGCACCACTGTCTTTTGTATAGCATATGTTGTTTGTTTTCCTTTCCCTTATTTTTCAGCTCTCCGATTTTGGTACCGAATTCTGGCTGCTGAGCAAGGTGAGTCTCATAAGAAAAAAACCACATATGCACACACCATCATATATACATATATAAAGAAATTTTTTTCCTGAGTCAAACACATACACATACTTTCGATTCTACTGAGATTTTTTAGAGGGGGAGCGTACTCCCACACACACATTCACACTAAGATAATTTTGTTTCAAAAATTAGAGTTCACACTCACATACACACATTAACTTACGATTTTTGTCTTTCAATTTTAGCGAAAGCAAGCGCTCCCATACTTGGATTTTTGTTTTCAATTTTGGATATTCACACATATCTTCATACATATTTAATTATATTTATAGGTGTGCTTGTGGACAAATAGTTAGATACCTATTAGGCTGGTTGAATTTTAAGAGTTTTTTTTAGTTTTCGGTCGCCAAAAAAAATTTGAATACCTTTTAAGCTAATCCTAATGGAAATAATTAATGGTAATTGTTGTAATAAAAATAAATTTTCAATTAGCGTACAGATTTTTCTGTCTTAGAATATTTTTGAATAAAGATTGTTAATTATTGGATATTGTACAGAAAATTTCCTTTGAAGTATATGGGTTGAGGATTTTAATTTTTTGTGCAGATTAACTTGTAAAATGTCTGGCTAAGGACATATATTTGTTGGTGCAGGTGTTGCCCTCTTAGCAACTGATGGTAAGTTGGAGTAGTTGAGGCAAGTATGAAAAGCAAGTAAGTACACATAGACGGACGGTTTAAGAGGACTCTACTCGGGAAGCGGAGCCATAGTAGAGTCCAAAGGCTGTTCACATCTCGTGAACAGGAGGGGTGGGAAGGCTCCACCTGACTCGGACAGGTTTTCTCCCGCTTTTCGGTATTCCTATTTCCTTTTTGCATATATTCTTTCCCCAGGCATGAATCCTAATTTTTGCTTCGCAACTGTTGGGAAAGGAGAAGTGGCAAGAACTGCGCCCCAAAGCCGACGAGCCTCACCCGGGCTACTACCATGCCAACCCGCCACTTCTCCTCTCCCGCACCAGGCAGTTACGTAACAATGGCGCCCAACGCCATTTTTTAATTTTTGAATTTTTAACTACCTATTTATTACCCTTTTATACCCGTTTATATTGCACACTATATATACATACATACACGTTTATTTTACATATACACTTATATATTGCTTCATATCTTTGTATATTGGAATTGTTGGTATATCTTTCTGCTTT